>CM055068.1:11059370-11284527 GCA_029204045.2 Tillandsia leiboldiana
AAGTCAAGACATCATTCTATTTCTGTAACCCTTATTTGTCTGAAGCCAAAATACTGGCTCACAGAAATAGAGTATGTCGATCCCTTTCACTCACGGAAGAGTGGTAAAACAAATAAATCGCCCCGACTTCGCAAGGTGTTCGTCTCTCGCGTCCTATCATCCTAGGGTCTGCTAAAAGCTAGGGTTCCTAAGTCCAACCGACCTATCCATAAGCTCTGATACCAACTTAATCTGTCACGCCCGGAGGTGTAAACCAGAACCCGGCCGTCCACAGATCCGCCGTGCACACGGTATTTTCGTGTACACGAAGCGCCAGTAACCGCTCAGATAAAAGAGATATAATAAAAGAGCAATTAAAAACAGAGCTGAACTAAAAACTAATACATCTCAGACTGAAGCTGGAAATAAAACAATACCTCTGTATAATGATACATCTGTCTCTCCCAGCTCCCAAAATAAATACAACCTGCTGGCAAAAGCCAGTCCCAAAGTAAAGGTTACTACCGTTGAGGAAACAGGGTACACAACAATCCAGCTAACATGCTCATCCTGCCTCGAGATCTATCTACTCGGCGTCCTCTCTCCTCGACCCGCCACTGTAAGCCAGTAGCACCCGCATAAACACTGCAAAACAAGGGAGAAGCAAAAGAGGAAAGAAGAATGGGGGTGAGACTACTAGTAAACCAGTAGCCTCCCTAGTGGGTAAAGCCTCAACTCTGACCACGCCACTAGGTCTACCAGAGGCAAAAGGAATAAAGGTGGTATGCAACGAGTATGACTCCTGATGAAAAGCTACCACTAGAATGCCTCTAAAAACTGAGCTAAAAGAATAGCTGAATGTATGCATCAGAATGTCAACGCCTGCCTGTCTAGGACCCATCGATACACCAGTAAGCACTGGTACTGCCTGCTCTGCCTGCCAAATGGGTATGCCCGCCTACGCATAACAGATAGGGAAAAGGGAGTCTCGAAGACCGAAGCCTGTAAAAACGCACACTCGGAGTGGCACTCGAGGGAGAGCGAGCGACCCACACGAGTATAATGCCTGGGTAACAAGTACCAAATCAGCAGGACTGGATCATGACTCTGATCACGGTGGAAAACCCATCCACTAAAAGAAATCCAAATCCTCTATCCCAATCTGATGCAATAACCACTGTCCGGTCAACCGCCAAAGATCCGCGGTTGCCGCAATGCCCGGCCCTCACAGCCTGCCTGTCCCAAAGCCCACAAATGTCTGACTACACTATCCCAGTCCCTGCTCGAACCCGAGCGCACATCCCCGAATATAAATAAAAGAAGAGAAAAAGCATGGTTTCTCCTAAGTCAATTCCAGCATGATAGTGTAGCAGAAAAAGGTGGCCTAACTAGGTGACCATACAAGCATGCAAATGTCCCAAGATGATATAAAAATAAACAGATGTCGATAACCTTTATAATGTTAGAGCATGTATAGAACAGTATGAGAATAGTAAATATGAGATAGCCTGTGCCTGCCTATGCCACATACCCAAAGCCCACAATTATTGATTAGCCTTACCTTTTAACATGATGTTACTGTCCTACAATCATAATCCCCAATCCAGCAAGTTCTAACAATATCTGTTTAATCACAATAAGCCTGCCATTGCCACACATAAAGTGCATTTATCCTTTAATCAAAGAAGCTACTCAAATGCCTAGCGGGTAATCAAGAGATGGAGGGTTAACAACCACAACCATAATGACAATCCTGACCCAGGTCCGACATCCGGTCAACCACCTACTATCCGCAATAGCCGCAATACCCCAAAAGCTAAAATTCAAGCCCCGGCTACACTATGCCGATCCCTGCTCAAACCCGAGCAACAAATAGCCGCCTGCCTAAGGAATAGGGGGGAAGAAGAGACAATAGGGTTCCTCCCAAGGCAGTCCCAACATATAGTGTAGCGGTCAGAAATGGTCTAACTAGATATCCCTGAAATCAAGCCTATCTCCTCATGGAAGAAAGAAGGGGAGTGACAAATAGTGGTTCATCATGTGTATCAAGTAATAACTCCACCTGGGTGTAATCATCATGCTAATCATAATCCAACCGCACATGTCCATAACCTGCTAATCACCCTCACATGAATCATCCACCTATGCCTGTCCAAAAATCCTCAAGTGGTACCCTCCCACAAGACGCCTCACAATATCACAATATGAAAGTACATCCCCCCTTATGCAAGGTTAAATGCTAAAACGATGTCCATGAAGCATGTATAAGTTCCAACATGTCAAGTTTCCAATATAATGTTTTCCATATGATAGGCTCACAATTATCTAGTTAAGCATGCATGTCCATTAGGTGACCATTCAACATGTCCAATAAAGGGGATCACTCTAATATTCCTAGTGGGTATATCAGAAAAGAGGAGTAAAGCAACCACCACCTCGAGCGCTAAACCCTGGTCCCAACAGCGAAGTCCGCGCCCGGTCTCAACGATCACCACGGTGCTGCACAAAAATACCCCAAAAGAACAAGCACAATTAATCCACCATGCTCACACCAAAATCTGTCCCAAATACAATCAGTCCACAGTTTTGCCTTTTTCACCTGCGAGATCTGCTCGAGAAATTCCAGGAAAAATACCGTCACGATCCTCGCGACGAACCGGTCGAAACGAGTACCTGCACGTTCCCACACGAGTTTTCTACGCTGAGATCCAAAATCCGACAAGAGAACTACCCCGAACAGTACTTCCACCCAAAACTGTGCTACAAAGTTCTGTAAAAAGGGGTTTCTCACCTTCGGGGAAAATTCCAGAAAATCCAAGAAAATTCAGAGAGACTCCTTGCGATGCGTAGATGCAAATTGCCTTTTGAATCACCTCAATCCGATGTCTGGTTGCGGAGATATCGCCGAAATACCGAACCGCTGTCCAAAACTCCATCACAGCAAAAAGAGGTCACAAGATGATCCGAAAAACCCATGAAACCTCGGGATGGGAAAAAACCAGCAACCACGGAAAACGTAGCCCTACCTGTCGTGAAGACGATGGCGCAAGAATCGCTGAAAAGAGTGCCGGGGTAGCTCGGGAGAGTCCGTGCACTGAAATGCGACGAAGGGAATCACAAGGGAACGAGCGTCGCGCCGCGCCGTAAAATCCAAACCTCGGAGTGCGTGCCACCACAAATCTTGGAAATCCTCCAGAAGATGTAGAACTCGAAGGGAACAACTTTGCTGAAGACACCTTGGTGAGAGGAGGCTCGGAAATGGTGGAAAAAGTGAGAAGAAAGGAGCTCGGGCTGTTTAATAGGCCTCCCAAACAAATAGCAAAATGCCATCCGGGTCCCAATTTTCGGGCGCCCGGAGTTTCCGGGCGCGCACAGTGCGGCCCGGCCCAAGACTTTCGGGCGCGCACAGTGCGGCCCGGCCCAAGGCGCGCCGTCGGACGGGATCCGCGGTCCGTCCGACCCGCCTCAGCGCCCGCCACGTGTCGCCGAACAGGCGACAGCCCAAATCCTCCACTCCCGCTGCGCCACGTGGCCAACCCCGGGAGTCGACACGCGTCCCCGACCACAGTACCGTCGCGCCTGCGCGCCTGCCCGCGCCAGCTGCCCCTCCTGCCCGCACAGTTGACCAGCCAATAGGGAAGCGCCACGTGTCCCTGCCACTGACCGCTGCACCCGGTGCACGAGCCTCCGTAAGCCGAACCAATGGTAACCTGCCACGTGTCCACTCCGGTGCACCGTGAACCAAAACCCAACCATCATGCTCCGTAGACCGTGAGCTGTGAGCCGGCCTATGGGGTGATGCCACGTGCCCCCGCCTTGGTGCACGACGGCCGCGTGGACCGCGCGCCTGCCCGCGCGCCGCGCGCGCTGCCCGCGCCCTGTGCCGCCGCCGTTCCGCCTGCCCGAGGCCGCGCCGCCGCCCGCCGACGCTGCCCGCCGCCGCCGCCGCCGCCGGCGATCGCCGGAGTTACTGTTCCGGCGGTGAACAGTACCCGAAGCTCAGAAAAAACCAGCAGATAGTCCATCTTGACCGTTTTCGCGCGCTGAACCCGAATTTGACGTCCGCTTCGCCAAATTCCCATCCAATAAATCGCCGGAGGCTCCCGAAAAGGCATTTTCAATCCGAATTTCGTGCCGAGTCCAAATCTGATATCTGATTTGCGCGAAAACACCTATAAACATCCGACGGGGTTCCCTGATTACCCACGTGATCCACTTTAAGCTCGGAGTCAATCACTTGTGTCCAAATTGGCGCACGAACACCGCCGACATGCCCCGTAGGCCTCCAGAAGCTGCCGGTCACACAGTAAAAGCCCTGTAGAATTCCGGATCATCACAAAGGATCCCCCCGCGGTGTGAACGGTCATCACACTGGGCAGGGGTTTCAACTCAAAATCATGGGTCAGTGCGAAGTCACGAGACATAAACGAGAGGGTCGCCCCAGTGTCAAAAAGGGTTCTAGCGCGATAAACAGAAGCAAGAGTGATACCTGCGACGACGTGCTCAGACGGGCGTGTCTCCTGCTGACCCATCGAATAGACGCGGCCTCCCGAAGGTGGTGGCTTTTCCCCTGCAGATCGGGGTGCTGGCGGTCTGGGGGCCGACGTCATCGGAGCTTTCCCTCGCCCTGCGTGCTGGGGTGAAGGCACGGAGGCTGCTGAAGATGTGGTGCCTTGGTTCAGGGGGCAGTTGAAACGGAAGTGCCCCTGCTTGCCACATCGGAAGCAATGGTCATGTCTCTTGGAGCAATCCATCACTCGGTGCGCCCCGCCGCAGATCACGCAAGGACGATCCTCTGAGCGTTGTCCCTCTCCTGGCGCTCCCCTGGTTCTCTGCTGGGGCCTCCACCGCTTAGGGGGCCGATTCCCGCTGGAGGAGCCCCCTCCTCCTAAAGTCGTCTGGGTCCGCTTCCTGTCGTCTTGCTGGTGGGGGCCTTCCCTTCGGGCGCGCGTGACGGCAAAGCCTCGTTCAACAATGGTGGCTCGGTCGACCACCTTCTGAAAAGTATGCAGATCCGCCACGTCCACCACTTGGAAAATGTCAGTCCTCAATCCATCCACAAATAGTTGCGCCTTATGGGATTCATCCCGAATGACGAACGGGACACAGTTCGCCAGTCTCATGAACTCCCTCTGGTACTCCATTACTGTTTTGGTTCCCTGCCTGATGTGGTTGAGGTCGTCCTCCAGTTGTTTCTTCACGCTGTTGGTGAAGAATGCCCCGAACAGCTGCTGTTTAAATGTAGTCCATGACGGAAGGGTAGCGCCCGTCGCAGATCCGGGGCGTACGGTCTTCCACCAAATGCGGGCATTCCCCTCGAGTAAGTGGGCAGCCAGGGGGACCCGCTCGTGGTCTTCCATCAACAGGTCCTCGAATAATTTCTCCATCGTGTCCACCCACTTCTCCACGACCCAGGGGTCTGTCGTGTCCCCCTCAAACACTGGCGGGTCGTACTTCTTGAAGTCGGCCAGGTTGGCGCGCACGCGGTCTCGCTCGTTTGGTAGGTTCGCCCCCTCCTTCGCGACGTTAGCGGTCGCGGCGGAAGTGGGTAACACTACCGTCACACTCGGGGCAATTCCGACGATTGGTGTCGTCACCGGCCCTGCCGCTGCCGTCGAAGGGGCCACCTCTGGCGCCGTCGGTTGGGTTAAGGGCACCTCAGGCGCCGAGGCCCGGGTAGGGGCAGCCCCTCCTCCGGTCTCCATCGTCGGCGGTCCCATTGCCGGTGTAGCTGGCCCCGGGAGAGGGCCCGGGGCAACCTCCGCCGTCGCAGCGGCCTGCTGTTGCTGCGTCAGTTGGCGCACGCGGTCGTTCAGGGCTGCCAACTGCCCCGCCATCTCTCGTAGCTGCTACCTTAGGAGCTGATTCTCCGCGGTCGTCGCTACCGCTGCGTCCGCCCCTGTGTCCTCGGCTGTGGATCTAGTCCTGGCCATGATCTGAACATTTGCACGAACCAGTTACTCCTAGTTTAAGCAAAATGGAACACCGCTAATGCTGGCCCAAAAAGGGAGAAAAAGAAAAAGGACACAAATTCCCCCCCCCCCCCCTTTCTCTCAACGAGCACTCGCGTTTTATTTATTTATCCCGTGTTCACTTTATTACTTAGTAGCCAGAGTATTGCGCCCCGTGGATGTTAGGCCCCGACTGTTGTGGTTAAAGTTTACCGCTCTGATACCATCTTAATCTGTCATGTTGAGTTATTAATCCCAAAGGATCTAAATAGGTACTATCAAACAACTAGAGGGGGGGTGAATAGGTATAATACTTAAAAACTCAATCTCAGTGCAAAATAAAAACCAATGCGGAAAATAAAAACAGCACACCGAGATATACGTGGAAACTCCAATCCAGGAGAAAAACCACGGGACCAACACGCAATAACAATCCACTAAGAATAGAAGAATAACAAGGTGATTACCGACTCCACGGACTCAACCCCTCCTTCAGCTTCTTCGGACCTCGCGCTGACCGGTTGGATATCCACGCAATAACAATCCCTAAGAAAAGAAGAATAACAAGGTGATTACCGTCTCCACGGATTTAACCCCTCCTTCAATTTCTTGGACCTCGCGCTCCACCGTTTTGCCCGTCCACTGCTCACGTTCGAATCCACGAACGCACGCTTCGAATCCACGAAACGCCTTTAGCACACCGAATCCACGATGCCACGTCGAATCCACGACGCAAACTCAGTCGATAAGAATATTGACTTCGATGGTGATCCTTTGCTTAGATTATCAATGAAGAACCGTAGAAGAAATCTCTAAGCAAAGATTAGATCAATTCGACCAAAGATATGTTCTTGAAGGAACCATCGAATTGACCTAAAAGAGGCTATAAAGAAGAACGATAAAAACCTAGCCTCTAGGGTTGCTCTCAAGTGTTTTATAAATTAATCGGTAGAGAACACCCGTTCTTGAGAAACCCTAAATGTCTATTTATAGTTTAGAAACCTTTGGAAAGAGATAAGCATCAAAAACTGCCTTAACAGAAATTTTCCCGCACGACGATCCGGATCAGATTTATGGCGATCCTGATCGTCGTCTTTTTTTCAGCAATTCCTGAAAAAACAAGGTTCGGGATCCGGATCGGAATTCTGATCCGGATCGGAATTCTGATCCTGATCGGAATTCTGATCCTGTTCAGAATTCTGAACATCCAATTTGTCCAGTTTTTGATTTTTAAGCAATGAAAACTTATCCAAGTGTTTCTAAACTACTCAAATGTATTCGGATCACCAAATTATTTAGTTAAACGTACCTAAGCAATCCGAATCCATTTTCCTTGAGATTGATCTATAAGATCCTCAATTCTTCACCTTCAATCTTCAAGACTCAAAACACTAAGTGTCAACTTGAGCTCTTGTTGAATCTTCTCTAAGTCTTCGATTGCTGATTGACAATTTGATCACTTCAAGACTCCGACTCAACCCACTGACTTGACTCACGAAATATGCCAACACCAAAAATGCCGTAACAATCTCCCCCTTTGGCAATTTCGTGACAAAACCCAAAAATACATAAAAGCTCAAAACACTCATCTTAAACCAAAAAATCGAAACTCAATGTCATCACCAAAACATTGATTTTCTTTGCGTGAAAGATCCAATAAATACAAAATTACATTTGAACCAAACAGTCCTAGAACATACTCTATGACTTAGGACTTGGAGTCTTAAAGTGATGTAATTCCTGCAAAACCAAAACTCCAAACAAAATCAAACGTTAGTCGTTAGAAATTAGAATCCTACATTTGATCCGTCTTCCTTTTGGTTCTTTTGTTTTTTCTTTGTCTCCCCCTATCTTGAGCATCTCTAACATGTTCTTCATGTTCTCCCCCTTTGTGATACGATCATCATTTTCCGTTCTCCCCCTATCTCGATGATCTCATCTCTGTCTCCCCCTATTTCTCTTCTCCCCCTTTTTGTCACAAATTGTCAAACAGTGAACATACTAGACAAAAGGAAATCACTAACAGCATTAGTTCATAGAGAAAGAGAGATAAAAGCTCAGTTCCGGTATATAACAAAAATGCAGATTGCGTACCTGTACCAGAAGGCAAAAATCAAATAATTTCTTGAAACAAATCCAGATTTTGGAATCTTTTCAAATACCGATTTGTATTCCATCAAGAAATCCATTTAAGTGCTTTGAAAAACAATGAATTCACATAGATGCCATTCAATCCAATTAATTTCATGAAATTAAAAAGATTTACTCCAAAATCATGAAAAATAAAGGTAAAACATTATAAACCGTTTTTCATGTTATATTCATCAAACACAAGTCATCAAAAATAATCTTGAGATCCAAACTCTATCAAGATGTAACGGATTTACAAAGATGACTTACGGAGATTTCCAAATGACATCAATTCTGAATTTTTACCCTTTCAAATTTGAGATAAGCACTAAAATACCTAAGGGTGGCTCTTTGAGCATCTTTCAACTATTCCACCTTATACCAACCAGGAGATTGTTCAAAATATAAGAGTTTTGCATATAAATCTCCAAATGCTTCAACTAAAGATTTTCTCATAAAATACTATCAAGCATCCATAACATGTGGTAGCTTCACACACAAACCGGACGACCGGGGTGGCAGCTCTTTCCAGCATGTGGTGGTAGTTTTCACACTCCTTTCGGATGTAACTCTTTCCACATCTTTCATAATTCAATTATTTACCCTTGTAAGAAAGCAATCTCTTACGTGAAAGAATTAAATCCCAAATTTTAGTCTATCGGTTGTCTCACGTTTATCACAATGAATTCACACAACCGAGATAGATTAAGCATCTAAAGATCACACATGATTTCTAAAATTTGATGCTTATAATATCAAAAACTCCTATAATGAAGTATCTTCAAGATTATGATTATGGAGTAAAGTTGATAATTCAAATAAAATTAAATTGGAGTGATTGAAAGTGAAAGCCCTTTTTATTCAATGCACTTGTTCGTTAAAATTCTTTTGTTTAAAAAAACAAAACATAAAAACGAAGAGCATTGAAAACATGTAATGCAGAGATTAAAAAAAATGAAAGGAAAACCAATCAAAGCATTACATACAGTCAAAAGCTATTTAGAACTTAAGACAAGGAAAGATATCACCTTTCCGAATCCAAAATTGTCGAATTCTGGGTTGTCTTGATTCATTGTGGTTGGGAGATGATAGCTTTGACTGTTGATCCACCTTAGGTCTTTGCCTCGCAGTGATCCACTTGAATGATTGATGTTGTGGCTCGGACCTTTGGTGGGTTGAGTGAACTCCTTTGACTTGATGTGTCTTTTGATTCCGTTGAGTTCGCTCCGTAGATGAAGTTGCCGAAGGACTCTTCTTTCTCTTTTTCGGGCAATCCTTCACCAAATGTCCTTCAAGTCCACATAAGTGACATGTTCTTCCTTTCAATTTGAATGTGGAACTTGAAGCATGCACAGTTTGATCCTTTTTAAATCCCAAACCAACCTTGCTTGTTTGACCTAATCCGGATATACAATCAAATTTCTTGGAAACGGTTGAAAGCCTTTGTATGTCGGATTTGAGTTCATGAACTTGCTTGGTCAATACTTGGTTGGTGACATGAATCTCCTCAAACTGTTTTTCTAGAAAACCAATCTTGTCCATATATGATTTAGCGTTTGTCTCCGATTGGTTTAGCTTTTCTTGGAGGATTTTATTGTTATCCAATAAACGTCCTTGTTCCTCCTCGAGATCTTGAAGTTTTATCTTTAAAGCTTGATTCTCGTCTTGACCTTCAAGTCGTTGCTTCCTCAACTTCTTAATATGTTTGGCCATCTTCTTTGATTCCGTAAGAAGTTGTTGATATGCCTCAACGAGTTCTTCTTCGTCCGACTCCCCCTCACTTGTTGACTCTCCGCCGGTTGTAGATGTTTCATACAAAATCAAAGGAGTAGAGTCAGTGACTAAAGATGATAAACAAAAATTAGAAGAGGGAATTTGAGAGGCATGAAAAGCAACGGCATTTTCCTCTTTACTTGAGGTCGATTCATTAGAAATAGAATCGTCCCAAGTTTTCGCTTGCAAAGCCTTCTTTTTATATAATTTCGGAGTAGGACAATCCGTTGAAATATGGCCGTAGCCTTTGCATCTATAACATCGGATTCCCCCTTCGAATTCATCTTTTTCCTTAGAAGGTTTTGCAAGGAATTTGAGGTTAGAGGATTTAGAACCCGATGACCCTTTAGATGGTTTCGTGGATGAAGATCCATCGGTTCGATTCTTCCAAAATTTCCGACGAAATTTCTTTGTGATCCGCGCCAATTGTTCTTCAAAATCGGCAAAAGAGATTTCATCGTCGGAACTTGATTCGCTATCTTCTTCCTTTGTGGATTTGAATGCAATACCTGTAAGCTTAGAAGAAGACTTGGAAGAAACTTGATTAGTAGGAAAAGTCAATTCATAAGTTTGCAAAGCACCTACTAATTCCTCTACACTCATCTCATCCGGATGACTAACGGTTTCAATGGCTGTAACCTTTGCCCTAAACCGTTCCGGAAGAGTCCGAAGTATCTTTCTTACAATTTTCGACTCCGGGATCTTTTCTCCTAAATTAGCACATGTATTTATTACATCTTGAAGTCTAGTGTAATAATCTGTAAACAATTCATGCTCTTCCATATGAATAGAGTCAAATTGACTTGTAAGCATCTGGAGCTTTTGAATTTTTACAAGATTAGTACCCTCATGTGTAATTTTGAGAATATCCCAAATTTCCTTCGCGGTTTCACACGCGGAAATTCTTGTAAATTCAGTCGAGGAAAGAGAATTAAATAAAGCGTTCATACCTTTCCCATTGTAAGAAGATCTTTCAAATTCCTCTTTGGACCATCTAGAGCGAGGTTTTGGGGTAGTAGAATTTCCTACTTCCTCAACAGGATGCACCCAACCGCATTCCACGGATTGCCATACTCGCTCATCAATTGCGATGAGAAAAGCTCTCATCCGCACTTTCCAATAAGCATAATTAGTCCCATCAAAAAGAGGAGGTCTATAAATATTACCACTTTCACCCATCATGATAGATAAACCTAAAACCCTCTCTGATACCAATTGTTGAGTTATTAATCCCAAAGGATCTAAATAGGTACTATCAAACAACTAGAGGGGGGGTGAATAGGTATAATACTTAAAAACTCAATCTCAGTGCAAAATAAAAACCAATGCGGAAAATAAAAACAGCACACCGAGATATACGTGGAAACTCCAATCCAGGAGAAAAACCACGGGACCAACACACAATAACAATCCACTAAGAATAGAAGAATAACAAGGTGATTACCGACTCCACGGACTCAACCCCTCCTTCAGCTTCTTCGGACCTCGCGCTGACCGGTTGGATATCCACGCAATAACAATCCCTAAGAAAAGAATAATAACAAGGTGATTACCGTCTCCACGGATTTAACCCCTCCTTCAATTTCTTGGACCTCGCGCTCCACCGTTTTGCCCGTCCACTGCTCACGTTCGAATCCACGAACGCACGCTTCGAATCCACGAAACGCCTTTAGCACACCGAATCCACGATGCCACGTCGAATCCACGACGCAAACTCAGTCGATAAGAATATTGACTTCGATGGTGATCCTTTGCTTAGATTATCAATGAAGAACCGTAGAAGAAATCTCTAAGCAAAGATTAGATCAATTCGACCAAAGATATGTTCTTGAAGGAACCATCGAATTGACCTAAAAGAGGCTATAAAGAAGAACGATAAAAACCTAGCCTCTAGGGTTGCTCTCAAGTGTTTTATAAATTAATCGGTAGAGAACACCCGTTCTTGAGAAACCCTAAATGTCTATTTATAGTTTAGAAACCTTTGGAAAGAGATAAGCATCAAAAACTGCCTTAACAGAAATTTTCCCGCACGACGATCCGGATCAGATTTATGGCGATCCTGATCGTCGTCTTTTTTTCAGCAATTCCTGAAAAAACAAGGTTCGGGATCCGGATCGGAATTCTGATCCTGATCGGAATTCTGATCTTGATCGGAATTCTGATCCTGATCAGAATTCTGAACATCCAATTTGTCCAGTTTTTAATTTTTAAGCAATGAAAACTTATCCAAGTGTTTATAAACTACTCAAATGTATTCGGATCACCAAAATTATTTAGTTAAACGTACCTAAGCAATCCGAATCCATTTTCCTTGAGATTGATCTATAAGATCCTCAATTCTTCACATTCAATCTTCAAGACTCAAAACACTAAGTGTCAACTTGAGCTCTTGTTGAATCTTCTCTAAGTCTTCGATTGCTGATTGACAATTTGATCACTTCAAGACTCCGACTCAACCCACTGACTTGACTCACGAAATATGCCAACACCAAAAATGCCGTAACATGTCACGCCCCGGGGGCTCGAATCGCGCGGAAGAAGAGCCACCGATGCTCCTGATTCAGCCATATATTTTTTTTTTTGTAAACCAACGCTCCCCGGTGCGTGTCCAGACCCGCCGCATACACAAATTCACTCTGCAAACGGGCAGAGTCTCCTTTGTATATGCACGGCGTCTCACATACAAAATGTCTCACAAGGCGTAGCACATACAATCTCTAACCACATCAGTTGGGGTCTCGTGCACATACAACCAAACGACTCACATGATATTCTAATATTCACTTAGAACATAGAGGCCGATGTTTTGAAAAGATAAATAATCACAAGGTTTTGAAAACGGCATCCACACGATGCCGATCTTTGTGAAAACATTTCGCAAGCACATAAATCCCACAAGGTTTGTAAAATTCGGTGCCCACACGACACCCACGTTTTAAAAGTAGTTTTCGCAACCGGTTTTCTTTGCTTTTCATTGTTTAAAACGGCCAAGTAAGAAAGAATGCAATAATCATTCGTTTATTCAAAAAGGGAAAAAGGCAACATCCACTTCGACCCCACGGGGGTGTCGCAATCCACAACTAGCTAGCATGAGTAATAAAAGAAAAAGGAAAGGAAAGTCACTGTATCTGAAGTCACTAAAAGCCAGAACAGCACTCTCGCGGCCTCACCGGCGCCCTAGCACTCGCCCCTGCACGAACCTGTCACGGAGTGGGAAATCAGTGACTAGAAATAGCATGATAAGCATAAAAGAACAATAATAGGGCAAACCACAAAACCGGAGCAACCATCCCTCTCACGCATCATCCACCATAACCACACCCTGTATCAAAACAACATCGGGCACCTTTCCCGATGTCCACCGCCGAGCACCTGCCTCGGCCGCCGAGCACCTGCCTCGACATCACCGCTCACACCCCCCACCCATGGGGGCCCCCATTCCTAACGCCACCCTCGCGTGGGGTACACGGGTCAACGTACCACTTTTCCGGAAAAGCACACCCTTGCGGTGGCCAAACCGCTGGTGTGCGTGTAGCAAAACTTGAGCCTCAAATTGATATTAAGTATAATAACATAACAGGGTTAGTGCATAATCAGAAGGAGACTAACAATTCCACCTTGCCCCAACATGCTATTTCTAACAGTAAATCCCTATTCCCACAATCCCCGGGAATGTACCCACCTTGTGTGCGTCGTCCAGCGTTCGTCCAGTCCACGTCTGTGCACCAGTCGCCAGCAGCGTCCCGCGCTCCTGAAGGAACATGGGCAAGTCAAGACTTAGAGGTCCGAAACTTACATCGACTCCCAACAGCGTGCGGCGGAGTTCCCCGCACGGCACCGGCCCGTGCGGCGTACACTCCGCCTAGGCGCAGCCCCGCGCGGCACCAGCCCGCGCGGGCGCCCATCCTGCGGGCGGCCCCGCGCGGCCGAGCGCCGCGCGGGCGCGCTGCCCGCGGTGGGGGGCGACCCCGCGCGGCACCAGCCCGCGCGGGCACCCCTCCTGCGGGAGGCCCCGCGCGGCCGAGCGCCGCGCGGGCGCGCTGCCCGCAGTGGGGGGCGGCCCCGCGCGGCACCAGCCCGCGCGGGCGCCCCTCCTGCGGGCGGCCCCGCGCGGCACCAGCCCGCGCGGGCGCCCCTCCTGCGGGCGGCCCCGCGCGGCCGAGCGCCGCGCGGCGCGCTGCCCGCGGTGCGGGGCGGCCCCGCACGACACCAGCCCGCGCGGGCGCCCCTCCTGCGGGCGGCCCCGCGCGGCCGAGCGCCGCGCGGGCGCGCTGCCCGCGGTGAGGGGCGGCCCCGCGCGGCACCAGCCCGCACGGGCGCCCCTCCTGCGGGCGGCCCCGCGCGGCCGAGCGCCGCGCGGCCGAGCGCCGCGCGGCCGCACTGCCCGCGGTGCGGGGCGGCCCCGCGCGGCACCGGCCAGCGCGGGCGCCCCTCCTGCGGGCGGCCCCGCGCGGCCGAGCGCCGCGCGGGCGCGCTGCCCGCGGTGCGGGGCGGCCCCGCGCGGCACCGGCCCGCGCGGGCGCCCCTCCTGCGGGCGGCCCCGCGCGGCCGAGCGCCGCGCGGGCGCGCTGCCCGCGGTGCGGGGCGGCCCCGCGCGGCACCGGCCCGCACGGGCGCCCCTCCTGCGGGCGGCCCCGCGCGGGCGCGCTGCCCGCGGTGCGCGGCGGCCCCGCGCGGCCGAGGGCCGCGCGGGCGCGCTGCCCGCGGTGTGGGGCGACCCCGCGAGGCACCCGCCCGCGCGGGCGCCCCACCCGCGGCCGGCCCCGCGCGCGGCGGTGCGCGACGGCGCCGCCCCTCCTCCCTCCTCGTGACCAACAAAACGAAGGGAACAAGATTACCCAAACGAAAATGCACCCCGACTCACCTCGATGTGCGAAAGAGGAGGAAGGAGAGGGATCGTCCGCTTGCCTCCACCGGTCCACCCTCGCCCGAGTGCTTGGTTACTCCTTGACGGCGGCTACGAGGGAAGAAGTAAAAGAAAAGAGGCGGCCACAAAAACAAATGAAACCCTAATACTCTTTCCCATCCGGTTATATATATATATACTAAAAAGTTAGGGTTTACCTTAAAAGGTGTGCGGGTTGCCAACACGGATCCCGAGACGCCTAAGGGGACCCCAACTTCAAGAATTAATTCTGGTCAGACCGGAAGTCGGAATTTGAAACCGATCGCGCCCGCGCGCTCCGCTCCGCGAGCTCTACCGCCTAAAATTATCTGCGGGCCCCGACGGTCTGTCCGGAAAAATACCAAAATGAGGCCCCCGGTCGGACATTACAAGAAGAGGGTGACCAGAAAGGTTAAGGAAAGACCGGGTCTTACAGTCGCATGCTACGTCTCCATGATTGAACCAAAGAACATCGATGAAGCTCTTCAGGATGACTACTGGATTGAAGTTATGCAGGAAGAGCTCCATCCGTTCGAACGAAACAAAGTCTGGGAATTAACGAAGCCTCCGAAGCAACACAATGTGATTGGTACCAAATGGATTTTCAAGAATAAGAAGAACGAGGATGGTACCATCATCAGGAATAAAGCACGCTTAGTTGCTCAAGGCTACTCTCAAATAGAAGGTATAGACTTTGATGAAACGTTCGCCCCGGTAGCTAGACTCGAGTCCATTCGTATCTTATTTGCAATTGCTTGTCATTTTAAAATAAAGTTATTTCAAATGGACGTTAAGAGCGTGTTTTTAAATGGGTTTTTAAACGAGGAAGTTTATGTGGCTCAACCGAAAGGTTTTGTAGACTATAAACAACCTAACCATGTTTTTCGTTTGAAAAAGGCTCTTTACGGTCTAAAACAAGCACCGCGAGCATGGTACGAAAGGTTGACGAAGCACCTTTTGGAAAAGGGCTATACTCGAGGGGGAGCAGATAGGACTCTCTTTGTGAAGCATTATCAGGATAACTTCATTGTAGCACAAATCTATGTCGACGACATTGTATTTGGTGCAACTAGAGACAATGATGCTTCTAAATTCGCTGAAACCATGGAAAGCGAATTTGAGATGTCAATGATGGGCGAACTGACATATTTTCTTGGATTGCAAGTGAAACAAAATGATGATGGCATCCATTTGTGTCAATCCAAGTATGCAAAGGAGTTGGTGAAGAAATTCGGATTAGAAGACTCTAAACATTTTCCGACTCCTATAGGAACTAGCAATAAGGGATTAGGAAGTTATTCACTAAGTGAGAGTGTAGACGAGAAGCTCTATCGCAGTATGATTGGAAGTCTACTCTATCTCACGGCTAGTCGCCCAGATATATCCTTTAGTGTTGGAATTTGCGCGAGATATCAATCAGCACCAAAGGAGGTTCACCTGAAAGCGGTGAAAAGGATCATCCGGTACATCAAAGGTACACTGAATTTCGGAATTTGGTATCCTATGGGAACAAGTCTAGATATTGTAGGATACTCAGATGCCGATTGGGCAGGATCTGTGGATGATCGAAAAAGTACGAGTGGTGCATGTTTTTATCTTGGCCATTGCCTTGTTGAGTGGCATAGTAAAAACAAAACTGCATTGCACTCTCGACTGCCGAAGCGGAATATATCTCAGCGGGTAGTTGTTCAACCCAACTCATTTGGATGACGAGCGTGTTGAGCGACTTCTGAATTTCAACATCTTCGGTAACAATTCTTTGTGACAACACTGTTACGGAATTTGAGTTGGCGTAGTTTCGTGAAAGTCTCAAGTCTTGAAGATTGAAGGTGAAGAAAGTTGGATCATTTAACTCAATCTCAAGAAAGAAGAATTCAAAAGGATCAGGTATGTTTAACTAAAGATTTTGTGTGATCCGAATACTTCTTGTAGTGTAGAAACACTTGGAAGAATCTTTCATTGCATAAAAATCAAAAACTGGACTTGGGACATGTTCAGGATCCGGATCAGGTTGTTCGATCCGGATCCCGAAGGTGGTTCGTTCATACATCGTCGCAATCCGGATCGTAGTCTCTTGATCCGGATCCCGAACGTTGATGTTTGGTGAACTGTATGAACGATCCGGATCGTAGTCACATGATCCGGATCCCGAACCTTCGTTTTTCTGGAATTGGCTGTTTCGTTATGACGATCCGGATCCTAGTTATCACGATCCGGATCGCCGTCCGTAAATATCCAGAAATGGCAGGTTTTTGATTCTTATCTCCTTCCTAGGGTTTCTAACCTATAAATACACCCTATGACTCCTTTTCTAGGGTGAATCCACATAGCCGTCATTTTCTTGTATCATCTTATACGGCTATAGATCCACATATAGAGAAGAAAGGAAATCATTAGAGAATACTCTATGTTTCTTCATCTATATTGATTAGTTTGATTCTAGGTTTTCATACTCACATCTTGAGTTGAATCAAACTAATGAATACTTAGATGGTATTTCCGATCTATCTTTGATCTAAGTATTCGGCGGATCATCACCACCCAAAAACAACGATTTACCCCAAAAATCGGCGCGTGGATTCGCGTGTCCTTGTGGATTCAAGGTTCAATCGCTCTCGTGGATTCGGAGCGAGGCACGTTCGTGGATTCGAACGGTGCTATTGGGTGAAGACCGTGGATTCGGTCGGACGTCGTGGATTCGACGTTGGACGCCGTGGATTCGGCGTTGGGCGCAGATCGTGGATTCGAGAAGCGTCGGAGCGAGCGGAGAAGATCCTCTAGGAGCGTATGGAAAAGGTTGAGTCGTAAGTGTGTACGGTAAATCACCTTGTACGTGTTTTAATTCTAGTGGATTTCTGCCGTGTTATCGGTCCCGTGGTTTTTTACTCCGGTGATGGAGTTTTCCACGTAAAAATCTTGCGTGTTATTTTATTTTCCGCATTGGGTTTTATCGCAACGATTTTTGGAGTGTTTATACGTTTACACCTATTCACCCCCCTCTAGGTGTTTCTTCCCCTATTTAGATCCGTATTATATACGACCCAACAAGTGGTATCAGAGAGGGAATAGGGTTGTGAACAATGGTTGAAGGTGGAAACATCAATCGACCCCCTTTCTTTGATGGAACAAATTATGCGTACTGGAAAGTACGGATGAAAGCCTTTTTATCTTCCATCGACGAAAGGGTGTGGCATTCTATTGAATCAGGATGGACTAATCCAACTGAACTTATCTCTGATGTTCACACCTTAAAACCTAGGTCGAAATGGACCAAGGAAGAGTTTGAGTTATCTTCTTACAATGGCAAGGGAATTAATGCTATTTTTAATGCCTTATCTCAAACTGAATTCTCTCGCGTCTCGGCATGTGAGACTGCGAAAGAAATCTGGGATGTTCTCCAGGTTACACATGAGGGAACTAATCTCGTGAAGATTCAGAAACTGCAGATGCTTACGAGCAAGTTTGACTCTATCTTAATGGCAGAAAATGAATCTTTCACGGACTACTATACACGATTGCAAGACATCGTAAACTCATGTGCTAATCTGGGAGAGAAGATTCCAGAATTTAAGATTGTAAGAAAGATCTTAAGAACTCTTCCTGAACGATTTCGCCCAAAGGTTACTGCCATTGAAACTATTAAACACCCGGACGAAATACGTGTAGAAGAATTAGTTGGTTCATTACAAACTTATGAAATGACTTTTAATACTAACAATTCTTCTGGAAAAGCATCCACTTCTAAGTCTTCAGGTTATGCGTTGAAAACAACTAAGGAAGAAGACGCGGATACATCCTCCTCGGACGATGACGAGAACCTTTCTATGGAGGAATTTGAGAAGCAGCTCGCTCTCTTGACAAGGAATTTTCGCCGTAACTTTCGAAGGGGTAATTCAAGCAAATCTCCATCCTTCGGAAAGTGGAACAAAGGCAAGGGTACTCCAAGTCACAAGTCAAGAAAGCAGGAGAACTTCTCAAAGGATAAGAAAAGTTCAGAAGGACAACTGCAATGCTTCAAATGTCGAGGCTACGGCCACATTGCAACGGAGTGTCCTAACAAGTATCCCGCAAAGAAGAAGGCGATGCAAGTCGTCACTTGGGATGACAACTCAACGTCAAATGAGTCGTCTTCAAGTGATGAAGAAAAGAGCTCCACGGCATTCCACGCGTCCACATCTTCACCATTCATGTGCTTTATGGCAAGTACGTCTGAATCATTGTCCAACTCCACTGTTGAAAAGAACGCAACGGACAACGAATCGGATGATTCGGAAGGTGAAGATTTTGCTCTAGCCTACCACAGACTTTTGAGGGACTCAAAGAAAGTGGCT
The DNA here is from genome assembly GCA_029204045.2 of Tillandsia leiboldiana. Lineage (NCBI taxonomy): Eukaryota > Viridiplantae > Streptophyta > Magnoliopsida > Poales > Bromeliaceae > Tillandsia > Tillandsia leiboldiana. Next base: position 11,078,420 of record CM055068.1, read on the forward strand.
AAGCAAAACAAGAGTTTGAGAGGGAGAGTGCATGATCTCGAAGAAGAAGCAAAAAGAGCGACTTCTCTCTCAAACGCTCTTGAAGTGGAAAGGGAAAACCTGATAAAAGAAAATGCTTCCCTTCAAGAGTCCAATGAGCAACTTGAGAAGGAACATACAAATCTGGTGGATAACGCGAATCACTTCTCAAAGCTCTACAACGAGGCTCGACAGGATAACCTGGAAATGACAAAGACCATTTTCCAACTCAAGAATGACTTACAGCGATTCTCTTCAGGAAGGAGTAAGTTGGATAGACTTCTTGGTCTTGGTCAATCAAATAGGTTCGGCCTCGGATACACTCAAACTGGAAACAGTCCAAGTTCGAGTGAGACAGTTTTTGTGCCTCAGTCGGTATCTCCTCCTCCGACACCGGAATTCAAGACAAACAACGACAACAAACCTACTTCATCCTCTTTGGGATCGTCAAGATCTAAGGTATGTTTTCGTTGTGGTGTTTCAGGGCACATAAGAAGATATTGCAAGACGGGAGTCGAACGCTCATCTCAAGCACCTCTTGCATCAACTACCAAAAAGGCTCCTTTCCGGAAATCAAAGCAAAACTTTTCAAATGAAAAGAGACTTGGTAGTTCACCGCACAAGACGACTTCATCAAGGAGCAACAATCGTTTTAACAAGACGCTTTCACCTAGGCACAAAACTTCACGACCATTACAGACGCATTCCAAAAAGGTTTGGGTGCGCAAAGGTGAAATTTTCCCTTGTCTTGTCTCCAATATTTCCTTGCATGCATATGATAGCTCGTCTTGGTATCTGGATAGCGGGTGTTCCCGTCACATGACCGGTGACAAAAATAGTTTTCAAAATCTTGAGAAAATCTCCGGAGGACACGTTGTTTTCGGAGACGGTCGATCTTCCAAAATTGTTGGAAAAGGGACGGTAGCTATTCCAGATGGCCCGATTTTGAAAAATGTCTTATTTGTTGATGGCCTTAAGACTAACCTCATAAGCATAAGTCAACTTTGCGACAATGGTTTTTCAGTTAACTTTTCATCGGTTGAATGCGTTGTAACTGATAAGGACCATGCTTTCTTTCTAAAAGGGGTTAGATCTGAAAACAATTGTTATGTTGTTCCTAACAAATTTTCTGAAAATTGTAACTTAGCCGCTTTGAATAATGAAACTCTTTGGCACGAAAGGCTAGGTCACTTAAATTTTAAGGAACTTACTAGAATTTCAAACAAGGACGTGGTCAAGGGGATTCCAAAGCTTTTATTTAAACAAAACGTTGTGTGTGGTGGTTGCCAAAAGGGAAAACAGTCTAGGACTGCACACAAGAACTTGAACCACGTTGGTACAAAACGGCCCTTGGAACTTTTGCACATGGACTTAATGGGGCCGACCCATCAACCATCTTTGGGAGGTAAATGGTACATCTTTTTATTGGTTGATGATTTCTCTCGGTTTTCTTGGGTAGCATTTTTGAGAGAGAAAGCTGATACGTTTGACTCTTTTCATGAGATTTGCCATCGTATTATGATTGAAAAGAATGAAAAGATCATTCGTGTTAGAAGTGATAGGGGTGGAGAATTCATAAATTCAAAATTCATTGACTTTTGTACTTCAAATGGCATTAAACATGAATTCTCGGCACCCTATACACCTCAGCAGAATGGTGTTGTTGAGCGCAAAAACAGGGTTGTTCAAGAGATGGCGCGTGTGATGCTTCATAGCCGGAAATTACCGCTACATTTTTGGGCTGAAGCTGTGAACACCGCTGTCTATGTCATTAACAGAGTGTATTTGCGCCCAGGAACCTTGAATACACCATATGAGCTGTGGTTTAGTAGAAAACCGGATATCAAGTACTTTCGTATCTTCGGGAGTCGATGTTACATCTTACGTGACCGTGAAAATCTTGGAAAGTTCGACTCTCGAAGTGATGAAGGGATCTTTTTGGGTTATTCTACGAATAGCAGAGCATATCGAGTATTTAACATTGAATCTAAAACGATCGTAGAATCTATAAATGTTAAAGTAGATGAAGCTTCTCATTTTGAATCTGAAAAATCTACCCTCGATATCTCTCTAGATGATGATTCTCCTGCTAGTGCATCTTCTCATAATAATACTTCCAATATTAATGATGCATCTAATGGTTCTTCTAGTTTATCTAATGTGCAGGAATCATCTCGTGTACCTCCGAGTACTCCGTTTCAACAAACGCTACGAATCTCCAAGGATCATCCAGAATCGAACATCATTGGAGATCCACAAGAAGGAGTTAGAACTCGAAGGCAGTTGGTTTGCGGACTTGCTTGCTACGTATCTTTAGTCGAACCAAAGACAATAGATGAAGCTCTTCAGGATGACTACTGGATTAAAGCAATGCAGGAAGAGCTCCATCAATTTGAGCGAAACAAAGTCTGGGAATTAACGAAGCCTCCAAAGCAACATAATGTGATAGGTACCAAATGGATCTTCAAGAACAAGAAAGATGAAGATGGTACTATCATCAGGAACAAGGCACGACTAGTTGCTCAAGGCTACTCTCAAGTAGAAGGTATAGACTTTGACGAAACTTTCGCCCCTGTAGCTAGACTCGAGTCCATTCGTATATTGTTTGCTATTGCTTGTCATTTTAAAATCAAATTATTTCAAATGGACGTCAAGAGCGCATTTCTAAATGGATTTTTAAATGAGGAAGTTTATGTAGCTCAACCGAAAGGTTTTGTAGATCATAAACAACCTAACCATGTTTTTCATTTGAAAAAGGCTCTTTACGGTCTGAAACAAGCACCGCGAGCATGGTACGAAAGGTTAACAAAGCACCTTTTGGAGAAGGGCTATACTCGAGGGGGAGCTGACAGGACTCTCTTTGTGAAGCATTATCAAAATAATTTCATTGTAGCACAAATCTATGTCGATGACATTGTATTTGGTGCAACAAAAGATAATGATGCTTCTAAATTCGCGGAGACCATGGAAAGCGAATTTGAGATGTCCATGATGGGCGAACTGTCTTATTTCCTTGGATTGCAAATTAAACAAAATGATGAAGGTATTCACTTGAGTCAATCCAAGTATGCAATGGAGTTGGTCAAAAAGTTTGATCTAGAAAATTGTAAAGATTTTCCAACTCCAATGGGAACTAGCCACAAGGGACTTGGAAGTGAATCACATAGTGAGAATGTAGACGAGAAACTGTATAGAAGTATGATTGGAAGTCTACTTTACCTCACGGCTAGTCGCCCGGATATATCCTTTAGTGTTGGGATTTGCGCGAGATATCAATCAGCACCAAAGGAGGTTCACCTGAAAGCGGTGAAACGGATCATCCGGTATATCAAAGGATCAATTAATTTCGGAATTTGGTATCCTATGGGAACAAGTTTGGATATTGTTGGATACTCAGATGCCGATTGGGCAGGATCAGTGGATGATCGGAAAAGCACGAGTGGTGCATGCTTCTATCTTGGCCATTGCCTTGTTGCATGGCACAGTAAAAAGCAGAATTGCATAGCACTCTCGACTGCCGAAGCGGAATACATTTCAGCTGGAAGTTGCTCAACTCAACTCATTTGGATGAAAAGCGTATTGAGTGACTTCCGCATTTCAGCATCTTCGGTAACAATTCTTTGTGACAACACAAGTGCAATTAACATTTCTAAAAACCCTGTGTTGCACTCTAGAACAAAACATATTGAACTTAGATATCATTTTCTTAGAGAGCTAGTTGAATCAAATACTCTTCAACTTTCATATATTTCAACTGAGGATCAATTAGCTGACATTTTAACAAAACCTTTGGATCAAAAACGTTTTATTCATTTACGAAAAGCAATTGGGATGCTTTCCTTGAAATAATCTTCTTTTTGAAATCTTTGCTTAGGATAGGTTTTGTATTTGTTTTTGTTTTGTTCTTTATCTATATTTGTACATAGGACATTAATTGAGCATAGATCATAATTGACTTTAATTGCATCTTTTCGCACATTTAGAAATTTATTATGCTTTTGCCATCATAATATTTCACTGTTGCAATGATCGTTTATGTTAATTAAATCATCTTCTAAAGTGATCAAAGTCAATTTCTCTCTCAATGATCTCTTGGTATAGTCATTATCTTATTTGACTGTTTAGTCGAGTATGAAATCGAGATCAATTTTTGGTTGAATACTTTATATCTTAAATAATTGATAGCCAATTGAGGGGGAGTCTAAGATAATGTAATATGCTCAAAAGATGTGGAAAGAGTTACATCCCAATGAGGAGTGTGAAAACTACCACCACATGGAGGAAAGAGCTACCACCTCGGTCGTCCGAGTATTGTGTGCAGCTACCACATGTATACCAAGCATGGTTGTTCAAATTTTTTGATTAAGTAAAATGCATGATGAAATACTTGACTCTGTCAAATTTCAAGGTTGGTATAAGGTGGGATTTTAAAGAAAGATGCTCAAAGAGCCACTCTCTTCAACAGATTGTCTAGAAATATTATCTACCATATTTGGGATTTCAAACATCTATTGATCTTTGTATTTCATTTTCTTTACCGAATTGATTATTTGATAAAGGCATTACTCATAAGATCAAGTTAGATGTAATTGAAGGTGTTCAACTTTAAGGGATTTAATTCTTGTAAATTTTCGTTTCATTTTTGGATATTACTGATAGATTTAGCATAATCTAATTCTTGTTGTATGAAACGATGATTTTTGTTTAAAGTTGATACACATTTGTGCTTACAATCTTTTTCTGGATTTTCCTGAATTTCTCTGAAATTTTTCTAAAGAAAAAGTTGGGGCCGATCCGGATCGGGCTAGATGATCCGGATCCCGAACGCAGGAATTCTTCTGCGGGCTGACGATCCGGATTGCATCTGCCGATCCGGATCCCGAACGCAGTTTTCTCACTGCGGGTAGCCGATCCGGATCGCAGTTATGAACTGATCCGGATCGCGGCTAGGTTTTATAAGGAACGAAAGGGTTTTGATTTCTTTAACTCCAATCTTTTGTTCAAAAGTTTCCAGAACGCTTCTCTCTAGATTTCATCCTCCTTGGAAGCTTTCAAACTCAAGTTCTTCAATTCCAAGTAAGTTCTATTGATCAAAATCTCGGTTTTTCACCGTTTTTCTCTTTTCCTCCTCAAACGTACGAAATTCTTGGATCGATTTTGTTTGTGGATGGTTTTTGATCAAATTTCTTTTGAAATAAGAATTTTGGGTTGTTTAGTTTTGATTATATGCTAGGTTTTCTCCTGATTAACGGATTTTTAGGCTTCGATTTCTAAAATTTCGGTTTTAGGGCATATAATAAGGATTTTCGAAATTCATGCAATTGATCTATTTTTAAAAGTCCTTTTGCAAAACTAATTTGATTCTTAGTCTCTCTACATGATAATGATTCTTTGGATATAATTTTTCAATTTTTGAAAACTAAGAATTTTTGTGTTCTTGAGTTGGTTTTCACAGGATTCCTTTTCTCAAGAAACCAATAGCAATGGTGATCACTTGGATTGTTTTCCTACTTGCTGCTATGGTTCATACGAGAGATACTGCCAAGCCTAAGAAGGCTAAGAAAGCAAAGAAGACTAAGGTTGATTCCGACACTGAATCAGAGACAGAGTCGATCGACTGGGATAACATCGAAATTGAGCAAGCTGCTCCCATTGTCTCCAAAGGGAAAGCAACTGCTGAAGCTTCAACACCTACTGCAGCTGAAAAAGGGAAAGCACCAATGGAACCAAGTCTAGTTGGAACAAAAAGAAAAACTGGTGCAAGAAAAAGAGGCAGTGCTCAGGGAATTACCATTGAGGAACCAGTTGCTAGGCAGCCTCCTCCACAAGACTTCATCAGCTCCGACAGAATCAAGGATTTTGAGAAGAGGGAATGCATTGGCGAGAGACATGTCAATGTCAAACCAATGAAGGAACGATCTGCAGCTTTTGGGACTTTGTTTGACCAAGTTGGTCTTGCTCAAATTTGCAACTTCCCTGAGACTACTGGGTACTGTCCACATTCAGTTCGAATTTTTTATCAGAACGCTGCAAGTCTGATTGATCACGAGGATGGACGTCGAGAATTTTACACTTTGGTTAAAAATATCAAAATCAAAGTCACACCCCAGCTGATTGGAGTTGTGCTAGGTATGCCAGCCAGAGCTGATGGACTCCATTACCCAAAAACTCAAAGCTATCCTATCCAATGATTATCATGCGCATCCTTAGAAAGTTTAAAGTCGATACAAGCGCGAGCTCATACATGTACAGTTTGGGCACCATTAATGAGACGACAATTGTGAAGTCTCTCTCGACGAAGCCAGATGAACCCATAATACCTCCTCACCGGCAACGAGCACAACAACAACGAGCGACAACCTCTGCACCGGCAGAAACTCCTCCTGTTCCACCAGCACAGCAGGCACCTCCATCTACTTCTGATGATGATGCGTCAGTGAGTTCAATCTATAAGGAACAACAGCGACTCTCAAACGAGCAAGAGCGCATGGCTACTGATGTCGCTGAAATGAAAGAGGTTATCAAAGAAGTTAAGAAGGAACAAGCTTCTATAAACAAACGGATCAAGAAAATGTTTCAGAAGCTTGGGTGTATCAGCTCCGACGACTCTGCATAAAGTTTTTCTTCTTTTCTCTAATCCTCCTTTTGCAGGTTTTTAAGTTTTAATTTGAGTTTCTAGTTCTCTAACTTAAACTGTTAACCATTCTCTCCACTTCTGTAATCTTTGGCTTGTTTTGTGACAAAAAGGGGGAGAGAGTTTAGAACAATGAGAGAGTTTATAGAGAACTTGAACAATGATTGATTGAACATGATGATGTGTTGGAACATCAAAGGTAAGTTGAAACAATTGAACATGATGATGTGTTGGAACATCAAAGGTAAGTTGAAACACAAAGGTAAGTATGATCTCAACTTGAGGTTTTTCGTCTGTATGAATGCATGCCTCGACTAACTATTTGCTAACTATTTGGGCATGTAATATAACTAACAAGTTGATGTTCACTAACAAGTTTGTGACACTTGGTTTTTGATTGCATAGAAGATATGTTGGTTCTTAACTCTGATCAATTACATATCTATATATATATTAGTTTGTCACAAACATGTTCATGACATTTGGTATTTACGTGCAAAGAAGATATGTTGGTGTTTTTTTAACTATGATCAGTTTACATATCTGAATATAAATGTCATGGTAAGTATAAATGAGTTTAAACTTCATCTCTGTTTGTGGTTTTTGAATAATACAAAATTCTTGAGGTATCTAACGATTTCTTTTGTCAAGAATGATTTCTTTTTGCAGAGAGTACAGATGTCTAAGTCTAGAGTCTGTTTTAGGAGTTTAACTCATGTATTGTATTTTGAATCTCCATTGTAAATTTTTGTTGTATGGTGATAGCAACAAAAATATCTTTTTGAATTTTCTTTAGTGGATCTATGTTTTGTCACGAAACCGCCAAAGGGGGAGATTGTTACGGAATTTGAGTTGGCGTAGTTTCGTGAAAGTCTCAAGTCTTGAAGATTGAAGGTGAAGAAAGTTGGATCATTTAACTCAATCTCAAGAAAGAAGAATTCAAAAGGATCAGGTATGTTTAACTAAAGATTTTGTGTGATCCGAATACTTCTTGTAGTGTAGAAACACTTGGAAGAATCTTTCATTGCATAAAAATCAAAAACTGGACTTGGGACATGTTCAGGATCCGGATCAGGTTGTTCGATCCGGATCCCGAAGGTGGTTCGTTCATACATCGTCGCAATCCGGATCGTAGTCTCTTGATCCGGATCCCGAACGTTGATGTTTGGTGAACTGTATGAACGATCCGGATCGTAGTCACATGATCCGGATCCCGAACCTTCGTTTTTCTGGAATTGGCTGTTTCGTTATGACGATCCGGATCCTAGTTATCACGATCCGGATCGCCGTCCGTAAATATCCAGAAATGGCAGGTTTTTGATTCTTATCTCCTTCCTAGGGTTTCTAACCTATAAATACACCCTATGACTCCTTTTCTAGGGTGAATCCACATAGCCGTCATTTTCTTGTATCATCTTATACGGCTATAGATCCACATATAGAGAAGAAAGGAAATCATTAGAGAATACTCTATGTTTCTTCATCTATATTGATTAGTTTGATTCTAGGTTTTCATACTCACATCTTGAGTTGAATCAAACTAATGAATACTTAGATGGTATTTCCGATCTATCTTTGATCTAAGTATTCGGCGGATCATCACCACCCAAAAACAACGATTTACCCCAAAAATCGGCGCGTGGATTCGCGTGTCCTTGTGGATTCAAGGTTCAATCGCTCTCGTGGATTCGGAGCGAGGCACGTTCGTGGATTCGAACGGTGCTATTGGGTGAAGACCGTGGATTCGGTCGGACGTCGTGGATTCGACGTTGGACGCCGTGGATTCGGCGTTGGGCGCAGATCGTGGATTCGAGAAGCGTCGGAGCGAGCGGAGAAGATCCTCTAGGAGCGTATGGAAAAGGTTGAGTCGTAAGTGTGTACGGTAAATCACCTTGTACGTGTTTTAATTCTAGTGGATTTCTGCCGTGTTATCGGTCCCGTGGTTTTTTACTCCGGTGATGGAGTTTTTCACGTAAAAATCTTGCGTGTTATTTTATTTTCCGCATTGGGTTTTATCGCAACGATTTTTGGAGTGTTTATACGTTTACACCTATTCACCCCCCTCTAGGTGTTTCTTCCCCTATTTAGATCCGTATTATATACGACCCAACAAACACCAGTGCTATAAACATTTCCAAAAACCCTGTGTTGCACTCAAGAACAAAACACATTGAGCTTAGATATCATTTTCTAAGAGAGCTAGTTGAATCAAATATTCTTCAAATTTCCTACATTTCAACTGAAGATCAATTAGCTAACATTTTAACAAAATCTTTGGATCAAAAATGTTTTATTCATTTGCGTAAAGCAATTGGAATGCTTTCCTTGAAATAACCTCTTTTTGAAACTTTTGCTTATGTGAGGACCCGGAATTCCCACGTTTGGATTACGGTTGGATCTGCGGCTTCTGGAGACCCCGGTTGAGTGTTAGAGGTGTTTGCGCGCATGTTGGACCCAAGATTTGGACCCGGCATGAAAAACGGATCAAGTTTGCTTTTCCGGGAATTTTTGAGAAATTTTAGAAGTGGAATTTGGCAAATCGGACATCGGATTTGGATTCAGCGCGCGAAAACGATCGAAACGGACTATTTACTTGGATTTTTCGGAGCCCGGATGACCCGGCACGGATTTCGAGGTGTGGGGTACTGTTCCGGCGGCCGGAGAAGAGCCGGCGGCGGCGGCGGTCGGCGGAGCGCGGCGGTTGGCGGCGGCGGAGGCGCGCGGTCCACCGCGGAGGGCGTGCACCGGGCGCGGGCCACGTGGCGCCTCCCTATTGGGCGGTGCGGTAAGCGCGGTCCATGGAAATGGCGCGGGTGCACGATGAGCCGGGTGTGGCCACGTGGCAGCCTGTGGTTGGAGGGTCTTGGTGCGCTCGGTCCACGCGGTGGAGGCGGTTGCCTCGGGACGCGTGCCCGACACGGCACCGGCGGTGACGCGGCCGCGCACGTGGGCGCGGCGTGGGCGCTGTCGGGGTGACATGGGGGTGCCACGTGGCACCCCGTGGTTGGTCGGGCGCAGCGGAGCACAGCACAGTGTTTGGACACGTGGCGTCGCGTGGTTCGCTGGCTCAGGTGCGCCGGGCGCGGGGAGCGATGCTAGGCTACGTGGCGGCCCGTGAGCGTTTCGGGTGCACACAGTAACGGGCCCGGCCCGTTACTGTAGCAGCCCGGAAGTACCGGGCGCCCGAATCTTTGGGCCAAAAGTCCAAAGTGCGGATTTTCGGGCTGGGCCTATAAATAGCTGTCTTGTGAGGGAGTTTTGCCCCCTTTCCCGAGCTCCCCTGCCCATGGCCCCTTTAGGAAAGTTGTAGATCTTCGTGTTGTGCATCTTCTGGCAGAGGCCCGGATTTTTTGGAAGCCGCGGCGTCGACGGCTTCGGCATCGGAGCGCAGTGCGACGATTTTCTGTTGGAGGCCCGTTTCCGTCGCACTTCAGTCTGGGAGGTCTACAGAGCTACTCCGTCAGTATTTTTGGACGATTTCTGCGGCGTTGGAATCACGAGAGGTACGTCTTCGACTTTCGTGTTGATCATCTTGCTGGATTCAGAGTTTATGACACGGTTTTCGAGGCATTTCTAAGCCGCTGTTTTCTGGTGGAGTTTTTGGACAGCGGCCCCTTGCCGGAATTTTATCTCCGCACCCGAGTGTCGGATCGAGACGAGCCTATACACTTTTTGGATCTAGTCGTCGCAAGGATTATCATTGTATTTTTCCAGGATTTTTCTGAGGCTTGCCCGAAGGTATACTATTCTCCTTTTATCTGTGTTTGAGTTTACAGTTGTGTGGTTGTGAGTGTTTGCGCACCTGTACTGTGGAATTTGTAACTTGGCCTACGGGGCTCGGATTTGGGCGTGCAGGTACCCGTTTCGAAGGTCTCGACGAGACGATCGCTGTGATATTTTTATTGGAATTTTCAGGGCACTTTCTGCCGGTGGAAATTTCAGATCTTCAGGACTGTCTTCCGCAGATTTTTGTACTTGGTTATTTTGTGGAATAAAGTGTAACCTTGGACCTTTTGTTGTACCCAGGAGTATTTGCGGATGTTTGTGAACCCGTTGGTGTTGAGGATTAGTGGAGGTTGTTGCTTCTGGTGTTTTCAGCTGTGGAACTCCGGACAGTTAGCATTTTCAGGTGGGTGGCCTCGTCTTCATGACCTATGGACTGTACATTAATTCTATCAGTGTAGGGACTTGCATGTTGTAGATGTATTTTGTATAGCATGCTAGAATTTAGGAATTGATGTTCCTGATGCTGTCAGATGATCATGTGTTTATTGTCCTTCCCTACAAGCTGTTGATTATTGTTATCTTGGAACTTGACCTAGCACCCCGTCATATGTTGTATGTGTAACCAGACTAGTAGAAAACCCTCACTTGGGCTAGGGTTATTTCTGCTTTAGACATCCACAATTCTACTTTCCTGGACATAGTGTTCTTCCTCGCCCGGGTAGTGGGCCGAGTGGTCAGGAGTTATCTTTTAGTGTGGGATGCATGTTACACTCGTGCTTGGGAGCAGAGTGGAGTCTGGTAGATGTAGTTGGTTGTTCATCTGTAGCGGGAGCTGTTTGGGTAGACGGCGGTCCCGAGATGTTTTATTCTCTTATTTTATCTGTCGTCGCTGTGTTAGTGGCAGCGGTATATCAGTGTTAGCAGGACCTTAAAACCCAGAACCTTTTTGGACACACATATGATTTTTGTCAACCAAATGGTTTCTTCCAAGCATCGTAGGGTCGCCGGAGTCTGTTCTTGTTTGATTGGACGAAGGCATTAGCCCTTCGAGGCTTAGATATAAAACTTGGTTTCAACTGTTTTCCTAAAAAGAACTAAAAATCATTAAATATGGATTTCTTACAGATCAATGGGCTTCAGTAAGAAATGTCACCTTTTCCTATAATTAACCACCCGAGATGATTCGAGTGGTCTGGGTTCTAAGGTCTGCCTTCTTCTTGGGACAAGAACAACGAAAGGCTATGCCTAGAGCCTGTTCTTGTTTGATTTTGGGTTGTAGGTTCTAGTCTTTCGGGGTTCCCGGACCCTTCCTTGTGTCAGTGGATGCGATGTTGGCCTGTTGAGGCAGTTGTTCGCAGTGGATGCGACGTTTGGTCTGTTTGGCCTGTTGAGATAGTTTCTCGCAGTGGATGCGACTTTGTGCTATGAGTTGGTAGAGTGTGATCTAGAGGTTGTTTTTCCTGATTTAGTGGTGGAGGTGGTTCTCCCACTTAGCTTTGAGGATCTTGGGGTCTGGCAGATCGAGTCGTGGAGGTTTCTCGACTCAGCCATGGTCGTGCATTATCAGATTGAGTCGTTGAGGGTTCTCCGACATAGCTGTGAGAGTGTTTTGGGCTATTCCTGTTTGAGTCGAGGTTCTTTTTCGACTGAGTTGTGCTTTGAGCTTGGGGTTACCGATCTGTTTGATCGTGGATCATAGCCTGCATGAGCCACATTTGAGCTTGACAGAGATACTTTACAGAGATACTTGAGATGGGTTACTTTTTACTCGAGCGGGTCGCTCCCCTCGAGTGCCACTCCGGAGTAGGCGAGACCGGGTTGTTGTACCGGCGTGAGCTTGAGCTTTTCTATCGCGACTTGTCGTTGCATTTGTCCCTCTGGCTGTGCTGGTGTTGGCAGTCATGGACGTCCTACATAAGTCCGCTCCTCCGGGACGTAACGGCAGTAGGTTGGCGCAGGCTTGACTGGACCCGAGGAGGCAGTCAGTTCAGATTGGGTGATCAGAGATGAGAGTTAGTTGTGGCATCATATTCTTTCTGTTCCACTCTTTGAGCATCTAGATAGAGGCATAGTAGCTGTAGAGTTTACTTTTCCCCAGCTTTCCTTACAGCACTGCATTTGTTGCTTTATGCCTCTAGTAGACTTAGTGGGCAGACCGTCGGGCTTGTTGGCGGCACCCACTGAGAACTACTGTGGGATGTAGTTCTCACACCCGTCGTGGTGTCTTTCCCCCAGGGACTTCTACTCCGGTTCCTGTTGTTCCTGTTGCTGATCCTTCTGACCGAGGCGAGGGAGTCGCGAGCTAGTTCCCTACCCGTCGTTGGAGTGTAGCGGTACCCCTTCAGAGGAGAGCTTCAGTAGATTAGTTATTTTATTTTCCTTCTTTGAGAGACTGATGTAGTGAGGATTGTTATGTATTGAGAGCCTGTACACTGATGTATTTATTGGAGATACCTCCCGGTTGAGTTCTGAGTTTGTATATGAGGATATTGTATGATTATCATTTTTGGGAGACGGACATTGTGGTATTATTTCCAGTTGTACAGTGATTGATTTAGTTATACAGCAGATTTTTATTTATTTATAGCTCTGATATCTGTTAGCTGTAGTACTTTTTTTGCAGGTAGGACGCTTCGCCTATGCGGGTTTGGCATAGGTGGCGGATCTGTTGGCGAGCCGGGTCGCAGTTTCGACCCCGGGGCGTGACAGCTTAGTTTAGGTTTTGTTTTTGTGTTTTTGTTCTTTATCTATGGTTAGACATAGAACATTAATTGAGCATGTGTATTATTGACTTTAATAGCATCTTTTCGTCTATTTAGAAATTTATTATGCTTTGAATATCATAATAATTCATTTGATGCAATGATCATTTATGTCAATTAAATCATCTTTGTTTTGATCAAAGTCAATTTCTCTCTCAATGATCTCTTGGTATAGTTTTTATCTTATTTGACTATTTTGTCGAGTATGAAATCGAGATCAATTTTTGGTTGAATACTTTATATTTTAAATAATTGATAGCCAATTGAGGGGGAGTCAAAGAAAAAGTGTTATGCTCAAAAGATATGGAAAGACTTACATCCCAATGAGGAGTGTGAAAACTACCACCACATGGAGGAAAGAGCTACCACCTCGGTCGTCCGAGTACTGTGTGCAGCTACCACATGTATACCAAGCATGGTTGTTCGAGTTGATTAAATAAAATACTTTTTGGAATACTTGACTCTGTCAAATTCCAAGGTTGGTATAAGGTAGGGATTTTATTGAAAGATGCTCAAAGAGCCACTCCTTACAATAAATTGACTAGATATATTATCTAACTTATCTGGGATTTCAGACATCTATTGATCTTGGTATTTCATTTTCTTTACCAAATTGATGATTTGATAAAGGCATTACTCATAAGATCATGTTAGATGTGATTGAAGTTGTTCAACTTTAAGGGATTTAATTTTTATAAATTTTCGTTTCATTTGTTGGATGTTATTGATAGATTTGACATAATCTATTTCTTATTGTATGAAACGATGATTTTCATTTAAAATTGATACACAAAAGTGCTTACAATCTTTTTCTAGATTCTCTGGAATTTTTTTGAATTTTTCTGAAGAAAAAGTTTGGAGCCGGTCCGGACTAGACAAGCCGATCCGGACCCCGAACGCAGGAAAATCCTGCGGGTAGTCGATCCGGACTGCATTCTTCGGGCAGTCCGGACCGCGGCTAGGGTTTATATGAAACGAAGTGGTTTTTTATTTTATTTCATCACAAGTTTTCGTTTCTAAATCTCCTGAGTTTCTCTCTCTTGAAAGCAAAGATCTTGGAGCCCTCCAAACTCATTCTCCTCAATTCAAAGTAAGTTTTATTGATCAAAATCTCGGTTTTTCACGGTTTTACATATTTTTGCTCAAAACGTGAAGAAAATTTCATATCTTTGTCGTTTGTGGATGGTTTTTGATCAAACTTCTTTTGAAATAAGAACTCTGGGAACATTAGTTTTGATTATATGCTAGGTTTTCTCATGATAAACGGATTTTTGGCCTTCGATTTCTAGAAATTCGGTTTTAGGGCATATTTTTGAGAATTTTTGAAAATCATGGAATTGATCTATTTTTAAAATTCTTTTTGCAAAACTTATTTGATCCCTAGTCTCTCTACACGATAATGATTGTTTGGGTACAATTTTTCAAATTTTTGAAAATAAACAATTTTTCGTGTTCTTGAGTTGGTCTTCACAGGACACTTCTCTCTTAAGCACTTTCAGCAATGGCATTTGCATGGTTAATCTTCCTTTTGGTTGCAATGGTGCACACGAGAGAAACTAATAAATTGAAGAGGGCAAAGAAAACTTTAAAAAAGGGAGAATGTCTTCTTGTTGAAGACTCAGAGACTGAATCTGAAAATGAAGAGGTGAATTGGGACGAATTGATGGACGATGAAACAATGCCTATCAAGTCGATGCGAAAGACCCCTGATTCACTAAAAGGAAAGACTGCTATGGATAAAGGTAAAGCACCAATGACATCATCTATCTCGATGAAAAGAAAAAGACTGGCTCGATGGTTTGGACGAGCACGAGGGTTTGAAATTAATGAACCAATAGCTCCGGATTCTCCACCCCGTGAGGAACAAGTGTTCGTTAATGCGGATCGCCTAAGGGTGTTTGAGAATCGTGAATGCATTGACGAGAGGCATGTTAATATGGAGGCTCTACGAGACCACTCCCCTGAGTTTGGTATTTTGATTGAACAAGCAAAACCTTCTTCAAGTATGCCGATTCCCAGAAATGCTTGGATATTGTCTGCATCGCGTAAGGACTTTCTATACAAATGCACGGCACCTTCGAGAAAATGAAAACGGTCCGATGGAGTTTTACACGAATATCCAAGGCACAAGGTTTAAAATTACTCCACAATTGATTGGCGAGGTTTTGGGAATGCAAGCCAGCAAGACGGGAGTTAACTACTTGAAAGGAAAGAGTTTGACAAACACGATGTGGCAAATGGTTATAAAGGGAATATGTTTGGAGGGAACTCAATCAACGGAGAAATCTGTCAAATCCAAAGAACTTCGTCTTGAGTATCGGTTCCTAAACTTCATCATATGTTACAATATCCTTCCAAATATGCGGACGAAAGTCTTGAGATGGGATCGAATGTTGTTTTTGTATCTCTTAGGACATCCGTCAGAGGCAATGGGATTAAATATCAACATTCCATACATTATTTGGAATAGAATGATAAGATATGTTGAGCATCCTCATCCCACGAAAAGAATCCCATTTCCATTGATTATAATGAGGATTTTAAAGAAATTTCAGGTTGATATTAGTTCACCAACTTATCATCACTGTTTGGGCATGATCGATGAGTCCACCATTGTTAAGTCTCTTCATAAGTTGCCTCATGTCACTCCAATTCCTCCATGCGGAACGAAACCCAGTGTCGGCACTTCCGCATCACCATCACAACCAGCACCCGCACCAGCGGATGAAGCATCAGTCTCATCCATCTATAAAGAACAACAACGTTTATCCTTTGAGCAAGAACAGATTACGAAGGAACAGAAGAGAATTTCCGATGAGCTTGAAATCATTACAGCAGCTCAAATCACTTTGACGAAGAAGGTCACGTCAATGAAAAAGTTAATGAAGAAAATGTTCTCGAAGATGGGTTGTACGAGCTCTGAGGACTCTGAGTCCGATGATTGATTCTTACTAATCATTTTTTGTTGTGCAGGTTTCTTATTTTTTTTTAGTTAGTTTGGTTCTCAAAGTTTTTGAACTTTTAACCTCTCCTAATTATTTTTGTAATTTTGGCTGAGTTTTGTGACAAAAAGGGGGAGAGAGTATAGGAGAACTTTGAACAATGCACAATGCTCTGTGATTGACCATGACTATACTTGTGTGAGAACAATGCTGAAACTAAGGTAAGTATAACTTTCAACTTTGGTTTTATACTAAGGTAAGTATAACTTTCAACTTTGGTTTTATATGTGTTTTGATGCATGCCTCAACTAACTACTTGACTAACTATTTGGGCATGTAATATAACTAACAAGTAGCTTGTTGACTAACCTTTCTATGACATTTGGATTTTTATTGCTTAGAAGATATGTCGATTTTTTATTATCAGTCTCTTACATATCTGAATTTGAAAATGTCATGATGAGTATAAACTCTATCTCTGTGTTTGGTTTTGATTGTTGAAAATTCTTGAGGTTACTAACGATCTTTTCTGTCAAGAATGATTTCTTTTGCAGAGAATACAGATGTCTAAGTCTAGAGTCTGTTTTAGGAGTTTAACTCATGTATTTATCTTTATTTGGATCTCTTTGTAAATTTTTGTTGTATGGTGATATCAACAAAAATATCTTTTTGAATTTTCTTGAGTGGATTTTAGTTTTATCACGAAACCGCCAAAGGGGGAGATTGTTACGGAATTTGAGTTGGCGTATTTCGTGAAATTGGTTAAGTCTTGAAGATTGAAGATGAAGAAAGTTGGATCATATACCTCAATCTCAAGAAAGAAGAATTCAAAAAGATCAGGTACGTTTAACTAAATGCTTTTGATGATCCGAATACTTCTTATAGTGTAGAAACACTTGGATGAATTTTTAACTGCATAAAAATCAAAAACTGGACATTTTACATGTTCAGAGTCCGGACCGGGCATTACAGTCCGGACCCCGAACATAGGTTTGTTCATGCGCTATTTCAGTCCGGACCCTGGTAAATTCAGTCCGGACCCCAAACGTGAAATTGTTGAAATTGCATGAACAGTCCGGACCGTGGATTGCAGTCGGGACCCCGAATGTCGTCTTTTCTGGAAAAAGTCTGTTTCGCTGAGACAGTCCGGACCGTCAATTCCAGTCCGGACTGTCGTCCTGTAAAATTCCAGAATTGGTTAGTTTTTGATGCTTATCTTCTTCCAACGGTTTCTAACCTATAAATAGACCCTACGATTCATTTTTTAGGGTAATCCAAATACGGTCAAAAATAGAAAAATCCACCTATAGAGAAGAAAGGAAATCAATAGATTTAATCCTATGTTTCTTCATCTATATTGATTGATTTGATTCTAGGTTTTCATACTCAGATTTTGAGTAGAATCAAATCAATGAATACTTAGATGGTATTTCCGATCTACTTCTAATCTAAGTATTCGGCGGATCATCACCACCCAAAAAACAACGATTTCCCCAAAATTGGCGTGTGGACTCGCGTGGCCTTGTGGATTCAAGGTGCTACCGCTCTCGTGGATTCGGAGCGAGGTACGTTCGTGGATTCGAGACGTGCTACTGGGTGAAGACCGTGGATTCGGTCAGACGTCGTGGATTCGGCGTTGGACGCAGATCGTGGATTCGAGAAGCGTTGCGGAGCGAGCGAAGAAGATCAACTAGGAGCGTATGGAAAAAGGTTGAGTCGTCTGTGAGTACGGTATATCACCTTTGTACGTGTTATAATTCTAGTGGATTTCACCGTGTTATCGGTCCCGTGGTTTTTACTCCGGTTTTGAGTTTTCCACGTAAAAATCTTGCGTGTTATCTTTTATTTCCGCATTGGGTTTTTATTACGCAAAGATTTTTGAGTGTTTATTGTTTACACCTATTCACCCCCTCTAGGTGTTTTTTCCCCTATTTAGATCCATATTATACATAACCCAATAGGGTCCTCACAGCACGTGTCCGGAACATAGGACAGCGTGTGCAAGCGCGCCCGAGCGCCGACGCGTGGCCCGCGCCCGGTCAAACGGGTAGGTGGCGCCCGCGAATCGCAGGGCGCCACATGGCCCGCACTAGACTGCGGCCCATGTGCGCCCTGCCGCGCCGCCTGCCCCCCTGCCACGCACGCGTCCCGAGGCGCCCACGTGCGCCTACGTGGACCGCGCTTACGTGAGCCCCCCAATCCGAGGCTGCCACGTGTCCCCGCGCCTGGTCCACGGCACCCGCGTGAGTTCCGTGGACCGCGCCGTGTGCGCCAACCACTCCGGTGACGCTACGTGTCCCGCCGTCACGGTCAATGCACCACCCGCGCCTTACCGTGGACCGCACCGTGTGAGCCGGCCAATCCCAGGCCGCCACGTGGCACCCAGCCGGTCCACGGCTTCACCCATGTACCCGAATCCACAGAAAACTTTCGGGTGTCCGTTTTTGGGCATCCGGACTCAGAAAAATACAAGCAATAGCCGTTTTTCAACGTTTTTTCACGCTGAATCCAAATCTGACCTCCGATTAGCCTGAAACCTCTTCCATGATTCAACAAAAGCAGCCGAAAGACAGGCTTGATCCAGGAACCTCACTGAGTCCATCTAACACATCCATTTGACGCGTTACGGGCCCGACACACCAATAATAGGTGTTTCACACCACGGATCACGGGGGAAAGCTACACGGGGACCTGGGCCACTACAGGTCTTGTAACTATTACGGGAAAGTTGGGTGGCGTCGAAGATGTCAATTTCTTTCCACAGGTCTCCGTAGGTATGTAGTACCCGAGGAATTCAAATTTGAATTTGAGGAAATTCAAATGTGAATTTGAGTCTGAGAAACAAAAGAAACCTGAGTGGTATATTTACTGTTGTGCAAAGTGCACAGTTATCGGGACACTGTTTCCCAGCTTACAGATCCGGGTCTGATTTCGAAAATCTGAAATTACCAGTGCGAGATGGTATAAACCGATTTTCGATCTGACGGTCGGATCGTCTAGAAATCAGCGAAGAACAAAGTGGGACCCATGACTTAAGTGAATAGTGAAATGAATAGTAAATCCCCTAATTTAATTTCCTCGCCGGCCAACGTCGGCCGATCGACCGTCTGGAGTCTGAATCGGACGGTCCAGATACCCGAATTGAATGGTTCAGCCATTCTGAGCACAATGGCCCAGTCCATTTTCATGTTTGATGAGCCTAGGACATCAAAATGCATGCTGAACTGTTAAATATACTGAATATTATGGATCGAGAATTTATCGGGGCGCATACTCAAGAAACCAAATACGCTACTTGATAGGTTTCGTTGAGCTGGACGTCGTGGTGTCGTCCGTTTTTCATTTTGACAGCCCTTGTGACACCCCCGGAATTTGGATTAGTCCTATATATAAATGATATAATATGACTAAATCTCTTAACCCGGCTATAGCATTTTGGATGGTAGCAAGATCCAAGAGGAACATGAGAGTTAAGCGTGCTAGAGCTAGAGTAGTTCTAGGATGGGTGACCCCCTGGGAAGTGGGGCGTCACAGTTGGTATCAGAGCCATTCACCAGCCGGAAATGTGAGATGAGTCTCGGCTGAGCCAGGGTTATATAGCGGGTAGAGCGAGGCTCCCCGGCTAATGACCGTTGTGAGTGGAGTGCAGCTCCTCACAAGGTCGGCTAAGGCTAGCGAGACGAGTCTCACATCGCCTGGTGCTTGTGAGTGTGCTTGAGCCTGACGTGGACGTCAGGGCTTAAAGGGGGGAAGAATGTGACACCCCCGGAATTTGGATTAGTCCTATATATAAATGATATAATAGGACTAAATCTCTTAACTCGGCTATAGCATTTTGGATGGTAGCAAGATCCAAGAGGAACATGAGAGTTAAGCGTGCTAGAGCTAGAGTAGTTCTAGGATGGGTGACCCCCTGGGAAGTGGGGCGTCACAGCCCTAGTGCCTCGAAAAGCATGAAATACAGTAAAAAGTTGCATATTTTCGCAAAAAGCCTAATATTTTATGCACCGAAATGCGTGTCATTACTAGGTGAGGGACTTCTCTGCAATTATCACCTACTGTGAAGGACCCAGCTCTAAATAATGCAAGTAGAGGGCATTTTGTTGCAATATTTATATTAAGCAACCTAGGGCTTTCTCTTTGCAACCCTAGCCTCATTCACCCCAGCCTCCATGAGAAACCGCAGCCCTTTCCTCTCCCTCCTCTCACCTTTCCCGAGTACCAGCACCGCCGGCCGTCGTTCCTTGTCGCCGAAAAAACAAAAGAAATAAGAAACTTCTCATTCTCGGGTTGATTTTGAGAGGAGGCAACCAAACTCCATCAAGTTTGGTTTGAAGCCTTCTGGGATTCCCTTGACCCTCTGCAGATCTTCCCCATGGAGCACAGCCGCCTGCCTTGGCCGCGCGATGCCGAGGAGAAAACCTCGGCTAAATTCTTCTTCCTCGGATTCGACCATGGTGAGACTTCTTTATCCTTGGTTTTCTTGCAACCTGGTTCCCAGCAGTCATCTTCTAACATTAAGAGGATGCTCCAGGCCAAGCCCCGATGTCCGAGAGCCCTCGGTTGCTGGTGGGTTGAAGAAGGGTCGCCGAAACCCTAGTTCTTGGTCGGAATCCTTGCCCGCCGCCTCCAGAGCTTTGGCGAGGGAACCAAATTGACCAAATCCCTCTGCTGGACCTCATGAAGACCCTCTAGAAGTTTGAGGCCATTTGGTGTGGTGTAGAGACCAGGGGAAGAAGCCCTAGATTTCGGGTTTTGTGTGTTTGGCTGAGCAGCGCCGCCCACCGCCGCTGCCGCTTCTCGGCGCCTGCCAACCATTCAGAAAGGTCGCCTACACCAATATCAATGTCTTAGTGCCCTTGCATGAACTCGAGGGGCCCTCGGTGAAAATCCGCCATTAGAGCCCAAGCTCGGCCGAGCTTCACCAATAGCCGTCGCCGTCGCCTCTCCGGAGCCGGCCAACCTCTGGTAAGCTTCCTTATACCCAGAGCACTCCTCCAGACCCTTCACATGCAGCCCATGCGGCGTGGATGCCAACTTGCCATTAATGGTCTTGGAAACTTGAATAGGTTGTCTTCTTCGGCCACCCGCTTCGCCGGAGCGCCGTGGCAATGCTGGATGGTGCGCCTTCCACCTCTGGGAACCCTCTGAAGCTCGTGCTCACTTTGGTTTGAAGCTTGACCGAGTGGGGAGAGGGTTTGGCCAACTTGAGCTCCATTAAAGGAAAAGCAAGGTTGTCCTACTCCAGCAACTTAACCAGCAGCCCCGCAACCTCCTTTAGGTGAGCCCCCGAGTTTTTGTGATGCCCTCTAGCTAATGCTCACCTTAGTTCCTGTCCAGAACCTTTGGGTTGGCAAATGCCCAAAGTCAAGCCGTAAGTAAGCCATAGTTTGGTCACCTTGTTCCTGCCACCAACTTGGTGGTTTTGCTGAGGTCCATAGATGAGCCTCTGAGTATTTGGAGGTCCCTGAGCTTGATACTCACATTTAAATTGGAGATGACCCATTGTTTATGCAAGTGTAGCCAACTTGTGCTCTCAATGCACATTGGTAATGGGCCAACTTGTATTTTTATTACCCAACTTGCTCTCAAATAGTGAGCATGGGTTGTAGCATGTCAAGATCTAGTTGTTGGTAAATTATTTTGGTTTTTAGATTTCTAGATTAATGGGAAAAGCTTAATTAGTGAGTTTCTACATGTATATTATGTAATTTTGAAAATTCTAGGGGGCTTATTGCAATTGTAACATAGTGGAAAGTTGTAAATAGTAAAAGTATGTTATATGGATCTTTCGTTTGGGTTCCGAGGGCTTTCGTTGAGCGGGATTTGTTTAACGACTCGTAAATCGATGAAATTGTCGATTTAACGATGGATTCATGCTAAACGCGCATTTCGAGGATATTAGGTAATGATTGTTGGTTGCCAGTTGTTCCTGACTGTCCCCGACGCTGTTCCGGAGAGCCCGGTGATTTTGGTTGCGCGTCGGTGGGCTCCGGAGCCGAAATCGGTCTCCCGGAACGATTTTGGTGGTTTTGGCACCGCTGGTGCACGGGATTACCCAGAGTCTAGTGTTAGGGCCCAAATGTTTTAAGTTAGACATTCTTTGGCAGCACGTGAAGTTTCGTGAGATTTAGAGGTCATTTGGCATAGATTGGACCTTAGTCGGTCGATCGGCGAATTACCAAAATTTTCGGCGAATTCCGATGCTTCAACGAAGTTTCCTGTATAGCTTGTTTGCACTCAGTGAGTCTATGGGTTGGTTGTGTGAGAGTCTATTTTCTGACCTGTGATTATGATTCAGGTCCCAGCAGTCAGCTGCCAGCTCGTGAGCCATCCAGCGGTCACCGTGATCGTCTACCCTGAGGTGGGTTTATCTTCGGTCCGGACTTTATCATTTCGGCCCTATAGGGTACCGTGATAGGTGGGACCCCTGTGTTTGTTGTTAACCTTGATCCTCCAGTTGAGCTTCCTATTTGCTTTCATTCCAGCATTCAGTCATTATAGCTATATTGCCTTGAACTTACAGTTGAGCTTATCGATATGCTATCATTCTCAGTACTTAGTATATATAGAGATATACACCTGGACATATGCCATGCTTGCTTGGACACTAGCTCAGTTACATCAGCATTTCTTGTTCTATACTGCATATTAGAATAGGAGTTTATCTTCAATTATACAGTTCTGTAATTCAACATCAGATGTTCCGTTTGGTTATATAGCCTCAGTGATATAGCTACAGTTGTTCCTTTCTGTTATATAGTTAAGTGATTGCAGTATTCCCTATTCGTATACTGCGTGATAGTATAGGGATCAGTTATTATTGTTCGGTATGAATGATATGTAACCTAGGAGAAAACCTAGACTAAGAGGTCAAATGAGTGGCATGAAATTAGAAGATAACTCTAAGCAAATAAGTGGCATTGTCTTAGGGAATAACCTAAGGTTGCATGATAGAGTATTCAATATAGAGTTAATGAACTCTAAGTTAAGATGAAATTGCAAAATAGAGTTAAGAAACTCTAGGTTAATGTTGAGATGCAATTTAGAGTTAATGAACTCTAGGTCAAGAATGAAATGCAATGTAACATAGAATCTATGAACTCAAGGTTGAATAAGTATAAATGATTAAGTAAATGAATGAAAGATGCAAAAGCTAAAAGAATTAAAATGGCACCTTCGGATTTGAGACTTGTCAATTTGGGAGTATGACTCCTTGGGTAGAGACTCGTCGGACAAGGTGCATTCGTAGGGATTAAAAGAATTAAAAGGGCACCCTCGGATTTGAGACTCGTCAATTTGGGAGTATGACTCCTTGGGTAGAGACCCGTCGGACGAGATACTTTCGTAGGGATTAAAAGAATTAAAATGGCACCCTCGGATTTGAGACTCGTAAATTTGAGAGTATGGCTCCTTGGGTAGAGACCCGTCAGACGAGATACTTTCGTAGGGATTAAAAGTAATTAGAAAGGATACCTTCGGATTTGAGACTCGCATTTTGGGAGTGTGAGAGCGATAGCCATTTCCCCGGGCAGAGGCCTTTTTGTCGCACGAGGTACTTCCGAATGGTATGTAGAGCACCTATGTGCTATTAGCGCCTTTGGATTGTCTCGTCTTATGGTAGCATGACTGCCGAGCACGGGTCTATTGGGCGAGGTTTCCAAAGGGATAAGCAACTTGAACTAAAGCACAATAACATGTATAAGTAAAAGAGAATGTAAAGTGGTCGATAGTCGTGACACGTGAGCCCCAGGTTGCACATAGTGGACGATAGTGGCGACACGTGTGCCCCTGAGTGCACCGATGGTATCGGGTTATGTGTCAGCCGAACGTACCAGCTTTGGCATTGGTCTAGGTCCTCGTGACCGATGACGGCATTGATTGGGTATTTCAGTTCTAGCATTGATGCATGATTTGCATTGTTACTCCAGCATTTATTAGCATGACTAGCGCATGATTATTAGTACTCTACTTTATAGCTTGACATTTATGTATTATCATACCTGCCTGTTCTACAGCATGATATATTGACATTGTCCTGATTTATCTGATGGTTAGATATAGTCTGTTCAGCTTACTTCATGAGTACCTATTTTCTTTTTAGCACGATTATTATCTATCGTCCAGATTGTATCTTATTTTGTTATCCGCTTATTATGGTATCCGGTAGGTACGACTTGGTATTTCTCGACCCGTCGTGCCCACTGGGATACATTTATGTTGTATCTCACACTCTTTGGGTGACCACCATTTCAGGTCATTCAGGTGCTGAGAGGTCGGGACGATCCAGTGAGTTGTCGCGATAGAGTTGTCCCTGCTATTGGCCACAGTGGCCCGGTGCCTTACATATATTCAGTATTAGTTGTGGATGTTTGTGTAGTTGTGGATATCTAGGATTATGGTTGCTTTATGTCTATGTTAAACCTTGTGGTTGTAATAGAGTAGATGGTTATATTTACTGTTCAGTTACTATGGTTGGAACTCCTCTGATTGATTATTGTACTTGCCTAGCCGAGCATGTATAGGGGAGACTCTGTCCGTGTGGACAGAGAATTTCCTATGCATGTGGCGGTCTGTCCACGTCCTGAATTTCAAGGTTTTGAACTCTGAAAATAATAATAATAATAATAATAATAATAATAAAATAAAAAATTAGACCGCATTTTGAAACTCGGGGCGTGACAAGGTAGCCGAACCCGGTCAAGCCACCACACGTAAGAATCAGAGGCGGTGGGCCAGGTACGAAGACTCCTCCCAAAAGCCTTATTGAAGGCCCAGGTACCAAGGTAAATCTTGTCTGCCAACGGTAGGATGTCGACGGTTATGAACGGAAAGGTTTCCTCGGTGGGATTTGCCACGAAGGAGGGCCCATAGAGAAAACGTAGTGGATTCTCCACTGACAGACGAAGGAGCCGGAAATCAATGGTGGGGTTAAACGGCAGTGGAGCAGTGCGAGAAGCCATGGAAAAAGAAAGAGTCGAACAAGTGGCGAAGGAGATAATGCAAGGAAAAGGAAAAGGCAGTAAAGAAGCACTGGAGTAAGAGATATTTAAATGCTGGAAGATGACGTGCGTCCCAAGATTAGCAAAAAAGAAATAAGGGTTTCGAACCGATGAAACAGGAACCACCGTCCCTCAAAAGTCGATAAAATTTATGGCGAAACGATCTACGAACGGACGTGAACCATTCGATAGACTGGTGACGTCAGATCAGCGCAAGCAACGAGTAATTGCGAAGATTGAGGAGTGAAACCTTAATGAAGAAGCGACTGAGGCACAATCGATAAAGATCTAATCAGATGGCATGGAAGGAGGATCCGCCATTAAGGTCAAATCTCTCGATTAGAGAGCCAGGGGAATGAAAGGATCACACTATAATAAAGTACGAAAGGAATGATCAAAGGTCCCGCAACACACGCCGGTCATTCTTCAAACTTTGACAATCACCCGAACAATACATCAGGTGATTGTCGAGGGGGCATTGTTGAGGTCAAAAAATATCGCCACGTGAGAGTGCGACACATGGCGCACGCCATCGGCTAAGGACATCAACCGATAGGAGAAGCGGCCAACAAAAGGATTATCGCCTCATCGAGGACCGACCGCGGTGGAAGGCAAACGTCAGACCGCCTTAGTCGAATGACGAAAAACGTGAGGTCAGGGTCAACTCTCGGCTGCTCGAGTCACAAAAGGAAAGACCCTGGAAGGAAAGAGTACGAGATCTGGACGCGAATCTTGTAACTGACTCCGAAATGGCAAGTGGCGCCCAGCATTGGAAAGCGCCGAAGATCACACTTCGGTGCGTCGTTTAGGAGATGAACATGGACGGAAAACGACTACTATCCCATTAAGGAGAATCGACTCAAAAGAAAGTGGTTGAGAGATATGCGATGATTCCCCTTAGATCACGCCGATTACTAAAATCGGCGGTTATACATATGATTCGAACGGGTATAAAAAATCGAACCATCGAAGAAAAAGGGTTTCTGCAATCTGGTAAACCAGTGACCACCCAAACTTTTCAATACCTTTCAATACCTGTATTTACCGTTTTTCTAGACTAAATTTATCGTTTTTCTAGACTAAATTTACCGCTTTCCTTACTGCTTTCCTAGATAGATTTACATACCCGCATCTACAGCTTTTCCTAGGAGTAGTCGTACTTATAACTGGTCCCTTATAATCCTTTTTCGCGCAATACAATTTCAAAATCGGTTGTTCAGGCCGTGTCAATCTTTGCATCCAAACTCCAATTCGGCTCCTCTAAGCCGAACTCTGTGAGAGTTTGATTGAGAAGAATTCGGTCGAGCATATCCCTCCTTGGTCCGATTGCTTGATCCCTTCGGCACGCGGCGCATCACATCTCGAGAGTCAACTCGAGGACCGATCGCGGACCATACCCGGTCAACGATCAGCGTCACATTTCAGCCCCAACATATATAAAACAAGATCAATGTCTTTGAGCTAAAGTTTTAATGTCATATCATCACATTTTGTGAAATTTTTATTGCCAACTATTGATTTGGAGCCCTTTCGATTACTCGGTAAATAATATCAAAAAATTATAAAATTTATTTTTTAAATATTTTAAATATTGTAGACCGAGTCTAGTAAAAATGATTGTAGATTCGAAAATCGTAACATTAGAAACAATTTGATAACACTGGCACGGATCTCTGTAAGTTAAAAGCATATGCAGACGTGGGACTCTTGCTAGATAGAGAATTAGTTTGTGATAAAAAATCTATCTTCTCATTTAACTGTTAGATAGCGCTCCGCACCATTTTAGATTCTCACTAAGTACCATAATGTCAAATGAGATGCATTCGAATTTGGCTAAGGGTATGTTTGGTTCGTCAAAAATGGCTGAAGTGAACAAATTTATTTTTACGAAGTAATTTTTACAAAAGTGATTTTTTTCGTTCAATTGTTTGGTTTGTTTATAAAGTGAGACATAAAAAATTACAGTTTTATAATTTTAATTTTTAAAATATATGTAAAGAAGTGAAAATATAAATAAACGATTTATATTCATAATTTAAAATAAAAATTTTAATTTATATTTATAGTTAGTATTCAAAATTAAATTTAAAATTTTAAATTTAAGCTTAAATATGAGTTGAATTTATAATTAAAATTTAAAACGTACAATTAAATTTATAATTTGAATTTAAAATTTAAGTTATAATTCATAACTGAAATTAAATTCTAAAATAAAAGTTCAACATAAAAAATAGAACATTAATTCAATTTTGAATTCATAATTTGAATTTATGATTTGAATCATATTATAATTTACTCTTCAATCTTAAATCCTTAATTCAAATATGAATTCACAATTTGAATGAAAATTGAAATTAAAATTTGAGTTTAAATCATAATTCAAACTGAACATTTGAATTCAAAGTTCAGACTGAAACTCATTATTGAAATTAAATTCACAAAGCAAGCTTAAATTTGAATTTGATTCAACTTAAAGTTTTAAATTTTAAATTCAAATTTCAATTAATAATTTAAATTTATAGTTTGAAACAATTTGAATTCAAAGTTCAAGCTGAAATTCTTAACTAAAATTAATTTGATTAAAATTTAAATATAAATATAAATTTATAAATTTAAATTTGAATTTACAAATAAAATTCAAAATGTGAAATTAAATTAATTATTTTAATTTAAATTTAAAGTGAAATTCAACTTTAGAAATAAATTTAAAAATTAAAATTAAAATCAAATATAACCTTTTCGCTAAGCTCTTCACTAACGACGACTTCAAAATGTTTTTTGTCAAAATCAAAAAAAATGAGATTTAGTTATAACTTATTTTACCAATTTATTTTTGTAAAATGAGTTTTGTATTCACTTTTGCAAATCAAACAATCGATAAGATGTTAGTTTTTTAAAATGCTACTTTTCGAGAACTAAATATGCTCTAATAATATGGAGAACATACCAGCAAGCTATTTGGCAAGACTTTACTGTGGATCTCACTATAAATAAAATTTTTAACTAGATCGCAATTTTGGTTTAGCTGTAAAACTGATAAGAGAATGAAAAACCAGCCGGGATAGAATCTGTGTTTCACTTGCGTAGCACTCGATACAACCCCTTAAAATTTGTATTCACTTTTGTATCGAAGTTTTTTTTTTTTACACCCTGTTTGGTTTGGGTGCAAAGGGGGAATAAGCTCCCTTTGTACCCAAACACTATTGGGTTAAAAGAGGGAATAGGCTGGTACACCTATTCCCCCCCTTACCGGGTTGTCCCGGTCAAAACCGGGACAACCCGGTAACAGGGGGAGATTTCTGTTCCCCCCCTCCCCCGCGAACAAGGCCAGCTCCCCCCTTGTTCAATGTGCCCCTGCACGATTGCACTGCTCCTGCACGACTCCCGAGGGCCTCCTCTTTCCCTTTCCTCTCGCTCCTTGCTTCTTCTTCCTTCCCCCAAGCCCCATCTTCGCCCCGCTTGTTCCTTGCCTTCACCCTCACCGCCTTCATCTCCGCTCGTCGTCGCCCGAGGTTGTCCGATCTGCGTCCGGTTGCGATCTGCTCCCCCGTACCTCCTCGTCGTCGCCTGAGGTTGCCCGATCTGCTCCTTTTTACATCTCGTGGCCTGAGGTTGCCCGATCTGTGGGATTGTTGAGGCTGGCCTTCGTGCTTGCTTCCGGTTGCGATCTGCTCCCGGGTACCTCCTCATCGTCGCCCAAGGTTGCCCGATCTGCTCCTTTTTACATCTCTTGGCCCGAGGTTGCCCGATCTGTGGGTTTGTTGAGGCCGGCCTTCGTGCTTGCGTCCGGTTGCGATCTGCTCCCCGGTACCTCCTCGTCGTCGCCCGAGGTTGCCCGATCTGCTCCTTTTTACATCTCTTGGCCCGAGGTTGCCCAATCATAACGGTTTGTTGAGGTCGGCCGTCGTACTTGCGTCCGGTTGCGATCTACTCTCCCGTACCTCCTCGTCGTCACCCGAGGTTGCCCGATCTACTCCTTTTACTCACCTTGGCCCGAGGTTGACCCATTTGTGGGTTTGTTGAGGGCGGGCCTTCGTGCTTGCGTCCGGTTTTCATCGTCGCGGCCGTCCCTCCTGTTTCTGGCCTTGAAGGTGCTACCCTCCACTTTACTGTTGTATCTGGTTGTCTCTTTTTGCCTCGATTGTTGTTTACATGAGTTTGGATTCACCTCTATATCATATATGCCATTCTTAAATCTGTGTTGCTGCTTGCCTCTCATGATAAATGACTTTGCTATGTCATAACATACACTATATTTGTCGGCTGCGAGATATGAATGTTTGAACGGTAAAGTGGCTGATTCAAGTAAAATTTAGGCGATGATGACGGTTGCCATAGGCATTTGATGGATGGCATGGATTTACAATCCACTGCAACCCCATGCTTGTTGGAAACCACTTGAGCCCGTGTACATAACAATGCACTATTCCAATTATGTGCAAACAAGAACAATTTGTAAGAATCGCTATTTCGTATGCCGCTACCGAGATTTTTTTATGCCAACTATGTTATGCAATTTCATATTTGAATGCCAATTATGTTCTGCAATTCCATATTTTTATGCCAATTATGTTATGCAATTTCATATTTTTTATGCCAATTATGTTATGCAATTCCAATTATGTTATGCCAATTATGGGTTGATGTTATTTATGCCAATTATGCTATGACCTTTTATATTTATTCAGCAAACCTGAATTTTTAGTCTCATATGAAAAAGATATAAAGAAGTACGTACATTACCTACAGATGCGTCCTTTTAAGAAAGTATTTAATGCCGCTCAAACCAGCCGAGCGGACTTCGAGAACCCCCAAGGCAATATAGTTGCAAAAGAAGGTGGAAGCAGATCTCGCGCCCAAGCGTGGACGCGTACACCGAATTGGACCCAAACAATGGATGCATGTCTGTTATCATTGCTGACTGAGGAACATACCTTAGGCAACAACGTTAATGGATCTTTCACTAACCTTGCCTGGGTTAGGATTGTTAGCGAAATAAATAGTAGAAATAACTCAAACCTAACCAAGGATCAAGTAAAGAATCGCCTGAAAGTTCTGAAGCATACATTTACGTTGTACCGCTGCTTGGTAAACAAAAGCGGGTGGGGATGGGACTATGTCCTCAACATTCCCACGGCTGGCGATAGTGCTGACTGGGAGGCCGTGATCGCGGTAACGTGAATTCATTTCGCTTTCAACAAATTATTACCGAATAGATTCCTTATTACTTTTCTAATGTAATTAACATATGTCCAGGAAAATCCCGCTTATGACAAATGTAGGGATAAGTCATTTCCTCCGTATAAGGATCTTGAGTTCCTTATGGAGAAGACTACCGCTACCGGAAGATATGGTTTTTCTTCTGTGATGCCGCCCACCACGGCCATAGTTAGCTCCTCCTCATCATCCCCTGGTGAGGACGATACTATAATAGCACTAAGATTGTCAGGATTATATCTCTTACCGAGTCCATTTGAAGCAGGGTCATCTGGGCCACCTATGACTGATTTTATGAGAGGTACACACAAGTCAAGGTCACCTAGCCCTCACCCTACAAACAAAAACACAAGTGGGTCTGGGTACAGCTCGGCAGGGAAAAGGCCTCGTTCCCCACTACCTGACACTACCCAACGAACTCCTCGTTCGTCAACCGGTGGACGAAGAAAGAAAACTGAAGGCATCACTGAAGCCGTGGCAGAGATGGTACAGCTTGGAAAAGATAAGTTAGATCTAGTACGACATATGTATAATAAGGATTTTGAAGCTCGACAATCTGTTTCGAGCATCGAGGATTGTATGACCCGAATCTATTCTCTGCCAGGGCTCACAAGTGAACAGGTTTTGGCTGCCGGTGACGCTTTGAAAGATGACAAAAATCGACAACTTTTTATGACAATGAATGACGATCTTGCATTAAAGTGGGTTGAACGGCAGATAACTAAAGAAAATCTGATGTTTAGGCAATTTTTTTCGGGCATGTAGTGGAGTAATCAAATGTGGACATTTCTATAGTTCTATGTAGTCCTTTCTTTCGTATGTTGGTTTAGTAACCGGTAAGATTAGTCTATGTGTAATTTCATTAGGTTAAAAACTTTGTAATATGCAGTCTCGCAACTTTGAGTAGCTAGAAACTGACTTTGTAATATTTAGTCTCGCACTTTGACTAGCTAAAAACCTGACTGTGTAATATTTAGTATCACACTTTGATTGGCTTAAACTAGACATTACTTGAATGTTTGCCGTACATATCGATACAAGTTATATCATGTCTAGTTACTATGCTAAATTGCTACAATTTCGTTGCAGATTTAATGGATGCTTCAATTTATCAAACTGTATTTTCTTCGACTCTTGTTGCAAAGTTGTTGACTATATTAGATGATAATGATGACTATTGGGTGCAAGCCATAATCATACTCATTGCCAAATGATACATAAATGCAATTATTTAATTTGCAGACAACCATGTAGTGGAGTCAAATAATGTGGACATTTATATATTTCAGTGTAGTCCTTTCTTCTGTAATTTGTTGCAGTAACCGGCCAGATGAATGTTTGAGCTACATATAAATAAATATTATATTATGTCTGCTTACTATCAAACTTGGCTAAATGGCTTCATTTCCGTTGCAGCTTTAATGGATGATTCAATTTATCGAAGTGTATTTTCTTCGGCTTTTCGTGCAAATTTGTTCACTATAGTAGATGATGATGACTATTGGGTGCAAGTCATAATCATGCTAATTGACGAAGGATACATAAATGCAAGAAGTACAATAAGCAGACAACCATGTCGTACCCGTCCATTTACTGTGCATCGGTTTATTTGTGATATCCTGAATGGTCATCCAGACGGGGGGTACAATCATTTTAGAATGACGACAACTGCATTCATTGCTCTCCGCGATGAACTTGTCGGAAAGGGCCTTTTAAGTAGCACATGGAATATGACTGCTGACGAACAGTTGGCAATTTTCCTATTTTGTATAGGACACGGTGTCGCAAATAGGGTGATCGCTGAAACTTTCCAACATTCGGGGGAAACAATAGTCGTCATTTTAACAATGTACTACGAAGCATTATTCAATTAAAAGATGAATACTTAATTTTGCTGCCAAGTAATTGTGGAGTGCATCCAAGAATTAGTGAAAAATCCGAATTTCCATCCGTTCAAGGTAAGGGACAATAACTTTTCAAAAGTTAATTTGTACTTTATCAATGCTCAAATTGTAATGTACTATTTTGTGACATTTATATATGTAGAATGCAATTGGGGCGATGGATGGTACACATATTCCGGTGATTGTAGAAAGGCACAAACAACCACGATTTCGGTGTCGCAAAGGATTTACATCGCAAAATATGATGCCTGTTGTTTCCTTTGATCATAACTTTTTTTTTGTATGCACCGGTTGGGAAGGATCTGCCGCTGATATGCGGGTACTCAGATGGGCCTGTGAAAGTGGAGGTTTTACAGTTCCTGAAAGTATCATTTAAAGAGAAATATTTATTTATTTTTCTTCATTATTATTGGTTTAATTTATTTTTCAAAAGTTCTATACACTTCTGTTATATGTACAGGAAAATATTATCTAGTCGATTCCGGATACGCGAATACCGATAGATTTCTGGCGCCGTACAGATGCGAGCGTTACCATCTGAGTCAATTTGATAGTAACACACGTGGTCGTATACATCGTTCTCCGCGGGACTTGTATAATCATCGGCACGCCCAATTAAGAAATGTGGTAGAGAAGACCTTTGGAATATTAAAGAAGCGATTCAAGATATTAAATATTGCTACACCGTTTCCTTATAGAGTGTAGTGTCTAATTGCTATGGCATGTTGTGTAATCCACAATTTTATTCGACGGCAACAAGGAAATGATAGATATTTCAACGAAGCACTAAACGCAGAGCCTCCAGAGGATGAAGCGGAAGTGGCGACTACATTTTCTAGTACATCAGAGTCACGGCGGAGAGACGACATTCGCACACGTATTATCGTTGAGTTGTGAAATAATAGAAGTTAGATAAATCATTGAAAATGACTATAAGTTTGTAAAAATTAGAATTAATGTTGTAATATTATGTTAGTCAGCTTGTTAAATAGTTTATTTTGTTTATATGTAATATTAATTGGACTGTTAATTAAAAACTCGTGTTCCCCGTGTATGATGTAATTTTAATTATTATTGTGACGTGATATTTCGATTTCTACGGTAGTACAGTTGTGAGATCATTATTGTTTGATGATAATTTCTATCTCTTTTGGCATGCACTTTTTTATAATATTGTATATTTAAGTATTGTATAAATATGGACTTATATTTTATGCTAATTAAAAGTCGCTATTTGATCATGTTATTATCTGATAGTTGTTTTACTGAATGATTTTGTGCAACCATTTAATTTAAGAATGTATTGAGCAACAGATTTTTTTTTAAATAAAATTATAAATTTTTAGTATGTATTGTTCGTTTTTTTAATATTATTATTGAATTTTTAAAATTTTACCTTTGCAGAATACTAATATTTTATTTTTTAGATAATATTAAAAAAAAATTAGAATAATAAAAATTAAATATAATTTTATATAGCATCTAACTTATTAAATAATATATATAAGAAGTTTTATATTTAAAAAGTTATAATACAATCTTTAATTATCAATTTTAATACCTTACTAAAAGCAAGGATATTTTCGTCATTTAACACAAAAGTCAACTCTCTATTTCTCTTATTCTTCAATCACTTCCAAACACTATTTTTTTTATACCTGGTACTAATCTTATACCCAACCAAACACAAATTTATATTAGTTCCAGCTTGTTCCAAAATTTATACTTATTCCTGGTACAACTAATTTTCTTTTATACCTCAACCAAACGAAGCCTTAGAGTAAACTTCAGTTTGTCCTCATGTGATTTAGTTCAATTTTACTTTGCAATTCTTTTATTAGAAAAATTACACTTAACTACCATATAGATTTTTATTATTATTATTTTTATCAGAAAAAGCTGCTTTCAAATAGAATAAAAAAAAATTAAAAAAAAATTAAAACCACAGAATAATTAAACTATAATATTTTAAATCATAAGATGAAAAGTACAAAACAGCAAAACTATAGAATAGTTAAGTATAATTTTTTAAACCACAATAAAAAGTAAAAATGAACTAAACCACAGAAGAACAAATTAAAATTTAGCCCTCAACAAAAAAAAAAATAAAAAATAAAAAATAGCGAGAATGAAAAAAAAACATTATATATATATATATATATATATATATATATATATATATATATATATATATATATATATATATATATATATATATATAGGAAAATGCTATGTGTACACCCCTTTCGGGGTGTACATCATACACCCCACCCATCTAAGGATGGGGGTGTGATGATGGGTCACTCGATGTGACCCGTAAAAAATATCGGCACCATTAAAATGATGAAGGTGTATGATGTACACCCCTTCGGAGTGTACATGTAGCATTGCTCATATATATATATATATATATATATATATATATATATATATATATATATATATATATATATATATATATATATATATATTACGAACGTACTCCCCATAAATTTCAATCTACTTCAGAGTGAACTAAAAGCCATTCTCAAATTTCCAAATTATTTTTGAAATAGTTGGAAGTGAAAGAAAAGATGCGCAGCTAAACAAAGAGATAGAGCACTAATCCATCTCATTAACATTTAATCCTACCTCATACCCTGCCTCATAGGTTACTTTTACAACAAGTGATTCAGATCAAAATTAGAAGTCAAAATTCATTTAGCAGAAAACAGACATTTAAAATGGCGACTGCATTGCCCAGTTCAATACACATGAAGAGCAGTGTACTTCCTACTTACAGATTTAAAGCTTAGGAACCCTACTCATACATTAAGCTACTTCCACAACTACTTACACAACATAGAAGAGAAAAAAAAACAAACAGCTCCTATCAGAAGTTGGTTGTCCAATTCAGATGACCATGCTGCTGCTGCTGGTAGGCCCCAACCTGGGGCCCAGGTGCGGCCCCGACGCTACCACCAAGTGGCGAAGGGACCTGCTGGTGCACCAAGTGGTGGGGACCCACGATTGAGGCCGGTTGTGGCGGGTGGTACAATCCTGGGTATTGCACATTGGAAGATTGGGCTGCTGCGTTGAAAGAAGCATGACCTGTGTGGGTAGGCATGAAAGAGGCGTGCGTTGCTTGCCCTGGTAAGTTGTAGTACTGTGGTGACTGCAGACTCGGAACCTCTCTCGGCGTTTGAATCCAGATGTCGGATGTCTCTGCCTGTAGATTACATATCCAAGTATCTAGAATTTTGAGTTTTAAAGCATAAATTTAATGGTTAGATGGAACATGGAGATTTTATCAGATAGCAAATAAAAAGACGACTGAACAATAACAGTATTTTCAAACATGGAGTATATTTATCTGATGGCAAACAAACAACCAAACAGTCACAAACACAAAACAAGTATTTCAATTTTACTAACATGATAAAATCAAGAAATTGCCAAGATGCCATAATGCATAATACTATCAAGTTCCAATGATACCTGTGGATTTGGGACATACAGGTTGTTGTCCTTAAATTTCGCCCTGGACATCTCCTCAAGGCCGGTTGCACCACCAATGGCACCAGGAGAACTGATAGTGAAACCTGCCGGATGGGAGTAATTTCCATATCCCGTACCAGAAGGAACCGATTTATACTGTGATGCTCCATACTTCAATCCGCCTGCATTCAAGTGCGAGCTCCCACTTGGCATTACAAGATAATTGCTTCCGTTTGGTGGATGTGGATAGGCAATATTAGTAGAATAGTTTGGCACAGCCATTGGCGGGACATAGACCGGAGAAATGATGTGCCGATATGGCATGAAATTTGGGAAGTGCGAGATATGGACTTGCGGGTATAGCTGCGTAACATGTTGTGGCTGAACTGACTGCTGCTGCTGCTGCTGCTGCTGCTGCTGCTGCTGCTGCTGCTGTGTTGTGACAATAGCAGGACTGCTACTGCTCGCAATATGTGAATTCAAAGCCTACAGATAAGAACATATATAATAATGAAAACAATAAAATGCTACTCAAAAAATATAAAACAAAGTTATAAAGGTTGTAAAGACTCTCAATACTACCACTTAAAATCATCAAGAATAATAATGACTTAAACAGACAATGAACAAAGTTCACTACTATTTTGTAAAGGACATAATAAAATCATGAAAATTTTCAATTAGAGGCACCTCGGATGGTGAAGTTAATCCTTGAGAGTGGACGTTATCCCCCATAGCAGTTCTGAAATATGGGGCATCACCACTCGTATGGGTGTCATACGCCTGTTTAAAAAATAAAAATTATTTAAGATTTGGGAGATATTAATACAAAATAATTTATGCATTAATAATAAATAATTTATATTAAAGCATAAAAAAATATCTGGCGTTAAATTCTAGATTTTTCTAGTTCACATAGTACTTACTGAGAAGTCAGGCAAGCTTGGAGGGTTTTGCACCTTTTGTGCCTCTGCTGAACTGAAGAGGGGGCTATCACTTTGTACTAACCCAATGTCTGCTTTTTGAGGATTCAATGACCCGCTGATTTCATGTGGTGTTTCATCAGTTTCCGCAGCTGGTGCAAAAGAGTCAAACTGCAAAGATCTCTCTAGGTCATCCATGTCTCTGTGTTCAGAAGCAGACGCAACCACATTGGAGACTATGGGAACTGATTCTGAAATACTGCCGACAACCAAAACAGCATATATGATTCAGTATTTTTTACAATACCTAACAATAAAATGTAATGTATAGGAATGATAAAAAGACGAAGACACCTTGAACAAGGCTTGTTAAACTGTTCTGACTTATCAAATGCCTGAGAAGCAGAAGTCAATCCCTCAGTTGGGTCAAGTCCCGCACCAAAACTGCCAAACATCAGGCGGGCATACTCAGATTCTGGCACGCGAAGATGTTCTGGAATGATGACGTGCCGATCATCTGATATATTAGCTTGAGAAAGTTTGTTTGATAAGCCATTAACGTCCAATGTGCTTGAATTGCTGGTATGAGCCATAGCAATAGCAGGAGTTGTTACGGTCACAGCTGGGCTAATGGTGGTGGACTTTAAACTTGTTTTTGGCTTCCACTCCATGTTGCGCTGCATGGCTGCAGAAATCTATTTGGAATTACAACGCAATGACAAAGCAAAAGAATGAGAATTTATATCATATACTCGCTTTAAGAAGCTAATTTATCTGATAAACAGTGGCATCTACTTATAGGGACATCACTGGTGAATGAGTGTTAACCTAGAATACCATCATTATACAAACTTAATGCTTCAAAACTTGTTGGTGCATCATCATGGACTGCACAATTAGAAATTAAAGTGCTATAAGAGTTCGGGGTCACTCAATTATAAGTGGAATAGAAGCAAGCTTACAATTTCTAATGGCCTACCTAAATGGCTTCTGCATAAACACTTTTTGTCGCAGTTTAAGTTCATACCAGAGAGATTGATCTATCCTCCAAGCCCAATTCTATCAGTCAAATGTAGATGCATGCAAATGAATGGAAATATATCCTGGTTCAAAAATATTTTCCATGAAAAAGATGACTGAGAAAGATGACAATGCAAAATCATACTTGCATAAACCATTTCAGTAACTACAAAACCTTCGAAATCATCTAAATAACTACAGAAACTAGCAAACAGCATTGCTCCAACAAGGTTACATAGTAGGAAGATAATCAAATAAGTGCAAAGGTGAAGTGTCTAGCAAGCATACATACAATAGATAAAAACAGAAATTCACAAGATAACAAATTAATAATAATTCTTACAGTTACAGTGCACTATATAAACCATACCTTTCTGGTGACCCGCAGATGGCTGGTGCGATTTGTTGCTGCGCTGGGAATATCTAGTAATAGTTACACCATGCAACATGGTCTCTGAAGCAGGAGCTTGGCTAGGTTGACTCCCTTTAGATGTGGAAGCAGAGAGCCCAGACAGTCCAGCCGAATTAAAACTATCCTTTCCCCGAAAAGGATCAGGATTTGAACTGCTAGAAACAGATGACTGCGACAGTCTACGAGCACCAACGACTCCAACTTCACGACAAATAGCCCCATGGGTTCCAGCTGCTTTGGATTCAGGAGATGGAACGTGAACTGGATCGGAATTCAAGGAGTATACCCCAATTGAAGACTCGGTTGCTGAATTCTTTTGAGGGCTACTTTGCCCCTCTATTTTTGTGTGAGAAATAATTGTTGTTTCACGCAACTGTTCAGGCAGTAAGTGCTTACTATTTTTGGCTAACTCTCGAGATGGATGGTACTTCACTGAATTCCTTGAAGATGAATGTTTTCGATCTGTTCGCACATCAGCAGAGCTACACAAAGAAACAATGGATGAGCAAAAAATGTGAATTAAGTCTAAACATCTTCTCTAAAGCAAGCATTCAATACATGAAACACTACCAGCACGATGTATAACGCAGCTGCACAGGAGAAAGAGCACTGGCGTCATTGATACATATATCACTAGATTATCTTTACAACCTTGCGCATAGCCATACAAAATGCGGTATCAGACTAATCAAATATCTCAGACACAAGAAATTTATAGCTTCATCTAATGGATGATGTTGCAAGGTATCAGTTGCTAACAGTACAATGATGATAGCTTACAAAAGGCATCCTAGCATATACATAA
The DNA here is from genome assembly GCA_029204045.2 of Tillandsia leiboldiana. Classification (NCBI taxonomy): domain Eukaryota; kingdom Viridiplantae; phylum Streptophyta; class Magnoliopsida; order Poales; family Bromeliaceae; genus Tillandsia; species Tillandsia leiboldiana. The sequence goes on from CM055068.1 coordinate 11,117,262, forward strand.
TTAGAAAATTACATAGAAAATTGTTCAGTCACCTCAATAATTAAAGGGCATGATTCATATCATTTTTATTTTTGCTCACTAGTGATCTGTTTGCAATGTTATTCCTTTGGAATTGTGATTCCTAGACATCTCAAACTTTTCGCATTTACTAATTATTTATTATTTATGTCACCTATTTTTTTTTCTTGTGCATTGCACAAGATTAACAGCTCATACCTACATGAATGTGAGTACACGTAGTACTATGCTGATGTGGTTTTTTGGTGGGAAATAATAAAAATGTGCATAAATAAATATGCGCAACGCGGCAACGGTATTCATACATAAATGTGCCCCGTAGAATAGTTACATATATGAGTATGGCTAAGTATATACTTATATGTGCATATTGATGCATACTAAAATAAGTCTGTCTCGTTTACTATATATGCAGTGAAAAACAAGGAAATATAGGAGAAGCTTGGAACACTAAAATCAAGGTTTTAAGTATCCATCGGCACGGGCCGTATCTACCGTGCCAACAAGATACCGGCACGATACAGCTCCCGTGCCGATGACACAGTTCAAAACCCTTTTTTCTTAAAATTACTAAGTAATTTTCTTAATAAAGTTCAAAATATTTGATAAAGATACATAATAAGCAATTAAAAAATTTTGTTGTTAAAGAAATTAAATATTTCATGCCATTATGTGTCGGCACGCATGTATTTTTTGTGACCGGCATTCATCGGCACGACTCGGCACGCACCGTGCCGGCAAGTTTTCGGCACGACCCCGTGCCACGGCACTTAAATCCTTGACTAAAATGCAGCAATAAGAAAAAATAATAGAAAGCTGATAACAGTACTGTACTGAAGGTGGTAGAATCAGAAATATATATATATATATATATATATATATATATATATATAGAGAGAGAGAGAGAGAGAGAGAGAGAAAGTAGAGCTTATATGCTTTTAAAAACACAAGTCCATCCATGCTTGTAAATTTTCTACCATTGGATTTGTATTGGGATTTGTGTTTTTTACTTTTTCTTTCTCTCTTTTTAGTTGACTTTACAATAGCACAAATCCCAATACAAATCCAATGGTAAAAAATTCACAAGCATAAATTGGTTTGTACTTTTAAGAGTATATAAGCTCTACTATATATATATATATAGCTTAATTCAAGGAAGTGCAAAAAATTTAGACCTCTTATCAGGGACATTTGATTCCTCATGTTCAGGAGCTCTGTGTTGAGCCAATTCTGTCTTGTTCTCCATATCCTCATTTCTATTCATTCTGTTATCCCTTACTATGCGAAATTCCTGATTAACACCTTTATCTAACAAAGACTACGTCAGACAATCTATATAAACATCCAGTAATAGCAGAATCATGCACCTCATTCTTTAGATGATGTGCAACATGCGTCAATAGTAGATGTATCATTCTAAGTCAATTACGAGTAAATATTCAATTTGGCGAGAGTAACAATAAAAACATTCTAACGTAGATAATTAAACATAATATAATGAAAACGAAGTTCATGATGAGATGATACAAAAAATCGTTCTCTTTTCCTTCAATCAATAAACACAAGAGACAACAAATCATAGCTTGATGAACTTAAGGAAGCTGAAAAGAGAAACTTATTAACAACACGTAACCAAGGAATCAGATTGCAGATTGAAACCATGTAAATCACAAAAAAATTATCCTCAGGGTGTGTGGGAATTTAGTATATTTCTGATTTACTTTCTTTACCTATATATCGAGCATTAATATTTTAGCAATATTTACCAGCTCCTATGATCCAACATTGCAAAGCTATATATATAGAGCTACTCAATAGAAATTGCATTTCTGGTTATATATACTCTAATTTGTTTCAAATATACGCTCTGATATTCTCAGTAACTCAATCGCTAAGAAGGGTCCTCTACTTTCAGGAGGCATGACCTCTGGGTCTGATTAGACAACGGGAGGAGGTACATTCTGGAGAAGTTAAAATTCTAATATTTTTCCTTTTTCGATTTTATGCCGTGATGTGAATTGCAGTATTTTTGCATTGTGTGTTACAAAATATAGCAATTGCTAATCAGGTTCTGATCTGATTAAGTCATGCATGGAATGGTGATCAACAGAAGGGTGGTACAAATATGAAGCGATGCCCAGCAAAGAATTTGGTTTCAGCAATCACTCACTGCTTTATAATTGTAGATAGGCAAAAGGGAACATAATATGTAGTATCCTAGCTGGTCAACCAAAACCCCCATCATGAGAAATGGTATTTCTCCAATTTTTGTTCAGACTAGAAGTTAATTGATATTTAGTAAGAAGTAAAAGCTTAATTTCATACAAATTTTATAGATGGTTACCGAGACAAGTAAATACAAACAAGTCCAGCATTTTTCCAATTAAGCACTATGCTTTGAGCAAATCAAATAACAGATTGATATATCTTCCTACCAAAATAAAAAAAACAAAGAAAAAACCCGTAATACCTAATTACCTACAGTATAATTCTATTTTGCATCTCATATGCAAGAGAGGAATAACAAGCCAAGAGGATTCTGTATTACCAGTCAACATACTGTGAGTATTAGCTCTTCTACGGTCATTGCGAAACCCTGATGCACGCGAATTTGTCCGTTGACCATTGTTCTCCACTTGTTTTCTAGTATCATAAGAGCTCTTATAACCCGCTTGCTGAAATCATAATAGGACACATATAAATTTAGTTAAAAAGAAGTTAGAAGCAAAGAACAATCAGAACAAACCAAAATGCATTAACCAAGTAATTAAGTATCTTCCCGTGCCTTACGGCACAGGGTAATATGTATCGTGCCGCCAATTAGAGGGCACGACACGGGGTCTCTTTTGACCCCTATGTGCCGCGAAGCCCTCTAAGTATCGAACGAGATAAAAACGATACTCAGAGGGTATCACGGCACGTGCTGGTGTGTGCCCACACATGCACACAATGTTTTTTTTTTTTACTTCGACCTTTTTTTTTTTAGTTTCTCTCATAAACCTTTATCCTTCTCTTATCTCTTTCCTTCTTTTCACTTCTACCTTTTATTCTCTTCTACACTCTCTTTTCTTTCCTCTCACATCTCTTCCTCTTTTTTCTCATAATTTTTTCTTTCAATATCTTATTATTCTTTGATTACTTTGATCTTAAAAGAAAACACAAAGAAATAACAAAATCGAAGATCTAATTATTAGGTAAGTAAAAAAATTTACAACTTAATTTTTTTTTCATATATTTAGAATATATTTAACTTATAAAGTTCCTTACACAAATTTTTATTAACAATTTATAAAAATCTAAAAATATATTCACTTAATTTAGTCATTATATAGTCCATTTTAAATTTTCTTGCATGAATTTAGTATTTTGTGCGAGATTTAAAATATTCTTAACTTCGAAAATTTTATTATTGGATTTAGAAACATGAAAATTCTAATTAAATTGAAAACTAAATAGAAGCAATTGATATTTAAATTTGCTTAATGTATATGTCATATGGTTTATTGCTAAATTTTTATAAATTAATCTCACAAGTTTTTTTATTTAAATTTAAGAAAAAGTAATTTTCTTGGATGAATCTTGCAAATTTTGCATAAAAATTTTTAAAAAATAATTTTCTCTGATTTATATTTTATAATTTTTAAAATTCCAAAAAAATAAAAGATAAATAAAAAACTTTTTAAAAGTTAATCAATTTTTATTATAAACTTGCTTAATTTATTTATCGTACGATTTATTATTAAATTTTCATCGACAAATTTAACAATTTTTTAAAAATTTTTAGAAAAAATAATTTTCTTCAAATTTTTCATAAATATTTTTAAAAAAATTGAAAATGATAAGAAATTATCAGCGTACTTGTGGTCCTATAATAGTAAGTCTAGTCATCGTACGGTCTTTTATCGAATCAATATGAATGGATCTTGCAAATCTTTATAAAAATTTAAAGAAAAAATAATTTTCTCTATAAACTATAATTGTATGTTATTTCACATATAAAGAAGAGAGTTACTATACTAAGCTATTAACTAATAAGTTAGTAAGTTATTATTGACATTAGATCAAAACAAATCAATACATAACCAAAATTTATAATTATTATTCTAAAACTTTTAAAATAATATTATAAAGCTTTATTGGACCCAAAAAAAGTTAAAATAAGACCGTGCCAAAGTATAAAATTAGAAGGTTGCACGTGCCCATCGACACGCAAACGTGCCTGTGCCGTATCGTGCCAGGCAACGGCCGGCACACCCCCGTGCCACGATACTTTAATCCTTGACACTAACAAAGAGTTGGATCAATACAATTAATGATTTCCAGGACTTCCAGCCTAAGATGGTAAAAGAGAGTAAGCATACAAAATTGTTGGAAAAGGATAACTTCACTCTAGAACTAAAGTGCACATGGAATAAACAAAAAAAGAGATGTGAAACTAACTCCAATATCCTAAAAGTAGTCACTACCTTGCAATAAGCATTTCAACAACTTCAAACATATTAAAAAGATTAATCAAAAGTAAAAATGTGATGACCGGGAGCACCGTGGCTATTGTACTGTTAGACCGGAAGGCTTTGACAATACCTTTTCGGTGTGTCGGAGTCCTCGGCTTGCCAAATGGACGAGAAAAATAGATCCAGCGCGAAAAATCATGAAAAATGCACTATTTTTGGCATTTTTTTGGGCTATTGGAGGCTGTTGGTGTTTACTGTGCTGTGGTGCGGCGCCGCCGGTGCACCGCGCGTGCACCGAGGCAGTCGCAGGCGCCAGCGCACGCGTGGCGCGCGCGACGGGCTGGGCCGCGGGGACGCGCGCGCAGGGCGCCGCGTGTCCCCTGCGCTAGCGGGCCGGGTCCACTGTAGCTGGAACCCGGACCCGTTAAGAGGGGAATTTGAGGGTTTTTGGGGTTTTTTGCTTGTTTTTTATCAAATTTGAGGTTGTTTGAGGGCTGTAAAAGAGGGTTTTTTGCACCAAAAATTCTATTAAGTGTTCTCCTTCTTCTCCTGCTGCAAGTAAGTGATAACACCCTCTTTTTAGCATTTAAGTGGAGCTTGAAGTTTACTTGTTGAATGAACCACTTCGTCACTTTTTCTTCCAGAGGACTTCCAGAACTGTAGAAGTGGAATTTCGTGGTGATTTTTGTGGGGTTTTCTTCAGAACTTCAAGATCTTCAACTTTGGTAACAAAGAGGAGACTTGGTTTGAGCTCTAAGTCAGGTAAAATTAATGATCTTTGAAGCACTTATTTTCAGCTTGCTGATTTTGAGCAGTGGTCAGTGTTTTTACTCCCCTGGGCAGTACAAGTGGAATTTTGAGTTGATTTTTGGTGAAAATTTTTCAGGATTTAAAAACCTTCAACTTTCGTATTTACTGGAACTTCAAATTTGAACTTCAAGTTAGGTAAATTAAGCCATCTCTGGGACTCTTGTGCACAGCTGGGAATTTTGAGCAAGTTTTGAGTAATGTTCAGTGTTTTTACTCCCCAGGCCAGTAGGAGTGGAGTTTTAAGCTCATTTTTGTGGGGAATTCACCATGACTTAAAGCCCTACAATTTTTATGTTGAAGAGGAAGGGTGATTCTTGCTTCTAACAAGGTAAATTTTACCATCTTTGAGCCTCTATGTTCAAATTGTAGTTTTGGGCAGCCTGTAGTAATCTTGGGATATCTTTTTCTCCTCTTTATGAAATGATGAATTTCAAGTTGGGTAATCTTCTAGACTTCAAGAGGAACAAATTGGCACCTTAATCATGAAATTTGGATAAGAATTGATACACCATCTTTAATGTTCTTCTCAGTGCAACTGTTGCTGAAAATCTGCATGTAAGTTGGAATGGTTTATGTAGTTAATTGAGGGTTGGCTATAATTTCGTAGTTAACTTTGGTTGTGGGGGTTAACTCAAAGGGATATGTATAATCTCAGAAGCATGATGAACAATTTCTCTTTTGGTTTCAACTTGTAATTATGTTCATATTGAGAGGTATAACAAGTTGAATTTCAACTTATGATTATGTTAGAATTTTGGGAAAGCATTGATGCATTTGTGAGATGAGCTTATTGAAAGAGTTAAGTGTAACTTTTTGTGAACCTCTTGGCATTTCTATGTTAATTGGGAACTTAGAAATCAAGTTTAGGTTGTGGTGTTAGAGATTCATGAGACATATATAGCAGATTTTGTGTTCATTGTCTACTCGTTCGGAATTCGAAAATTCAGCACAACTAGTAATGTCTTTGCTATAACTTTCTATCCGGCAGAAGTTTTGGGAGATTTACTGATTCGTTGGAAAGGTATCGAGCAGCAAATTGTGGTCGCCAAAAATCTGATTGATCGGGCTTTGGATCAGCAAGCAAACAGGTGGGTTGTTGAGCACATCGAAATTGCGACTTACAAGTCGACTCAACCAAAAGTGCAACCATGTGTGATGTTTATTAGCTATAGTTGAGTTTAATCATGCTCGTATTCAAGTTTCTTGTTGAGAACTGTATTGATCATGTGTGAGAACTATTCCTTGATATCTGGACATATAGATAGGCCATATTTCCTTTATTCATGCTATACTATTCATGTTGGAATCAAATTTAGAAGAAAACCTTTTCTTCTTCTCTTATACTATTATTGCTCAGGTTAGAGAGCAGGGATGGAGATAGTATAGCTATATTGTTGAGTCGGGTGGGATAGCACCAGATTATCAACTCGGGATTTGTTTCGGCAACCGCGGATTGTGGGTGGTTGTGCCGATTATTGAGTCGGGTGGGATAGCACCAGATTATCGACTCGGGATTTGTTTCGGCAACCGCGGACTTTGGGCGGTTGGGCTGATCAGTTTTATGCATCAGTTGGGCCGGATATTGCATTATGGATAAAGTGAGTCTCCACTTTGAGCATAGTGTCGACTTTTGCCTGCTTGGCAGAGATACTGGATATGGGTTACTTATTTACTTATTTACTCGAGCGGGTCGCTCCCCTCGAGTGCCACTCCGGAGTAGGCGTGACAGTTATAGTCTGTCAGATATATATATATATATATATATATATATATATATATATATATATATATATATATATATATATATATATATATATATATAGACAGTTATAGTCTGTCTGAGAGATATAGACCGTTATAGTGGGTCAGAGGTTCTATTGTGATACGAGCGCAGGCAGATCCGGGCTTTATTCAGGACCATTGGATTGGGTTATATCCCGGCAGTTGTTCTTTCATGATGCATACATATATCTATTTGATATCATACAGTTGAGGACATCATATAGCTCGGTAGTTGTTTTCCATGATGCATATATGTATCTATTTGAGATCATACAGTTGAGGACATCATATAGCTCGGTAGTTGTTTTCCATGATGCATATATGTATTTATTTGAAATCATACCGTTGAGGACATCATATATCTCGGTAGTTGCTTTCCATGATGCATACATGTATCTATTTGATATTATACAGTTGAGAACATTATTGGTACACGAGGGTAGTGATACATTCATACATACACTTGCTATTATTCAGTTGGCATTGGGCATAGTAGAGTAGTTTTCTTTCCAGCTTCACCGTTATTCTCCTTACCATCTCCTACTTTGCCCTTTCGGTAGACTCGGTGGGCAGATCGGAGGTTCGATGATTTACCCACTGAGGACTGCTTGTTAGTAGTTCTCACACCCGTTGTTGCTCCCCAGTGATCTCTTCAGGAGCAGTGGTACAGGCAGAGCGCGGCAAGGAAGTCGCGGACTAGATAGAGCTCCACCCCGATGGTTCCGATAGAGATTGCCCTATAGTTTATTTACTTCTTTCAACCTTGTTATGTACCCAGACTACTACTGTATATTTTTTGTCTGGCTAGAGCCAGCTTTATGTATTTATGTCAGTCCCAGAGTTGTATATATTTGAAGTTGCTCATTATGTTGTAGTAGAGTTGTTATTTTGGGAGCTGTATGTTATTCAGAGTGGTATGTATACTGGAGTGGTATTATAGTCATTGTAGCAGGTGTGTATATTAGTGTTGTTGTTAGAGATGTATTTGGAGTTACTTTTATTGTATTTGTTGGAGAGTTGGTTGGAGTTGTGTAGTAGTGGCGTACTTGTTATTCCTTGTGGTAAGAGTGGTACTTGTCCTTTATATTGGAGTTGGTTTCTTGTGTAAGTGTGTGTTATGTCGAGAGTTGTACTGGTTCTTGTTGGAGGCGGCATGGTGGATTATTGCTGGAGTTGTTTGTGGAATATTCTTTTGTTCATAGAGGGGTTGTTGATGTTGGAATTGCTCGTGTCGTTGTTGTGGAGGTTTTATTAGAGAGTTATTTTTATGTACAGTTAGTCTGTGATTTACTTCCTGCTCTACACCACTTTTTGTGGTTTAACTCACTCCTGTATACTTTATCGGGTCGTTTGAGTTGTTGTATCGCTTCGTATACGTGGAAAATACTGCGTATACGGCGGATCTGTTGCCGAACTCGGGTTCTGGTTTACACTCGAGTCGTGACGAAAAAAGTCCTCCACCATAGCGAACTAATATGATTTGAAGGCTCTTGTTCTAGCATGGTGAACTAATATGATTTGAAGGCTAAAGAAGTCATCAATGCTACCCAGGTACAAGAATATGATAGTCTATGCTTGACTTATATATATATATATATAGTTGAGCTGGAATGCTATCAATAGAACACGGACTCCGTTGTCACCCATTTGTTTTTGATAATGGACCTTTCAAATCGATGATCGGCACCATTAAATATGATAAACTATCAGAAAATTAAATTTCATACTTTTTCGATATTTTTTTCTTGTCCATCAAGTGGACACAAAAATGACCGGCTTAAAATGAATATCTTTCAAAAAGTGATGATAGGAGTCCTGTAATCAACATCGAGAGTATAGATCTTGTTTTAGATAGTTTTTAAAATTTTCTAACCAAAATTCAATTAACTTAGATTTCTTTACCCCGTTAAACGAGCAAACGCCTCGTATCTATCATTAAAATTACAAATTTTACAACCCTTTGATCATTGGATTTGTATTGAGATTTGTGTTATTGTTAAATCAACTAAAGAGAGAGAAAGAGAAAGTACAATATCACGAATCTTAATACAAATCCAATGGTAAAAAAATCACAAGCATATTTAGGCTTGTGCTTTGAAAAGTATATAAGCTCTCTCTCTCTCTCTCTCTCTCTCTCTCTCTCTCTCTCTCTCTATATATATATATATATATATATATATATATATATATATATAAAGTCGTTTTCGATGCTAGGACTTCTAAAGTGACAATCGGTTCCGTTAGACTTGATCTAAAGTATTTAAAGTATCTAGAAAATAAATTTCATAATTTTTTAATATCATTTACCTAGTGATCGAAAGGACTCAAAATCAACGGCTAAAAATAAAACATCTCACAAAAAGTGATGATATTACACTAAAATTTTAGATCAAAAATATTGATTTTGATTTATATAGTATTGTTGAGACCAGAATTTTTGCCACTTGAGGAGAGTGACACGTGGCGTATACTATCGGCAGAGGGTGTCAGTCGACAAAGGTTTGAGTCAGCAAAGAATGGCTCGGGTTTCAATTGAGACCAATCCCAGCCGCGCAAGAATGCGGCATGCGATATCGAGCATCGGCCGACAGGAAAGGCAGCCGACGCAAGGATCATCGCAGCGGTTAGGGTCAGCTGCGGTTGAAGGAAGGTATTCGATCGTTCCGAACAATCGACAACGCAGGCAGGGTCGAAATCAACCTTCGGTCGATCAAGCCGAAGAAGAAGAGACCCGCACTCTGTTTCGAGCTGGTCCTAGGTGTGTAGCAATATAGTACGAGGTGCATGCCTCAACTGAAGAAGGGTTCGCATCCCGATCCGGACTGATTTCGACCACATAAAGACACAAGGCACAACAATGGGCTATGGGCCAAAGGCGCCAGCCGATAGGAGAATCGGCCGACAAGAGAAGCGGACAAAGAAAGATACCAGACCACCTCAATCAAGCGACGGAAGAGGCGAAGTCAAGGTCAATCCTCAGCTACTCGAAGCTACAGAAGAAAAGATCTTGAAAAGAATGAATGCGAGATTCAGGCGCGAATCTCGTAACGGACCTCGAAACGGCAAGCGGCATCTAGCAAAGGGAAGCGCCGAAGATCACGCTTCGATACAACAATTAAGGGGTTAACCCAAAAGGGCAAGCAACGCCCAGCGCCGGAAAGTGCCGAGAATTACGCCCCGGCGCAACAATTAAGGGGTTAACCCAGAAGGGCAAGCAACGCCCAGCGCCGGAAAGTGCCGAGAATTACGCCCCGGCGCAACAATCAGGGGATAAACCTAGACAGGAAGCTGCGACTATCCCATTGAGACTAATCGACTCAAAAGGATATGGTTGAGCATTTCCCGATAACCTCCCCCAGATTACGCCGATCATTCGAAATTCAAAATCGGCGCCAAATTACATAGTTCGGAATGTGTATAAATACCCGAACCATCGAAGAGATCAAGGTCCGGCAACCTCGTAAGCCCGGTTCCACCCCAGGTTCTTCATTTATCTAGGAGTAGGTGTAACTTAACTCTTTTCTCTTTTTTTTTACTGCTTTCCTAGGAGTAGGCTTAATTAATCCTTCTATCCCTTTTTCCTACTTGTATCCCCTTCTTCTTTATCAATATGAAGTATAAACCGGCCTTTCAGTCGTGTCTTTATTTTTCCTTGCATTTAGAGTGTAAACCGACCCATTAGTCGTGTCTTTATTTGCCTTTCTTGCGCTTTAAAGTTACAATCGGCTCATCAGCCGTACATTTATCTACAAACGATTCGACTCATCTAAGTCGAAACCAGCGATTCCTCTTTACCTCCGCGAACCCGCTTCGGCAGTCACCGGTCGTTGCGATTGAGAAGAGTTACTAGAGGAGAACCCGGCCGAGCGGATCCCTCCTCAGCCCGATCGCTTGATTGTTGGCACCCGACGCACTTCGAAACCTCTGGAGGGTCACCCAGCAGGGGTCTATCGCACGCAAGCCACATTTTGGCCCCAACAAGTATAAAGGCTTTTCTATCAAAATTTCATATGATTTGAATATTTCTACACCGTTGAACTTGCAAACGGCTCACAACGACCATTAAAATTATTAATTTTGAGTCCTTTTGGATCACTAGGTAAATGATATTGAAAAATCAAAAAATTTATTTTCTAGATACTTTAAATACTTTAGATCAAGTCTAACGGAGCCGATCGTCGATTAGGGAGTCTCAACAACGAAAACGACTTAATAGCCCGGAGGCCACCGTGCTTCTAAAAGCACACAAGCCTAGCTCTCTCTCTCTCTCTCTCTCTCTCTCTCTCTCTCTCTCTCTCTATATATATATATATATAGAGAGAGAGAGAGAGAGAGTCCGACTACTATATTTTTATGAGTATAGATCCCTTCGTACTCAAAAGTTTTCGGTCCTTGGATGAAGGGATGTGCGGATAGGATTATAGTAGTCCCCTAGGATTTATACTATTTCACCAACAACCCACTAAACCCTAGGGGGACCACTATCATCCTAACCGCACATCCCTTCATTCAAGGGCGAAAAAGTTATGAGTACAAAGGGTCTATACTTATAAGAGTATAGTAGCCCTACGCTATATATATATATATCAAAGACAATAATAGGATGTTCTGATACAGTAATCAATAACAAAAAGAAAAAATTAACAAAATACAAGGAAATTCAAATTCCCAGTTTAAATTTTAAAAAAAGAGGGCTTGCTGTACAATACTTACCTCTTTCCTCTTGTCCCTTTTTCTCTTTACCTCATGAAATGGATCTGCAATGTATAAACTAAAAGTATCGAATAAGCAAAGCAGCAGAAAATGGATTAACATAAACAATGGTAGCGAAAAACTTGAAATTAAAAAATACATCCATAATAAAAATCATCATTCTCACTCCAGAAAACTTGCTAAAAAGTAAAACAAACAATACACAATAGTCCACATCACTATTCTTGCTATTTAACTAAAGTACCAAAAAACATTTGACAGGACATAATCTGTCTTGACCATTTTCTGCTGATCTATTTCCACAGAACCCAGATTACAGTCACAGCGATACCTCTCCTGCCCTATTAAAGTGCTATCTAATATGTACGTAAAAGTGGTTTTCAGAAATGGTCTCGTTATGTTTAGTTATCATTGTTCAAATGCGTGAGCTGTAGACAATAGTAGAACTCGGTTGTGAGTACAGAGTTAAACTATCAACTGCCCAGTGCACCACACCAACCCACACATCACATGTGATCTTAAACTTTTGATCAAACCATCCATGAAAGAATAAGTATTAATCATGAAAAGGCTGCAACTATCTTGGGGGAAGGATTAAAGCATGATATGGTATGGAGGGCGGATGCCGCAGATCACTTGTGATGCAGATCAGCAGTTACAGATAATAATTTCCATGCATAGTATAAGTCGGTATTACTAGACAAAAATAGCCAGAGTTCGACATTCTGCTCTTCAATATCATGAGTCAATGGGCACTTACAATGTCTTCAATACATAACTAGATTCTCATTTTAACTTCCATGGAATTTATATTCGAATCATTCTTATTGCCAGTACTAGTCTAACCACAACAATTTCTGTAAATTCAAAGCAGTAAATCTACCACCCTGAAACCTAAATTACGTGCAGCCAAGTAATATATACTCAAAAATGTTCATAAGTATTGCTTATAACACTCGTGCATTTCCAAAGAACACTTTTTTAACCCCTGAAAAAACCAAAATCAAGGCCATATTTGACATCTAATACTACATTTCCACTCCCTCAACCCAAGCGATCATATTGTAGCTAAGTTACACGAAATCACAAACAAAGAACATTGCGAAGGTTAGCAAAGTGATGTTATGTCAAAAGAACCGACCTTGGTTGAGCAACTTCTGAGCCGTCTCGTTGGGATCCATGTTGGTCTCCTTGAGCACGGCATAGATGTCGGCGTCGGAGTGATCGCCGACGATCTCCTTGATGGATTGGATGGTCCTACGGATCCGAACAGAGATCACCTGGTTCCCGCCCTCAAGCCCCAAGCCACCGCCACCGCCGCCCCCGCCGCTGCCGCTGCCGCCGACGACCATCTCTCCCCGGAGATCGCGCGCGTACGGGGAAGAGGGGGGGAGGGGGCGCGACGAAACCCTAGCCCGGATAGGGTCGCGAGTAGGGCATCCAAAGGGGAGAAGACGAAGACGAAGACGAAGATGAAGACGAAGATGAAGACGAATACGAAGACGAGAGAGAGAGAGAAGGGGGGGAAGGGCAACTAGGGTTTTGTGGGAGGGAGGAGGCGAGTGATTGGGCGGGGGTGGGGGCGGGGAATGGAGGGTGTGATTTGGGAAAAAATTTGGGGATAATTTGTGTAATTGGAGTTGAAAAAAAAAAGGGTTAATTGCATACATTTTCCTCCAAATATGTCGAATTGTAAATATATTCCTGTAAAATTCAACTTTTCATATTTATCCCTTCAAAAATTCAAAGTTCTTTAAATATGCCCGTTAATCCCCCTTTGAAATCTGTTTATTTTTTAACAAATTTAATGTGAAATTATTTTTTTGCCCCTTTACAAATATATCCTTCCAAAAGTAATACCATTATACTTGTTACAAATATATCCCTCCAAAAGTATAATATGAAAAGGGTAAATATGTAAATTTATTTTTTAATTTAACCAAGATTAAGCATTTAACCTAGGGTTAAATCAACTTTTCTAACAGAGATGGACGGTAGGGGCATATTTGAATAACGGTGGATTTTTGAAGGGATAAATATGAAAAGTTGAATTTTGCAGGAATATATTTACAATTCGACATATTTGTAGGGACATGTATACAATTAACCCAAAAAATAATTAATAGGGTGCATTATGGGAACGAAATGACGAGAATACCCCTGGAGGTAATGGAGAGAGAGAGAGGTAAGAAAGGAGTCTGAGGTGCAACAAGCCAACGAATCGGGTGTTTGTGTGGGACTTCAACGTGCGGGCGCGTCTAAGGGGATTTCGCGCATGGCACCTGCAGCATAAAATGGGAGATTTAAATATTGATCCGGGCCTAGAAAGGCTAATTCGATACTGGATCTTGGATCTATTTAAGGCCCAAATTCTATGGGTTGGATCGGGTCGGGTCAATAGGCATTTTTATAAACAGAAATACAAGCTTTTCTATGGAGGTTGAATTCTAATCTAAAAAGCTTTATTTAAAATTTCTTATACTGCAGCAGGGACATATTTGAGTCAGGCGTGCAAAGTTGAATTAGTAGTGGCGTTAGTGCTTACTTCTAGCAGCTCAAAATGGGACCGTTATTGCAGAAATCCGAGAAAACTAAACAGGCAGGCACGCTGAGGATTTGTTTGGCCCAAACCCGGCGGGAAACATTCCCTAGGCCTGGAAGTGGTTCAGGGAGAAGGATCTTTCGAAAATCCGGGCAATAGCCAAACACTCCATCAGTAGATGCTTTGTGCAGAACCCACTTTTGGTGGAGAGTTAAAAGTGCAAAAAAGAAACATTCTCACAAAATACCAGTCGGAGTAAGATCCACGCCCTTCTGACAATCCAAAAGGAGAGAATTGCAGTGTTTTTCTTCAGTTTCGCACACTAATAATTACGCTTCGGCACTTGCAAACTAAGAAGATGGGGCACCAAATAACCACACAAAAGAGAAGTAGTGATTTCTCTACATTCCTGGCCAACTCCTCTACAAAATTCATGCAAAATTGGCTTCAGCCAAATTGGTCGCATTAATCCTGTTGAAATTGCATGCCCCAGGAAGCAAGTTAAAACACAGATAATATAGAGAAGAAGCGCAAGTATTGAAGCAAATTGGCAAAAGAAAAGCTGAAAGAAGATATGCATTTTCTATTTATAGCAATTGCTGTCACACAAGACACCACCAAACTTTGCGATGAATGGGGAAACAATACTCATTTGTTAGCACTGGATGTAGAAATATATTTTGCTTATACGAAAACGAAGAAGAAAGAAGCACTTTTCATTCTAGGACACAATCCGCGTAGACCTTTTCAAAGAAACATGTGCTGATCAACTGTTCTCCATCTTCTCAAAGATATTGTTCATGTATTCTGGCACGGTTTTCTTCCCACCACAGCCTTGCATGCATCTCACTGAACCTCTCTCGACTGCACACCAGGAGGCATTTAAAACAAAAGTTAGCCTTACTATGAACCTACAGAATGGCGAATCTGCGAGGACGTGGGAGACAACAAATCTACTCTACAGAAACAATTTCGCCAGGCCCGCAACAGTAAGGGCTCATTAGTCTTGCCAAATACTTAGTTGTAAAGGAACACTAACCTGAATCGGACTCGGCGGAGTTCCCTAATGCTGCCAGGCAAAGCCCTGATCGTGATGTAGACCCCAGGCTCGTCCTCCTCCACCCATTCCCTTTCTTGATCGCTTGCATTGCTGACTGACACCGAGAGTTCGCCCGACCGATCCACCTCGTCATGGGAGGAGCTTGTCCTCAATGACGCATCCACCGATGACGTCTCTGTCTTCGCCCCGCTGATGCTCGACAACTTTGGGGTCGACGCTAAGCCATGGTGGTGGTGGTGGTGTCGGTGGTGGACACCATTACCTGTTGAATATAAATGTTAAGATTGTCATTTTGTAACAGCTTCAGCTCTTACAAATATCATCTTTTCCACATTACCATGGTGGCTCGAGTGATGCTCGAATGAATCCGATGATGAGTATCCCATCCCTCCACCACCCGTTAGCGGCCGTTGGAAGTTGCGAGGTAACCGCTCTTTGCCTAGTGGAGGGGTCACAGGGCTATCCTCTTTGGAGCTCTTTTAGAAGAAATTCAAGGCCATGAAGAAGGATTTGAGAGTACACATCAATTAATATGAAAAAAGTATGAACGAGGATACTGGGTGAGATTTGGCTTACCTCATCTTCAGATCTGGGGGGTGTGGGTAGGGGGACCGCCTGACGGTTGAACCTCTGAACATTATAGAGCTCCATGACCTTGTCATAGTTCTCAGCCCACCACCGTTGAGCTTGCCACTTATTGAACATCTCTCGGCTATCACACACCATTTTGGCCGGCGAACAATAAATCAGCAAGTACAGTTTACATTTAAATGGACTCTAGAATGCAAAAGAAAAGGTGAAGATTGAGTTACTCTGATTCTTCTATGAACGTTATTAGATCTGGTGAAAATTCAATCTGCCTTTCTCAGGCTATTCTCAGAGTTCTCAACTCATAGTTCCAACAGGTATTGTTTCAACCATTCAAGATTTCAACCCAAGATCTTCCAACGTTCCGAGCCCAACTATATTAAGAGAAACCTTCACTACAGAGACGAGCAGCGTGACTATTACCACATAGCTAGCTTTTCAAATATGTTACGTATTAAAGGATATAAAATAATTATTATTTTTCAAAAGCTAAAGCTTACCTAAGATGTTGTTTTTAATATTGATATTCAACACTCTCCCTCGTGTCTAAAATCAAAATTTTTTAATAAGCCCAAGACACGAAAAAATTAAATAAAAGAAAATTAAATAATATTAAAAACCTGGCAAAACTTTGACTCAGAATCTTAGGCTCTAATACCTAATTAAACAATATAAAACAACCGTTATTCTCCAAAAGCTTCAACTCTTCAACATTATGTTTTAAATTGTTAACCGTAAAACAATAAATCAAATAATCAGTCTGCAAATAATTAAAAGAATAAAGATAACATGACGTTTCTAGATATGCATATGGAAGTTTAATTTTGCCTAAGCAATATGCAGACATCCTTATGGAAATATATTGTACAGGTGTATAATTCTATACCATGGCATCTGTTATCAGCTTTTTCTAGATCCAGAATTGAAACATCAGAATTAAACTTTTCCTTTTTCATTTCTTTCTCAATGTGTGTGCGTTTTAGGGGCGGTGGGAATCATGATACAAACTTCCTCAATTTCTGTGCATGATGACCATTTTAATGAGCTCCAAACATGCACATTTTATTTTATTCCACATAAACCTCCACTCCCTAGAGACAAATTTAGGCACCATTTCGACGATAAATTCAGCTTTAAATTTCTCTCCCAAGCACCATATATATAGAATACAAAGGCAGCACAAAAGATACCTAAATCCAAAGCTGATCTCCCAACCCCAAAATCTCAGAGCATACAGATGATTCTTTTGAATTTTAAAACCCAAGGAATAAATAAAATAATACTAATCGAACAGCAAACGCATTTGGATTTAACAGAATCCCAAATTTGCATTTGGATTTAACAGAATCCCAAATTTAATTGTTGGGAATGCGTGACTATATATATATATATATATATATATATATATATATATATATAGAGAGAGAGAGAGAGAGAGAGAGAGAGAGAGAGAGAGAGAGAGAGTAGAGCTTATATACTTTTAAAAGTATAAGTCAATTTATGCTTGTAAATTTTATACCATTGAATTTATATTGGGATTTGTACTATTGTAAAGTCAACTAAAGAGAGAGAAAAAAAAAATAAAAAATACAATACCAATACAAATTTAATGGTAAAAAATTCACAAGTATGAATAAGCTTGTGCTTTTAAAAACATATAAGCTCTACTCATATATATATATATATATATATATATATATATATATAGCGTAGGACTACTATACTCTTATGAGTATAAACCTCTTTATACTCATAACTTTTTCGCCATTGGATGAAGGAATGTGTGGTTAGGATGATAATGGTCCCCCTACCCCTAGGGTTTAGTGCGTTGTTAATGAAATAGTATAAATACTAGGGGACCACTATAATCCTAACCGTACATTCTTTAATCCAAGAGTTGAAAACTTATGAGTACGAAGAGGTTTTACTCATAAGAGTATAATAGGCCGGACTCATATATATATATATATATATATATATATATATATATATATATATATATATATATATATATATATATATAGTACGACTAGTCGACTACTATACACTTATAAGTACGATCGACTTCCTACCCATAAGTTGTTTTGGACGATAGAGTTTCTAAATCGGCGATCCGTACTGTTAAACATGATTTTGGACATTTGAAATTTTTAGAAACTAAATTTCATAATTTTTCGACATCATTTACCTTAGGATCAAAAAATCTCAAAATTGATACTTTTTAACGGCTGGTATAGAATGCTTGCTAGTTTAATGGTGTAAAAAAATCAGAATAGGTTGAATTTTTTATTGAAAATTCTATTTACTAATTAGATTGAGATCTATAACTCCAATCTTAAATTGAAAAATCCTATTCTCTATTTTTAAGAGGTTCTATTTTGACAATTCATTTTATGCTCACTTGATAGACTTTATTATAATTTCGAAAAATTACAAAAATTAGTTTCTATGAATTTAAAATGCTCTAGACATATTTAACGATATGGATCATCGATTCGGAAGCTCGATTATCAAAAACAACTTATGAGGACGAAGAAGTCTATATTCATAAGAGTATAGTAGCCCTACTTTATATATATATATATATATATATATAAAATAGAGAGAGAGAGAGAGAGAGCAAAGCTTATATGCTTTTAAAAGCACAAGCTCATCCATGCTTGTGAATTTTTTACCATTGGATTTATATTGGAATATGTGTTTTTTACTTTTTCTTTCTCTCTTTAGTTGACTTTACAATAGCACAAATCCCAATACAAATCCAATGATAAAAAATTCACAAGTATAAATTGGCTTATAATTTTAAAAATATATAAGTTCTACTCTCTCTCTCTCTCTCTCTCTCTCTCTATATATATATATATATATATAAGGGGTGTATAATATACACTCCTTTTTGAGCAATACTATCCATACACCTCAAAAAATGTACATCCCACCCATCCAATGGTGGGATGTACTCCACAGATCATTTCGAAGTGACCAGCGAGATTCACCCCAACCTAAAATGGGTGGGATGTAAAATATACACCCGAAAAGGGGTGTATGATGTGCATCCCACCCATCCAAAGATAGAGTATATTCTACTGATCATTTCGAAGTGACCAACGAGATTCACCCCACCCTAAAATAGATGAGATGTAAGATGTACATCCGAAAAGGAATGTACAAGTAGCATTTTCCATTTTTTTATGTTAGTCCTAGAAAAAAATGCTTCTGTATAGTTTATGTTATGTTGAGTTACACAACATATGTAGTCTCTGATCGCTACATTTTGTATACCCAACACTACTAAAGCATAGTGTAGGAATCAAAAAGGCATAAAAAAAATTTCTAATAAAAAAATCCAAGTCATCAATAAGTGATGCTGAGCTGATTCAAAGCTGTAACAGGCCAGAAGAATCTAACAGCTCATCTTTTAATCCAGGCACTACTGGAACTGTCACCAGCAGCAGATTAAAGTAGCCCTGGGGTAGAGGAGGAGAGCTCATGCTCATTCCTACAGCTTTTAATAATTCCTTATCCATAGTGGGCAGATGGGGGATGGTGACTCTACATGCATACCCATCTTGAACAACTGTTGCAAACACCATTTCCTTATATTCTGATTTGTATTTTATAATGAAAAAGATACCACTTGCATGTTCTATTCCCTCTCTCCCTCTCTCTCTCCTCTCTCTCTCTCTCTCTCTCAGGGTAAAATATGTGAATAATATTTGTAGTAGCTGATATTGTGACTTGGTACTTTTTTTTTTATCCACCCACTGATTCCAAACTCTTGCATGTATTATAAGAAATTTAATTTCTTTTTTAAAAAATGATCATTTTTGTTTCCTTCTAGAATATGACTAAGGCATTTAAGTTTATTTCAAATTTCACAACAAAATAGTAAAGAATAATTTATTTATTTATTTTTTAAAAAAAAAAGTAATGCTGCTTAAAACACGCCCCTGAACTAATTAAAAAAATATTTCCCAAAAATAAAAATAAAAAATATATGGACCGAGTTTGCATTTATTATACTTTTCCTTTTCTTAAAAAATAAAATAAAAAATAAAAAATACTAGTCCTCAATGAAGGAGAAGGTTGGCGCTTTTGTCGCCACTCGCCACACAGCAAGTGGAGCCAAAGCGCGAATTTTAGCGGACAATTAAGGCTAAAGGACAAACAGGGAAACTGGAAAAAAGTAACTTCTAAGAGAAGGCCCCCTCCCTCTTCTCCCTACCATCCACTGATCCACACCAACAGAAATATTCAAAATAATTAATATTAATAATAAAAGGAAAAATCGGCATTTTATTCATTTTAGTTCTTTTTCATTAAAAATTTCGGATTGCTCCTTCGGAGTTTCGAAAATTCCTAGAAAGGCCAACGAGATTTGCGCATGGATCACAACGGGCTACATGTGGCTCGAGATCCGTGCAGGGATTTCCAAATTTAGAAGCCCCCAACTTGCTCGGCAATTTCACGAGAGCAACATATATTTTATATTTTTTACCCGGTTTCTCTTTCCCATTCATTTTCCTTTCCTAAAACTTGTTAGGGGAAAAAAAAAATTGTATGGAGAACCCTCAACTCTAGGACGTTCCGAACTAGCCCCTCAAACCTTTTTTATTTTGACTTGTTTATATGAAATAAAAATTTATTAACTAAGTTGAGGCTCTACTATTTCAGAACCAAAACTTTTTGTAGGCAGAAATTTAGAATTTAAAAGAAAAAAATGCGTTATAAAAGAGAAATGTGGGCCTTATTCTTTTGTTGACTGCTTCTTCTTTTTTTTTTGAAACCGTTTCCCCCTCCTACTCTTATTAAACTTCCCATCCAAGCAAAGTAAAAGCAAAAAAGAAAAAGAAAAAAAAAAAAAAAAAAAAAGCACCCAAAGAGAAAAGAGAAAAGAGAAAATTTAGTCTCATTCGACTTTTTACCGATTAAAGAAAACCAAACCAAACAAAAAAAAAAAAAAAAAAAAAAAAAAAAAAAAAAAAAAAAAAAAAAAAAAAAACCGAACCGAGTACTCAAAATTCCCAAATTTCGATGAAACCGGATCAGGAAATTCAAATTCGCAAATTTGAATCAAATTTGGGGTCTTCGGAAGCAACGGCGGTTGCGGCGGTGACCGGATCGACGGGATTATTATTATTATTATTATTATTATTATTATTATTATTATTATTATAAGAAGAAGAAGAAGAAGAAACCCTGATAAGTACCTGAAACGGATCCGTTTGAGATCGTTCCCACCATGGGCGAGGGAGACGAAGGTGATGAGGACCCCGGGCTCCACCTGCGCCACCCACTCCTTCTCCTCCTCCGCCGCCGCCTCCGCCTCCGCCATGAACGCCGACGCCGCCGCCGCCGCCGCGGCGGACTCGGAGTCGGTGCGGCCGCTCATCGACGGCGTCGCCTCGCAGCTCGAGAGCCCCGCGGCGGCGATGGCGGCGCCGCCCCTCAGCCGCGGAGTCGACCCCGCGCTCGCGCTCCCGCCCCGGCCCCCAGCGCGGCGGTACGCGTAGTGGAACCGCTCCGACCCCGACGCCGCCTCCGAATCCGCGTACCTGTGGTGGTGGTGGTGGCGCCCCGTCGCTGATCCCGCGCAGGGTTTACAGTGCCGGTACGCTCCTGACGCCTTTAACGCCATGTCCTTGATCTGATCCCAAAACGAAAACCCCAATCGCAATTATGAAAACCCTAGGTAGAGATCCTAAAAAAAAAAAGAAGAGACCCTGACCCTAACCCTAGCTTAACCCCAACGCACCTGCGCGGTTAGGGCTTTGATGGCCTGCCGCGTGCTCGGCGTCGCGGCGCCGCCCCCGGCGTCGTCGTCCTCCGGGGGGTCGTCGCGGAGCGACCCCCCGCCGAGCTGCTTCGAGCACGCAATGCACGTGAGCATCGCCCTCCGAGAAACGCCCCACCAACCCCCTTCGATCCCACCGAGAACGCGAATTGGGGGAGTCGGGGATCGAGGAATAAGCTACCCTCTATCGAGGCGCGATTCACGGCCTAGGGTTTGGGGGTGAGGGAGAAGGGGTTCGGTGCTTTAATAGGCTACATAAATTTCGCCGCTCAGAGATTCCAGTTGCCTTAAAGCGCTTGTCGGGAAGCGAAAAATCGGAGGGGTAGGGAAACGGGAAACGGCCCTCTAGAGCTCACAGGGAAACGAATTAATGGCGAATTAGGATTAGGGTTACAGTTCGACACCCCACATTTGGGGCTTATTTATCGTCCCCGGGACGAAGAGAGAGAGAGAGAGAGAGAGAGAGAGAGAGAGAGTGTGTGTGTGTGTGTGAGTAAGTGAGAGCGCTAGTACACCTTTGGCTACAGAACCTTCCTTTTTTTGTTTTTTTTTTTTTTTTTTCCGTTTCACGCAAACTAGTGATGCGGTCGCCGGTTACCGGCTATGTAGAGCGCACGGCCGGTCATCCCCTTAAGTCATGTTCATCGTGGAGAAGGACACGTGGCGGTAAAACTGGATAGCTTTTATTACCGATTACCGATCCCTTACTTGAAGGAGTGACTGAGCTTTCCCACAAAATCGCTATCAGCGTACAGCATCGAATAGCGACGTTTTGGAATTTTTAAAAAATTTATATTAACTTTAAAGAGTTTTCATTTAATATAATATATATATATATGTATATATATATGGAAAATGCTATGTGTACACCCCTTTCGGGGTGTACATCATACATCCCATTCATCTAAGGGTCGGGGTGTGATGATGGGTCACTCGATGTGACCCATAAAAAATATCGTCACCATTAAAATGGTCAAGGTGTATGATGTACACCCCTTCGGGGTGTACATGTAGCATTGCTATATATATATATATATATATATTCTAAAAGCATTATTATAATATTTCAAGTAGATCTACATAGGAATCGACATTCTCACCATCAAAATTGCTGATAATTTTAGTAACTTGCATATGACTTAATAACTTATTAATCTCACCTGGCAGGGCTGCTATAAATTAAGTAAAACTGGTGTAATTTATGCGAGTTGTATCGGGATAGATTTTTATAAAAATTGGGATACCCCGATGTCAAAAGATGGTTCCCGAGTTCAAATTCAAATTCGATGATGATGTAATTTTTTAGTTTTTGATAAATCATGCTTTGTTAGATTAATTTTTAAATAATATTATATTAAAATCCATCTTGAATCTTAATAAATTATGTCTTGCCTTACTACTTATATTGTTTTCAATTTAAAACAAATTAAATCTAGCATCTAGAGTAATATTTATACTGGGTGCTTGATGTGCTTCAAACCAATTTTGTATGTCTATTTTTAACGTCTTAGTTTGCAAACAACTGTAATTATTTTTTTTTTTTACAAAAATATATAGAACTTATCTTAACTATATACTATTTTGCATTTTATTAAACTTTTAAAATTTTTAATTTTACTATTTAATTTTTAATTTATTTGATTTGAATTGGTTGACGATATTTTGAATTTAAAATTTGATTGTCTTTCTAACCGGGCCTTTATTCGCTTAGTACCCGATTTGATCGATGTTGGACGAATCAAACTTAACAATTTTATAGTATAGACAAACACCTTAGGAGCAGCCCAACGCCAGATTTTTATTAGCCGAATAAAAAAAAAAAAAAACAAATTTAGTTATAATACTTTATGCGATTTTCACATTTATAGATTTATTAAAATAAACAACTAGTATAAATTTTAAAGTCAAAGTATCTGATTCAAATCAAACAAATTGAAAGATTTAATAGTAAAATTAAAGTTTTGATAGATTAGATAACCAATTCACAATAACCCTCGGATAAGTTATATACATTTTTATCATTTCTCTTTTTCATTACCTCAAAACTTTTTTTTCAAATACCCATATCATGAGGCTGAGGCATGAATTTCAAATTTAAACTAATACGAAATCTCAAACGTAACTTTCAACCTTATCGTTGGCATTCAGATACTTAATTATTCCACTCTTACTGATTTGATTCAAAATTGTAATTGCAAATTTTTTTTTGAGATAAATAAAGTGCAAAATATGTAGAATTTGACTCTTCAAAAGAAAAAAATAAAAAAAAAAACTTTAAGTGAAATATTATAATCCTTTCTTCAGGAGTTTAAAAACATTTTAAAATTTTTAATTTTTAAAAATATTTAATGAATAAGGTAACAATAGGTTGGAAGCTCTCAAGAAATATTATTACAAAACTTTACCGGAATGAAATTTAATTTCCAACCTTCTCATTAAGGGAGTTTCAATTCATTGTTATGTGTTATTTTTATTTGATCTATTCAAAAATTATAATTTTTTTTAAAAAAATAATTTTTTTTTAAAATATTTAATATTTTAAAAAAATTAATAATAATAAAAAAAATACTTTGTTAAAGAGGTCCCACTAAAATTTTGCCCGACCCAGAGGGGAAGAAGGGAAGGGAAGAGACATATATTGGAGTGGGGCTGATGCGTCCTATATATGTTACGGAATGGTGACTTGTGACAACTCCACATTCCCTATAAGCTTTCGGATTTAACTTTAGCCGAGAGATCCATCAAGGAGGGATGCGAGTCACAATCACGTATTATTGATTAGTTGGGCCAACCTGGTTTGCACCGGCAATAGGATGCCCAGACTATAATAATTGCGGTTTTGTTACGTGTCCATGATATTGTATAAGTTAGGTCCACTAATTACTGCTCCAACATTTCAATATCTAAGAGAATCTATCATATTTTTCTTCGAAACATATATTTTTCATTCTCAAAGTACATTTACACTTGCAATTATTACTATTATTATTAAAAAAAATTGATTATATATTATTTTTTATAAAAATATCAAATAAAAAATATATTTTTTAATCCCTTACGTCCCCAAACATATTTTTTTACTAGCAAAATTTAAATAATTATAAATTATTAAAAAAAAGTCTAATCACACTTAATTTAAAAATAAAATAATTTTTTCTTTTTCGTTGTAAAGATGAATTTATTAAACTCTTCAATAAACTTACAATGTATAATTATTAAAACTAAAAGTTTAAATATTTATTTATAAAAATGCTAAAGTTCGTCGCACATTTGTTGGCTAAACTTTTCTTTTTGTCCTCGAAACTTTAATTCTTAAATTTTATTATGTTTTGATTATTAGTTTAGAATTTTTAGATTATTGCAATTATATTTTATTAGACTAAATAATAATTTATTATTAAAATATTATATATTACTATTATATCAGTAATAAAATATTATTCAATAAAATAAATTATATTATAAAATTTAATTATAATAATTAAAAAAATTTAAATTAAAAATTATAGTAGATTAAAATTTAAAGATTAAAATGTCACTTGCAGTTTGCGAATCAAAAGTGAAATTTAGCCTCTTTTTTTTTTCTTTTTTTCTTTTTTTTTTTTCTAAGTTTTATAACCGTTGGATTTTTGTACTTGTTCAGCCCCATGCGTACGTGTATACGTGCACATGCTCATAAATATATAAAAAGTAATAACCGTATGCAAAGCACCAGAAAAGTCAACTATTTTTATGCGCCTTAAATTTGGGGAGATCGTGAGTTATGGAAGAATAACGGCCATGATTATTTAGAATTTTTTCTTTTTAGAAAAAAAAAAAATGGTCATGGGCATTGCATGGGTGTTATAATAGTAAGAGCAAAATTTGGATTAAATAATAAAAATTAAAAGAGAGACAATAATGAAATAATGTTCTTAAATTCATGCAAATAAACTAAGAGCCTAAGCCACACTGGTAGAAAATTGATTAATTATAACGAATACATTAGATAAATAGCATCACATATTCACATATACTAATTAAATAAAATATTTACAATAGTCAAATCAATTATAATCATATTAATTATTTTTATATATTTCGCTAGAATATTATTAATAATATATGAATAATATATACCATATATTTTTTATTCTTTATAGATTAAGTTGTGGATGCGGCAGATAGAAATTTTATTAATAATATATTATGTAATTATATGTGTGATTAATTGATAAATAATTATTTTGTGTCTTATATTAACAAAAAATATATGTTACGGTATTACCAAATGTAGCTATCTCGTCAAGAACAAATGCAAATAGAAATTATATATTTTTTTAATTTATATAATATTAATAACTAGTTTTTTTTTTTATTTACTTTTTAATATTCTCTTTTTATTACTTCATTAGAATTTTTTTTTTCTGAATCCACTGATGCATGGATTCATATAGTACAATCACCAAATAATAATCTACTAGTGTAGTAATAAGCAAGATGCCACCCGGAAAAATTATTTTATTAATAAAATAAAAAAATACGAAATTTTTGCATATAATATAAAATTAAATTTATAAAAATAGTAAAATGGACGATTCAAAATTAAATAAGATCAAAAGGAAAAAAAAATAGAAAATAAAGAAAGAAAATAAAGCTGTATCTAATTGACGATCTCGCAATGATCGAATTTTCGAAAAATACTTATTTCGACAAAAAATTATTCGATTTCTCTCCTTGAGGCTCCAAAAATTTTATATACTCTTATAGAAAACCATGATACCCCGCATCTTTCCGATTTTCTAAATTTGTAGCCTACGTATAGAATGAAGAAGGGAAACGTATTTTTTCGACTTTCTAAATTTGTAACATATATGTAAGATGAAGAAAATATTCCGCGTCATTTTTCAAAATAAAAATATTTAACATAAATTTTTCTTAAAAAATATTTAAATCAATATATAAATTAATTAACTAAAAGATATAACTATCAATTTTGTTCTTTAATTTTAATTAAAGTGAGAAATGAAATGGATTGAGTTTCAAATTTTAAGATTTAGTAAGGAAATAAAATTATTTAATTAACTAAAATATATGATTATTAATTTTGCACTTTAATTTTAATTAAAATAGAAAATAAAAAGACATAAATTTTAAATTTTAATATTTAGTAAGAAAATAAAAAAGTTTAAATCAATGCATCATTAATTAACTAAAAGATATGAATATTAATTTTGTTCTTTAATTTTAATTAAAATAAAAAATAAAAGAATATGAGTTTCAAATTTTAATGAAAAAACAACATTAGAAAGGAAAAATTGCCCATATGGCAACAAATATTTGGATTCATAGATTTGTATAGATAGTACATCTAAGAACTAAAATGTTTATAATATTAATTAAGTATTTACATACTATCAATTAATAGTACTCCAACTCAATACTAAGCCGTTTTCAATAATAGAACTTCTGAATCGACGATTGACTTCGTTAGACTTGATATAATATATTTGAAGTATTTGAAAAATAAATTTTATGATTTTTCGTTATTATTTATCTAGTAATCGAAAGAACTAAAAATAGACGTCTAAAAATAAAAATTTTACAAAAAGTTATGATGTAACACTAAAATTTTTTATCAGAGATATTAATCTTGTTGTAGATAATATAAAATTTTTTTTTATCAAAATTTCATCTGATTTAAATACTTCTACACCGTTAAACATGTCAATGGCATACATCAATCGTTAAAAATTATTGATTTTAAACCTTTTGATCACCAGGTAAATTATAATAAAAAATTATAAAATTTATTTTCTAGCTATTTTAAATATGTTAGATCAAATCTAATACAGCCGATCGTCGTTTCAGAAGCTTCATCATCGAAAACGGCTCAGGAGCACAGAGACTCCTGTGCTCCTGATAGTACAACAACCCTGCTATATATACTATAGTATTTATTTATTTATTTATTTATTATTATTATTATTTTTTTTTAGAGAAAGGTAGCATGCTACCCGCTTCGTTTATTTTTGAAAATAAACTTAGCTAGAAATGTGAAGCAACTAGGCTTCGAACTCGGGTCACAGTTTTCAACCACCAAGTCCTTTGCCACTTGCACTAGGGACGGTTGATATGAGGTCGTGTCGAAAATTTGCTCGCACAGTATGGCACGAAGCATGCCGGGTCATATGCCGATGAGTGTCGGCCACAAAAAAATACATGTGTGTTGACACATAATGGCATAACATATTTTTTTTCTTTAGCAACAAAATTTTCTAATTACTTATTATATATATTTATCAAATATTTTGAACGTTATTGAGAAAACTACTTAATAATTTTTTTAAAAAATGAGTTTTGAATTGTGTCGTCGGCACAGTGGCTGTATTGTGCCGGTATCTTGTTGGCACAATACGATATAGTGGAAACTGCCCATACTGATGGATACTTAAATCCTTACTATTAAGTTTTCTACCATTGTACGAAGATATGTGCAGTTAGGATGATAATGGTCCCCTAGGGTTTAATGGGTGATTGGTGGAATAGTATAATTTAAGGGAAGAAAATGTTCAAAGGGGTGGATCTAATGGCGGAAAACATAGTAGCACCAAGTGCTTGGTGTTATCGATACCTCAGACATGCAACAGACCCGCCATGTGTGCGAGGACGCACTCCACACACATGAAGCATCCAAAACTATTCTACAAAAGAACTATAATTTACAGCTAAACATGTATCAGAGTATAAGTAAAAAACTAAACTAACATATATCACTATACATAATACAAACATATTCACCTTACAAAAATAAAGACAGGTAGAGAGCCCTGATCTGGCTAGTCTCTAGTACAGTGCAACTATACAAAACTACTAACAGGTGGTCTACCTCTACCAAAAATAACTGGGTAGGAGATGTTATTTACGGCACAATCCATTTATCTTGATTTGAAGCTGGCTCAGAGGGCCCTGAAAAGTAGACCACAAGCAGACGTGAGAACTACAAAACAGTAGTTCCCAGTGGGTACGGTCGACGATAATCACGGCCTACCCACTAGGTCTACCAAAGGTAAGATAGAAGAAACTACAAAATAAGCGAATAACAAAGTATAACAAAATAAAATAAAAGTAAAACACAACACTATGCTATCATGCATTTACACCAAAACCCAAGATATCTTAATCCAAATCCGATCGCAACAGAAAGGCCCCAAGAAAAGCACAAGAACTCACCAACCCAACTCGCACAGCAAACCCAACACTACCTGACTCATCGACTATTACATAGACTACACGGCGGCTGGTGTGCCCGGAAACAGATAGGTCACCGTCAATCTCTCCCTACTGTCCGAATAACACGTATGCTAGTGGCCTGTTAATAGTAGACACCAGCCTACCTCCTATACCAACCATCCAACTGTTACGGCATTTTGGTGTTGGCATATTTCGTGAGTCAAGTCAGTGAGTTGAGTCGGAGTCTTAAAGGGATCAAATTGTCAATCAGCAATCAAAGACTTAGAAAAGATTTAACAAGAGCTCAAGTTGGCACTCAGTGTCTTGAGTCTTGAAGATTGAAGTTGAAGAATTGTGGATCAGTTACATCAATCTCAAGAAGAAAGTATTCAAAAGGATCAGGTATGTTTAACTAAATAATTGTGGTGATCCGAATACTTTTTTATAGTGTAGAAACACTTGGAAGAATTTTTAATTGCATAAAAATCAAAAACTGGACATGGGGCATGTTCAGGATCCGGATCAGATGATCCAATCCGGATCCCGAAGGGTATTAGTTCATTGGCAATTTCAATCCGGATCCTAGGCCATTCCGATCCGGATCCCGAACATGGGACTTTGCTGAATTACATGAACGATCCGGATCGGACCTTGCAATCCGGATCCCGAACCCTTGGTTTTCTGGAATCGTCAATCTCGTTACGACGATCCGGATCGCAGTAAATCCGATCCGGATCGCCGTCCTGAAAATTTCCAGATAAGGTATGTTTTTGATTCTTATCTCTTTCCAAAGGTTTCTAAACTATAAATAGACATTTAGGGTTTCTCAAAAACGTGGGAGCTACGGCCGATCTTTTTATAAAACTCTTAAGAGCAACCCTAGAGGCTAGGTTTTTATCGAGCTTCTTCATAGCCTCTTTTAGGTCAATTCGATGGTTCTTTCAAGAACATATCTTTTGTCGAATTGATCTAATCTTTGCTTAGAGATTTCTTCTACGGTTCTTCATTGATAATCTAAGCAAAGGATCACCATCGAAGTCAATATTCTTATCGACTGAGTTTGCGTCGTGGATTCGACGTGGCATCGTGGATTCGGTGTGCTAAAGGCGTTTCGTGGATTCGAAGCGTGCGTTCGTGGATTCGAACGTGAGCAGTGGACGGGCAAAACGGTGGAGCGCGAGGTCCAAGAAATTGAAGGAGGGGTTAAATCCGTGGAGACGGTAATCACCTTGTTATTCTTCTTTTCTTAGGGATTGTTATTGCGCGGATATCCAACCGGTCAGCGCAAGGTCCGAAGAAGCTGAAGGAGGGGTTGAGTCCGTGGAGTCGGTAATCACCTTGTTATTCTTCTATTCTTAGTGGATTGTTATTGCGTGTTGGTCCCGTGGTTTTTCTCCTGGATTGGAGTTTCCACGTAAATCTCGGTGTGCTGTTTTTATTTTCCGCATTGGTTTTTATTTTGCACTGAGATTGAGTTTTTAAGTATTACACCTATTCACCCCCCCTCTAGTTGTTTGATAGTACCTATTTAGATCCTTGTGGATCCATAAAAACCTACAATTGGTATCAGAGAGGGTTTTAGGTTTATCTATCATGATGGGTGAAAGTGGTAATATTTATAGACCTCCTCTTTTTGATGGGACTAATTATGCTTATTGGAAAGTGCGGATGAGGGCTTTTCTCATCGCAATTGATGAGCGGGTATGGCAATCCGTGGAATATGGTTGGGTGCATCCTGTTGAGGAAGTAGGAAATTCTACTACCCCAAAACCTCGCTCTAGATGGTCCAAAGAGGAATTTGAAAGATCTTCTTACAATGTGAAAGGTATGAACGCTTTATTTAATTCTCTTTCCTCGACTGAGTTCACAAGAATTTCCGCGTGTGAAACCGCGAAGGAAATTTGGGATATTCTCAAAATTACACATGAGGGTACTAATCTTGTAAAAATTCAAAAGCTCCAGATGCTTACAAGTCAATTTGACTCTATTCATATGGAAGAGCATGAATTGTTTACAGATTATTACACTAGACTTCAAGATGTAATAAATACATGTGCTAATTTAGGAGAAAAGATCCCGGAGTCGAAAATTGTAAGAAAGATACTTCGGACTCTTCCGGAACGGTTTAGGGCAAAGGTTACCGCCATTGAAACCGTTAGTCATCCGGATGAGATGAGTATAGAGGAATTAGTAGGTGCTTTGCAAACTTATGAAATGACTTTTCCTACTAATCAAGTTTCTTCCAAGTCTTCTTCTAAGCTTACAGGTATTGCATTCAAATCAACAAAGGAAGAAGATAGCGAATCAAGTTCCGACGATGAAATCTCTTTTGCCGATTTTGAAGAATAATTGGCGCGGATCGTAAAGAAATTTCGTCGGAAGTTTTGGAAGAATCGAACCGATGGATCTTCATCCACGAAACTATCTAAAGGATCATCGGGTTCTAAATCTTCTAATCTCAAAAGCTTTGCAAAACCCTCTAAAGAAAAAGAGAAAGATGATTTCGAAGGGGAAATCCAATGCTATCGATGCAAAGGCTACGGCCATTTTTCAACGGATTGTCCTTCTCCGAAATCATATAAAAAGAGGGCTTTGCAAGCAAAAACTTGGGACGATTCTACTTCTAATGAATCGACCTCAAGTAAAGAGGGAAAAGTTGTTGCCTCTCATGCCTCTCATATTCCCTCTTCTAATAATTGTTTATCATCTTTAGTCACTGACTCTACTCCTTTGATTTTGTATGAAACATCAACAACCGGCGGAGAGTCATCAAGTGAGGGGGAGTCGGACGAGGAAGAACTCGTTGAGGCATATCAACAACTTCTTGCGGAATCTAAGAAGATGGCCAAACATATCAAGAAGTTGAGAAAGCAACGACTTGAAGGTCAAGACGACAATCATGCTTTAAAGATAAAACTTCATGATCTCGAGGAGGAACAAGGACGTTTATTGAATAACAATAAAATCCTCCAAGAAAAGCTAAACCAATCGGAGACAAACGCTAAATCATATACGGACAAGATTGGTTTTCTAGAAAAACAGTTTGAGGAGATTCATGTCACCAACCAAGCTTTGACCAAGCAAGTTCATGAACTTAAATCCGACATACAAAGGCTTTCAACTGGTTCCAAGAAACTTGATTGTATGTCCGTATTAGGTCAATCAAGCAAGGTTGGTTTGGGATTTAAAAAGAACCAAACTGTGAAGGCTTCAAGTTCCACAACTAAATTGAAAGGAAGAACCTGTCACCTATGTGGACTTGAAGGACATTTGGTGAAGGATTGCCCGAAAAAGAGAAAGAAGAATTCTTCGGCAACTTCATCTACGGAGCGAACTCAACGGAATCAAAAGAAACATCAAGTCAAAGGAGTTCACTCAACCCACCAAAGGTCCGAGCCACAACATCAATCATACAAGTGGATCATTGCGAGGCAAAGACCTAAGGTGGACCAACAGTCAAAGCGGACAACCCCCGGCCACAACGAATCAAGACAACCCAAAATCCAGCGATTTTGGATTCGGAAAGGTGATATCTTTCCTTGTCTTAAGTTCTAAATAGCTTATGACTGTATGTAATGCTTTGATTGGTTTTCCCTTCATATCTTTCTTAATCTTTGCATTACATGTTTTTCAATGCTCTTCGTTTTTATACTTTGTTTTTGAACAAAAGGGTTTTTACTGAACAAGTGCATTGAATAAAAAGGGCTTCACTTTTATTCACTCCAAATTAATTTTATTTGGATTATCAACTTTACTCCTTAATCATAATCTTGAAGATACTTCATTATAGGAGTTTTTGATATTATAAGCATCAAATTTTAGAAATCATGTGTGATCTTTAGATGCTTAATCTATCTCGGTTGTGTGAATTCATTGTGATAAACGTGAGACAACCGATAGGCTAAAATTTGGAATTTAATTCTTTCACGTAAGAGATTGCATTCTTACAAGGGTATTGAAATGATTTGCAAAAGATGTGGAAAGAGTTACATCCGAAAGGAGTGTGAAAACTACCACCACATGTTGGAAAGAGCTGCCACCCCGGTCGTCCGGTTTGTGTGTGAAGCTACCACATGTTTTGATGCTTGAAAAATATTTCTTGAAATTTTTAGTTGAAGTTTTTGGAGATTTATATGCAAAGGTCTTATTTTTTGAACAATCTCCTGGTTGGTATAAGGTGGGATAGTTGAAAGATGCTCAAAGAGCCACCCTTAGGTATTTTAGTGCTTATCTCAATTTGAAAGGGTAGAATTCAAGATTGATGTCGTTTGGAAATCTCCGTATGTCATCTTTGTAAATCCGTTACATCTTGATAGACTTTGGATCTCAAGATTATTTTTGATGACTTGTGTTTGATGAATATAACATGAAAAACGGTTTATAATGTTTTACCTTTATTTTTCATGATTTTGGAGTAAATCTTTTTAATTTTGTGAAATTAATTGGAGTGAATGACATCTGTGTGAATTCACTGTTTAAAGCACTTAAATTGATTTCTTGATGGAATACAGATCGGTATTTGAAAAGATTCTAAAATCTGGATTTGTTTCAAGAAATTATTTGATTTTTGCTTTCTGGTACCGGTACGCAATCTGCATTTTTGTTATATACCGGAACTGAGCTTGTATCTCTCTTTCTTTATGAACTAATTTTGTTAGTAATTTCCTTTTGTCTAGTATGTTCACTGTTTGACAATTTGTGACAAAAAGGGGGAGAAGAGAAATGACGGAGATGAGATCATCAAGAGAGGACAAACGAAACGAAAATGGAAAAATGGGGGAGAACGGAAAATGATGATCGTACCACAAAGGGGGAGAACATAAATGCTCAAGAACATGGAGAACATGTTAGAGATGCTCAAGATAGGGGGAGACAAAGAAAAAATTGAAAGAGCAGAAAAACAAAAGAACCAAAAGGAAGACGGATCAAATGTAGGATTTTAATTTCTAACAACTAACGTTTGATTTTGTTTGGAGTTTTGTTTTGCAGGAATTACATCACTTTAAGACTCCAAGTCCTAAGTCATAGAGTATGTTCTAGGACTGTTTGGTTCAAATGTAATTTTGTATTTATTGGATCTTTCACGCAAAGAAAATCAATGTTTTGGTGATGACATTGAGTTTCGATTTTTTGGTTTAAGATGAGTGACTTGAGCGCTTTTATGTATTTTTGGGTTTTGTCACGAAATTGCCAAAGGGGGAGATTGTTACGACATTTTGGTGTTGGCATATTTCGTGAGTCAAGTCAGTGAGTTGAGTCGGAGTCTTAAAGGGATCAAATTGTCAATCAGCAATCAAAGACTTAGAAAAGATTTAACAAGAGCTCAAGTTGGCACTCAGTGTCTTGAGTCTTGAAGATTGAAGTTGAAGAATTGTGGATCAGTTACATCAATCTCAAGAAGAAAGTATTCAAGAGGATCAGGTATGTTTAACTAAATAATTGTGGTGATCCGAATACTTTCTTATAGTGTAGAAACACTTGGAAGAATTTTTAATTGCATAAAAATCAAAAACTGGACATGGGGCATGTTCAGGATCCGGATCAGATGATCCAATCCGGATCCCGAAGGGTATTAGTTCATTGGCAATTTCAATCCGGATCCTAGGCCATTCCGATCCGGATCCCGAACATGGGACTTTGCTGAATTGCATGAACGATCCGGATCGGACCTTGCAATCGGGATCCCGAACCCTTGGTTTTCTGGAATCGTCAATCTCGTTACGACGATCCGGATCGCAGTAAATCCGATCCGGATCGCCGTCCTGAAAATTTCCAGATAAGGTATGTTTTTGATTCTTATCTCTTTCCAAAGGTTTCTAAACTATAAATAGACATTTAGGGTTTCTCAAAAACGTGGGAGCTACGGCCGATCTTTTTATAAAACTCTTAAGAGCAACCCTAGAGGCTAGGTTTTTATCGATCTTCTTCATAGCCTCTTTTAGGTCAATTCGATGGTTCTTTCAAGAACATATCTTTTGTCGAATTGATCTAATCTTTGCTTAGAGATTTCTTCTACGGTTCTTCATTGATAATCTAAGCAAAGGATCACCATCGAAGTCAATATTCTTATCGACTGAGTTTGCGTCGTGGATTCGACGTGGCATCGTGGATTCGGTGTGCTAAAGGCGTTTCGTGGATTCGAAGCGTGCGTTCGTGGATTCGAACGTGAGCAGTGGACGGGCAAAACGGTGGAGCGCGAGGTCCAAGAAATTGAAGGAGGGGTTAAATCCGTGGAGACGGTAATCACCTTGTTATTCTTCTTTTCTTAGGGATTGTTATTGCGCGGATATCCAACCGGTCAGCGCAAGGTCCGAAGAAGCTGAAGGAGGGGTTGAGTCCGTGGAGTCGGTAATCACCTTGTTATTCTTCTATTCTTAGTGGATTGTTATTGCGTGTTGGTCCCGTGGTTTTTCTCCTGGATTGGAGTTTCCACGTAAATCTCGGTGTGCTGTTTTTATTTTCCGCATTGGTTTTTATTTTGCACTGAGATTGAGTTTTTAAGTATTACACCTATTCACCCCCCCCTCTAGTTGTTTGATAGTACCTATTTAGATCCTTGTGGATCCATAAAAACCTACACCAACCCCTATGCCGGTGAACCCCAATAAACACGAAATGGCATGCAGGCTATGATCAAAGGATAAACCCTCAGATCACCGATGACATAAAATAGAAACCCCAAAATCAACTCAAGAGCCCTGAACACTAGCTGTGTCACACATCTCGAACACAGTGCCCCAGGCACATAACACTGGCCCACGGCCTAGGAAACCTCAAGGCAAATGCAACCTCTATGTTAGTATGATGTAGCACAAATGTCACTACCTAGGTACCACCAATCTATAATAACCAACCACATAAAATGGAAGTCAATCCGAGTCAACAATATGAATCACCTGATAATCAAACAAGCCTAATCATACTATAAATAGTACCTACCCTGATAACCACAAAATCAAATAACCCATAAAAGCCTCCAAATAATAAAATATAATATTTTCTAATCCCAGCTCTAACAGTCCAAACACTATTAAAGTATCAACCAATCGAATACATGCATATTTCTACATCTAATAAATAATATAAAAATAGTAAAAATTTCTATATCTAACATGTCACGCCCCGGGGTCGAAACTGCGACCCGGGCTCGTCAACAGATCCGCCGCCCATACGAGAAGCCCCGCATAGGCGAAGCGTCTAACCTGTAAAAGATAGCAACTAACAGCTATACAGATATAAAAGCGAAAATAAACTGCTATAAAATAAAAATACATCCAATCACAGTACAAGTTAGGTCCTCACAATACAATAGTCTCTCAAAATAAAAGATACAATAAATCCAGCTGACTATACAAAAATCTCCAAAAAC
Organism: Tillandsia leiboldiana; assembly: GCA_029204045.2. Classification (NCBI taxonomy): domain Eukaryota; kingdom Viridiplantae; phylum Streptophyta; class Magnoliopsida; order Poales; family Bromeliaceae; genus Tillandsia; species Tillandsia leiboldiana. The sequence continues at coordinate 11,153,604 of CM055068.1, forward strand.
GGATACATCTACTCTCCATATGTAGGTAGGAATGTAGCTCGCGACTCCCTTACCTCGATCAGTAGAAGTAGCAGGGGCAGGAACATGAGTAGATGCCTCTAAAAAATAGTCACCAACAGAGGGTGTGAGAACTACATCAAACAGTAGTTCTCAGTAGGTACTGTCTCTAAGACCAACGGTTTGTTCACTAACTCTACTAGAGGTATAAGATAATAATGTAGTATAAGTGAAAATAATAAGCTAGAAAGAACTCTACAGCTATCATGTCTCTATCTACGATGCTCAATGGGTGAAACAGATGATAGTATGCATCTACTCAATCTCAATATCCTCAATCAACCCAATCATATTGACTGCCACACCGGGTTCAGTCAAACCTGCGCCCACCTACTACCATACATCCACACCGGGACGTGATTTACGTAGGGAGTCCCACAAGGACTGCATCGAAATCATGCGAAAGCAAAGTATCAGGCCCAGCTCCGGAGCGGCACTCGAGGGAAGCGACCCCACCGAGGATAAACCGCGTATCTCTATCGAGCTCAATATGGCTCATGCAGGCTATAATCCAAATCTGCGATCAAACAGATCGAAACTCAACAACTCAACTACTAACAACATCGGCCGAAAACACTCAACAGCCTGGAACCACCATCTACCTAAACGACTCCCGACTTTAGCACAGATCTAATCTCAACTACCAGACTCCACTCGGCCCCCAGGCACGAGCGCAATATGCATCCTACACTATCCCGACCACTCGGCCTATGATGCCCCAACTTCTCAGAGGGTCACCTATCCTAGAACTACTCTAGCTCTAGCACACTTAACCCTCTTAACCTCTTGGGCCTTGCTACCACACAAAATGCTATAGTCAGGTTAAGAGGTTTAATCCTATTTATACCTTATATATAAGACTAATCCAAATCCTGGGGGTGTTACATTCCTCACCCCTTTTAAACTCCGACGTCATCGTCAGGCTCAGACACACTCACAAGCACCAGGCGATGTGAGACTCGTCTCGCTACCTTTAATCGACTTTTGTGGGGAGCCACACTTCACTCACAGCAGTCATTAGTTCGAGAATCGCGCTCTGCCTGCTATATAACTAAGGCTCAGCCAAGACTCATCTCACACTTTCGGCTGGCTTTGATACCAACTGTGACGCCCCAACTTCCTAGGGGGTCACCCATTCTTGAACTACTCTAGCACTAGCACACTTAACCCTCAACGGCTGAAAATAAAAATTTCAGAAAATGTGATGATATGATACTAAAATTTTAGATCAAAGATATATATATTATTTTATATAATATAAATAATTTTTTATTAAAATTTTACGTAATTTGAATATTTCTATATCGTTAGACTTGCAAACGGCTCACCACAACTATTAAAATTGTCGATTTTGAGCCTCTTTGATCACGAGGAAAATGATATCAAAAAATTACGAAATTTATTTTTCTAAACCTTTTAAATACTGTAGAATCAAGTTTAACGGAGCCGATTGTCCATTCGGAAGTCCCAACATTGAAAATAACTTGGGAGCACGGAGGCCTTCGTGCTTTTAAAAGCACACAAGCCTAGTTCTCTCTCTCTCTCTCTCTCTCTCTCTCTCTCTCTTTATATATATATACATATATATATATATATATATATATATATATATATGAATTGAGCTCCTATGATTTTAAAAATACCAAGTCATTGATGCTTGTAGATTTTTAGCCCTTGGAAGAAAGATGTGTGGTTAGGATGATAGTGGGCCCCTTAGGGTAAGTGAGTGGTTAGTGAAATAGAATGATCTAAGTGATGAAATTAGTCAAAGGTGTAAATCTAACGGTAGAAAACTTACAAGCACCAATTGTTTGGTGCTTGTACAAGCATAGTAACCTAACTCTCTCTCTCTCTCTCTCTCTCTCTCTCTCTCTCTCTCTATATATATATATATATATATATATATATATATATATATATATATATATATATATAGTAGAGCTTATATACTTTTAAAAGCACAAGATTAGCTATGCTTGTAAATTTTTTACCATTAGATTTGTATTGAGATTTGTGCTATTGTAAAGTCAACTAAAAAAAGAGAAAGAGAAAGTACAATAGCACGGATCTTAATACAAATCTAATGGTAAAAAATTACAAACATAGTTGGGCTTATACTTTTAAAAGTATATAAGCCTACTCTCTCTCTCTCTCTCTCTCTCTCTCTATATATATATATATATATATATATATATATATATATATATATATATATATATATATTCAGTCCGATTGCTATGTTATTGATAGTAGTAGATCATTTGGCTAGTGATCGAAAGAACTCAAAATCAACGGTTGAAAATAAAAATCTCACAAAATGTGATAATATGACACTAAAATTTTAGATCAACGATATTGATCTTATTTTATATAGTACTGTTGAGACCAAAATTTTTGCCACTCGAGAAAGTGACACGTGGCGTGACGTATACCATCGGCCAAGGACATCAGCCGATAGGAGAATAAGTCTGTAGAGAGGGACCCGCATCTTGTCCAAGACCAAGCTCAATCACGTGGGAATGCGGCACGTGACATACGTCATCGGCTAAAGTCATCAGCCGATAAGAGAAGCGGCTGACAAGGGAGATCGCCTCATTCGGAACCGACCTCAGCCGAAGGCAAATATTAAACCGTCTCAATCGAACGACGAAAAATGTGGAGTCAAGGTCAATTCCCGGTTAATCGAGCCACAGAAAGAAAGAGTACGAGATTTGGTGTGAATCTCGTAATAGCTTCCGGAACGGCAAGCGACACCCAGCATTGGGAAGCGTCGAGGATCACGCTTCAGCACGTCGATTGGGGGATGAACCTAGACGGAATAAGGCTATTATCTTACTAAGGAGAATCTGTAGTGACCCAAATCCCCATGTAGCTTTCCCCCATGGCCCGCGACGTGAAACACCTATTATTGGTGTATCGGGCACGCAACGCATCAAATAGACGTGTTAGGCGGACTCAGTACGGATTTTGGATCAAGCTTTCCTTTCGGCTGTTTTTGCCGAAATTTGAAAGTGATTTCTCGCTTAACGGAGGTCGGATTTGGATTCAGCGCGGAAAAACGTTGAGAAACGGCTATTTGCTTGTATTTTTCTGAGTCCGGACGCCCAAAAATGAACACCCGAAAGTTTTCGGTGCTTTTTGGTTCACGGGGGAGGGCCGTAGACCGGGGAGTGCCACGTGGCGGCCTGGGATTGGCCGGCCCACGCGGCGCGGTCCACGGGAGCCGCGCGAGTGCAGTGGACTGGGGGGCGGGGACACGTGGCGGCCCCGGGTTGGCTGGCTCACGCGTGCGCGGTCCACGCAACGCGGTGGCAAGTACGGGGCGACGTGAGTGGGCAGGCGGGCAGGTGGGCGCCCGTACGCGGGGGGCCACGTGGCGCCCCGCGATTGGCGGGCGCCACCCACCCCCGCTGACCCGCTCGGGACACGCGGCCACGCCTGAGTGGCTGGGCGCCCGCTGTCCCCTGTTCGGGACACGCATCGCGGCCAGGGCAATTCGGGCGCTGCTCCCGGGGGGCCCGTCGGGCACGTTTTCGGCGCTCGAATGTTTCGGGCGCCCAAAACTCAGGCCCATGCCCGAGAGTTGTGCCTTTTTGGGCTTTGCCTATAAATAGGCTCCTCCTTCCCATCTTTTCAGTTTTTTTGGGACTTTTCTTGTGGGAGCCCTTTAGCAAAGTTCTTCCTCACCTTGTTCCCCATCTCTTGAAGGATTTCTGGGTTTTTAGGAGGTCGCGACATCGACGATCTCGGCGACTCGGCGCGCGTCGACATTCTTCTTTCGGTGGCCTTTTCTGTCACAGTGCAGTCCACTAGCTCCCCTGGGCTACCCCGAAGGACTTTTTGGCCGATTCTTACGGCAGCGGTTCCACGATAGGTAGGCCTACATTTTCTGTATTTACCACTTCCTTCCATTTCGAGTTTTTACTGGGTTTTTCGGAGCATCTTTAGACCTCCTTTTTCTGCAGCAATTTTTGGATAGCGGAGGAGAGATCCTGGTTTTTCTCGGCCTATGGGTGTCGGAACGGAGAGTTTAAATACTCGATTTGCATCTACTCTTCGCGAGGATTGCAGAGGTGATTTTTCTGAAATTTTTGGAGGGTCGTTTTCAACAGTGAGCTTTTTCCTCGAGTCTTCCACACTTTTTGGGATTTTAGAGGATTTTTGGAGATCCTTTCATATTTTTCCTCTCCGACATCGCATGCTTCGACGTTTCTTCGATACCAATCTTTTCCGTCGGCTCTTCATCTGTGGGCTCCCTAGAGTTGAGTTATTAGAGTTTTTCGCCGATTTTTGCGGTGGCGTTTTTATAATAGGTAGACCTTCGATTTTGGCATTCATTGCTCTTCTCTATTTTGAGTGTTTATGGGAGTTCCTATAGCATCTTTAGACCCCCTTTTTCTGTGACATTTTTCTGGACAGCGGAGGAGTAATCTTGCATTTTCTTGGCCTACTGTTGTTGGAATTGAGAGTTTAAGGACTCGATTTTTATCTACACTTCGCGAGAATCGCAACCGTATTTTTTTTTTGAAATTTTTGAAAGGCATCTCACTGGAGGTATTTTGCTATTTTGTGGACAAACTTGTAGCGGTGTTACTGTTTTGGGTGTTTTGGACTGACCGCGGTGTTTGCTTTATATTTCAACGACTAGGAGGAGTTTTCGGGTGAATTTTGGTTCGTTGGAATCGTGTGAACCTAAGGAACACTCATGTTCAGTTTCAGCTTATTCAGACTATGGATTAGCATGTTCCAGGTGGGTTGGATTTCTCCCAAAATTAGTAGACGGCGTACTAATTCTATGCCGTAGAATGCATGCATGTTAAGTAAAGTACTCCCTTTTTTGGACTAAGATGCAAGCATGTATTATAGAATTAGCAAATTGATTATTTCTTATGATAACGAAATATTGAAACCATGACTAGCACCCCACCATATATTTGCAAGTATCTAATCAGACTAGTAGACCCTCCCATGGGCTAGTTTTCTTCATATTCTAGATTTCCAACACTCTATATTCTTTTTCCCTGAACTTAGAGTTTCTCATCGCCCGGATAGTGGGCCGAGTGGTCGGGTTATTGTGGGATGCATTAGCACTCGTATCTGGGGGCCGAGTGGAGTCTGGTAGCTGAGGCTAGATTAGGGCTAGTGTTGTGAGCCTTTCGGGCCGACGATGGTCTCGGGTTGTCAAGTGTTCTCCGACCTGTGTTTGTAGCACTATGTTCGTAATAGTGTTGAGTTGGTGATAGTAGGGCCTGGAACTCGGACTGTTTTGGACACACATGATTTCAAAAAACAAATGTTTTCCTTCCGAATTGGAAGGGTCGCCGGAGCTTGTTCTTGTTTGATAGGGTGAAGGCATTAGTCCTTCGGGGTTTGAAAAAATTAAACTTGTTTTAACTGATTTTCTTAAAGAACTAAAATTCATTAAATTGGGGCTTCTTAAATCAAGATGGTTTTCAGTAATAACTGTCATCTTTTCTTATAAACTTTCTCACCCGAGAGTGATTGAGTAATCTGGGTTTTAGGGGTCGTTTCCATACTTTGGGACGAATTCTATGGGGGTTGTGCCTAGAACCTATTCTTGTTTGATAGGGTTGTAGGCGCTAGTCTCTCAGAATTTTTGGACCTTCCTTCGTGGTTGGCAGTTGAGTACCTTCGCCTAGTGGATTTAGTGTGGTCAGTCGAGTGGTCTGTTCTGGGAGCCGTTTGGGGACGGTGGTCTCGAGCCGTTGAGTGATTCCGACTGATGTGGTTAGTGTTGAGTTATTGGTTCCGATCTAATTGATCGTGGATTTGGATTATAGCCTGCATGAGCCGTTTGAGCTCGACAGAGATGCGCGGATACTTCCTCGGTGTGGTCGCTCCCCTCGAGTGCCGCTCCGGAACTAGGCCTGTTACTTATCTTTCGCAGCTTGTCGACGCAGTTCGAGTGGGACCGTCTACGTAATTTCCATCCCTGTGGGGATGTGTGGTAGTAGGTAGGCGCAGGTTTGACTGGACCCTATGTGGCAGTCAGTGTGATTGGGTTGATCGAGTATTATGATATAGAGTCGATGCATCATTTTTATCTGTATCACTTCTTTGAGCATTATAGATAGAGGCATGGTAGCAGTAGAGTTTATTTCTTGCTTATTTATCTTTACTTATTGCATTGTTATCTTATGCCTCTAGTAGACTTAGTTGGCAGACCATTGGTCTTAGGGACGGTACCCACTGAGAACTACTGTTTGATGTAGTTCTCACACCCGTTGTGGTGACTTTTTGCTGAGGCATCTACTTCTGCCCCTGCTACTCTAGTTGCTGTTTCTGCTGATCGAGATAAGGGAGTCGCGAGCTAGTCCCCTACCCGTCCTTAGAGTGTAGATGTACCCTTTTTTGGAGCTTTGTAGTACAGTCTGCTGAATTATTGTATATTGTTCTTTTGAGAGTTTTATTTTGAGAGACTTATGTATTATGAGGATCAGACTTGCACTATTTTGGGGTTGTATTTTTATATTTCAGTAGTTACTTTCCAGCTCTAATATCTGTATAGCTATAGTATTATCTCTTGCAGGTTAGACGTTTCGTTTATGCGAGGCTTCCCGTATGGGCGGCGGATCTGTTGGCGAGCCCGGGTCGCAGTTTCGACCCCGGGACGTGACAGATTAGAGTGGTATCAGAGCTTAGGGATAGGTCAGTTGGGACTTAGAAAATCCTAGGCTTTTGGCGGACCCTAGGATGACTATGTGAGAGTCGTGATTTGTAGCGAGAGTCATGATTGAGTTTTATATCTCTCCCAAGGGATGGGATGAGTGATTGGCATGTTTATTTTCTAAGTGATTATGTTGGCTGCAGACGATATAATGCTTTAGAAAGGGTGACATGCCCCAGACTTTCGCTGGATTGGGTCAAGTGTTTGTTTTATCCTGATATGTGGATTTTGTCGCAGGTGAGAGCGATGCCTCCACGACCAAGGTACTGACGCATTCATAGCTTTCATCTTTCGATGAGCAGGGGAGAGAGGAGTTAGGGCAAGACCGGCAGAGAGAGGTCCAGAAGTTACAGGCCCAGACGGCATAGTTGTTGGAGGCTATCCGACGCCAGGAAGAGGCAGCCAGGTGCTAGGAGGAGGCCATGGATCGTTTGATGCGCCTGTTGGAGCAGAGAGCACGGCCAGTTGCTGCACCACCTGAGTGTTCTCTAGCATCTTCTTCCCCTACAATGGTACCCCCGACTGTACCAGTGGCACCGGCAGCCCCTACTGTACCGACTACCAGTGGATAGATATCCAGGCACGATGGGCCGCTGTCGCCTGAGGAGCAGAAGGAGCTTGTAGACCGTTTGATGAGGTTCAGATAGTTCGACCCACCCTATTTTTCTGGTCGGAGCTTGGAGCCGTGGGAGGCGGAGTCGTGGATCGCGGCTATGGAGTGACTATTTGAAAGCCTCTTCATAGACGAGAGGTTTAAGGTACACTTGGCGATGAACTTTCTAAAGCATGACGCCAAGATCTGGTGGCGTCGAGTGCGACATGTTGGTCCGCCAGGGACCCAGCTACTTACTTGGGGGGAGTTCTGCAGGCTTCTTCTTGGAGCTTTCTTCCCCGAGAGTGTCAAACAGAAGCTGGAAGAGGATCTAAGGAACCTTCAGCAGGGAGGCCGCTCTGTGCAGGAGTATATCCGGGATTTCAATCGGCTATGAACTACGTACCCCATGCGGCCAGGGATGAGGCGCATATGATTTATATGTTCGAGCGGGGATTGCGCTGAGATATCTATCAGTTTGTTCGGTCACGCAGACTACAGACCTTGGATGCCTCGATGGAGCAGGCTTTTTATATGGAGCGAGGGAATGTGGTTATGACTGAGAGGAACACAGCCACAGGTGGGAGTTCGGGCGTGAAGCGTCCAGCGCCTAATGATGGGGGACGGGCAAGTAGGCAGGAGCCTCCAAGACCTCCATGATTTCACCCTGAGAGTCATCGATTCCAGAGACACCAGAGACCTGGTGGACCCCAGCAGCCACAGCAGTACTAGCTGTAGCAGTAGTACCAGCAGTAGCAGCATCAGCGGCAGCAGCAGTATCAACACCAGCGACAGGATTGATATGTTATTTGCGGTGGGCCTTATTCACCGCCGTAGTGTGACCGGAGACAAGGACGGTGCTTCCTATGCGGAGAGTTAGGACATTTTAGAGCAGCATGCCCCCGAGCAATTTTGTTAATACGACCTATCGCTATAGCTCCCCCTTGCCTGTTTAGGAAGCGGAAACCCCTCCGACTTACCGCCAGACAGATAGGGCTACGACGTCGAGACAGACGGAGCGACAACCTTCAGCACACAGTGGGCGGGTTTACGCAGCCCAGGTGGAGAACACCCCGACAGCGGATCATGTCGTCGTAGGTACGATTTTACTTATAGTTGGTTGAACTAAAGCATTTTGGTACTGCCGCATTTCATGCATGTGTTATTAGAGCATTTGTATATCTGCATGGATAAGAGATAAGGTTATTGCTACATGAATTTGTGGTTCAGACTCTTGATCGTATCCTGCGAGCAGCAGAGGTTTGTGGAGCCCGATTAGTGCAGTTGGGATCAGAAATTATACCGGCAGAAGTGACGGTTTGGTGGCAGCCCCAAGACTTTGGCCAAGCACCCAGGATGGACTGGTTGGCGCGGTATCATGCGACGACTGATTGCGGAATGAGAACAGTTGCCCTCCCGCGAGTTGTACATGAGGAGTTCATTTATACAGGTTGCCGAAGTACCCTTCTTCCAGCGATGGCTTCAGGAGCAAAGGACAGACGCCGCCACTTGAGCAGATGAAACATAGAGGGTTAGAGATTGTGTCCCTAGGGGCCAGCGGTTAGATTGTAGTTTTCATTGGTGTCAGCCACAGCAGGAACAACGTTAGCACCTTTCCCTTTTTCACTCCTTATGTCGAGGCTTTGCGAACGGGCCGAAAACTTCAAGAGGCTACTCCAGAAATGGAGACCGTGCCTGAGCCTGTTCTTGTTTGATTGGGGTGAAGGCACCGACCTTTCGGAATTTTAGGACCTTTCGGAACTTTCGGACCTTCCGGAATTTTCGAACTTTTCAGAATTTTCGGCTGCTTTCTAAATTGAGAGTTGGGGTTAATGATGTTCCTGATGTTGGGCTTTATCCTTTTTGGTTGGCTACGGGTGAGTTGGTTTCGTGGTTGTGCCGTGTTTTTGTTTCGAGGACGAAACTTTCTTTTAGTGGGGGAGGATGTGATGATCGGGATCTCCACATAGGTTTTGCAGTGTGATCAGCGGCTTCTAGAAGCTTATTTTGCATGGTGGAGATGGTTGTGCGCAAATCGGATCTTAGGATTGGACCCAATGTGAAAATTAGATCAAGTTTACCTATCCGGATGCCTTCGATGAATTTTAGAAGTGGATTTTAGCAAAACGGATATCGAATTTGGACAGCGCGCGAAAACGATGAAAATCGGCTATTTATATGTATTTTTCGGGATCCGAACGCCCTAAAACAAATTTATGGGCACTTTTACTATTCCGGGCAGGCCGGGCAGCGCTGGCGGCGGTGGTGGGCAGGCGCTGGAACGTGGTGGTGCGGCCGCGGGCAGGCGCGGGGGAGCGGGCAGGCCGTTCCATGGCCCAGGCGCGTGCATTGGGACCAGGGAGATTGTGCAAGGGCCACGTGGCAGCACAGGATTGGTCGGGCCGCGCCAATCGCGGCGTGATTGGTGGGGCGGCGCCATGTGGCGCCTCCTAATTGGCCGACAGCTTCCGGAATACCCGGCGCGTGGACCACCGCATGGACTGCTCGTGGACCATGTGGGACACGTGGCGCACTCCCATTGGCGAGCGCCAGCCGCCGCGCTTGCGCCGGGCGCACGGAGCAGGGGAGGAGGGAGACATGGCGCGATCCCGTTAATTCGGGCGCTGGACGTGGAGGCTCTGGATGGCCGCCACGTGCCCGGGCGCTTAATGGGCCGGATCTGGGCGCTCGAAAACAGGGTTGACTCGCAAGTGAGTCTTCCTGGGTTTTTCACTATAAATAGCCCCGTTTGGGCTGCTTTTGAGGAGTTTTTAAGATCCGTTTCGAGGGTCATTTTCTACAGTGAGCTTCTTCCTTGAGTCTTCTACATTTTTTGGGGTTTTGGATGATTTTTGGAGATCGTTTCATATTTTTCCTCTCCGACATCGCGAGCTTCGACGTTTCTTCAATACCGGTCTTTTCCGTCGGCTCTTCATCTGTGGGCTTCCTCGAGCTCAGTTCTTGGAGTTTTTCGCCGATTTTTGCAACAGCCTTTTCATGATAGGTACACCTTCGATTCTGGTACCATTGCTCATCTCCATTTTGAGTTTTTATGGGAATTCTTGTAGCATCTTTAGATCCCCTTTTTCTGCGACATTTTTCTGAACAGTGGAAGAGTAATCTTGCATTTTCTCGGCCTACGGTTGTCGGAATTGGGAGTTTAAGGACTCGATTTGTATCTACACTTCGCGAGAATCGCAATCGTAATTTTATTAGAATTTTTGAAAGGCATCTCGCAGGAGATATTTTGCTGTTTTGTGGGCAGACTTGTAGCGGTGTTACTGTTTTGGGTGTTTTGGACTGACCGCGGTGTTTGGCTTATATTTTAGCGACCAGGAGGAGTTTTCGGGTGATTTTTGGTTCGTTGGAACCATGTGAACCTAAGGAACACTCACGTTCAGTTTCAGTTTATTCAGACTATGGATGTAGTGGTCCAGTCTTCCCATGCAACTTTTCCGGTGAATCCATTGTGTAGAACACCTAGTGTTGGTGTGTCTGGCCCATAGTGCATCAAGGGATGCCACAGATGGACCCTATGAGACATCTTTAGCTGATTTGGCCCTCGGCTGCATTTGCCAAATTTTAGAAAAGGTTTTGGGCCAAACCGAGGTTGGATTTGGATTCAGCGCGGAAAAATGCTTGAAAACGGCTATTTGCTTGTTAAATTTGGAGTCCGGATGACCAAAAAGGGGCTTCCGGAAGTTTTCGGGGAATTTCGGTGCATGAGGGAGGACCGTGGACTGGCCTGAGCCACGTGGCGGCCTGTTATTGGCCGGCTCACGCAGCTCGGTCCACGGGGAGGTGCGGCGAGTGCATGGACCGCGGGGCGGGACGCGTGGCGTGCGCGGAGTGGTCGGCGCACGCGGCGCGGCCCATCGAATTTGCGCGGGCTCGGTGGACCGGGTGCATGGCACGTGGCAGCCTGCCATTGGCTGGCCCACGAAGGCGCGGTCCACGGTGTGCGCGAAGGGGCGCCTCGGGACGGAGCGCGTAGAGGCGCCAGGCGCGCGGTCGGCCGCACTCGAGTGCGGCCACGTGTCGGCCCGCCATTGGCGGGCCGTACCTACCCCGGTTGACCAGGGAGGCCACGTGGCCATCGCCCAGGCACCCATTCACGCTGTCCGCTGTTTGGGGACACGTGGCGGGCGCAGGATGATCCGGGCGCGTCGGACGGGGGATGGTGCGACCAGCTTGGTGGATTCGGGCGCCCGAAAAATGCGCCCGAATCCGGCCCATTTGCTCCTTGGGCTGAGCCCATAAATAGGAGTCCTTAGTTTTTTTTCGGGCCTTTCTAGACCTTTTTCCATAGAGGGCCCTTCAGGAGATTTCTCCCTCACTCTGTGCTCTATACTTTGGTGGATCCCTGGGATTTTTAGGGGCACGCATCCCGAGGTTTGCGATTTTACAGCGCGGCGCGACGCTCGTTCACCGGCGACCCGCTTCGTTCCTTTTAAGTGTGCGGACTCCCCCGGCTCACCCCGACCTCCGATTTAGACGATTCTTGCGCCGTTGGACTCACGACAGGTAGGACTCCGATTTTTCTGTTTTGAGCTCTCTCCGTTTCCGAAGCTATCTTGGAGTTTTCTGAGCATCCATTTGACCCATTTGTCCTCGCGGAGTTTTGGACAGCGCTGTGGTGTTTTGGCTATATCTGCGCGCACAGGCATCGGATCGAGGTGTGCCAAGAGGCGTTTTTCATCTACACAGCGCAAGGAACACCCTCGAATTTTCTGGGAATTTTCTGAATATTTCCCGAAGGTGAAAATCTTTCTTTTCCCGAGTTTTTCGTCACTGAATTTCTGTACAGTATATTTTGGGGTGGTTCCCTTGCAGAATTTGTATCTCAGCGTAGGAAACTCGGATTTGAACGTGCAGGTACTCGTTTAGACCGGTTCGTCGCGAGGATCGTGACAGTATTTTTCTTAGAATTTTTTGAGCATTTTTTGCAGGTGAAAAAGGCAAAACTCTGGACTGTTACTTTGGGACAGCATATACTTGAATGTAATTGTGAGTTTAATTGTATGTTTTGGGGTAATTGTGATCAGTGTTGTGGTGAGCGTGTTGGCATAAAAAAAATTATAATAAAAAAAATAGGGAGAAAGATTATGATTGGTCCGTAATATTGATTTGTCTATATAAGTCCCGTAAAAGCCCAAAATTTTTAACATATTAATAATTTGGGTCCAACAAATTCAATTCTTTAATAGGCCATTTGTGAACACAAGCTTAGGCCATTTGTGAACACAAGCTTATGGGTCTCATCAAAGCTCCGTCGATTTTTAAGTCGGATCCTATTTTTTTTGTGCCCAGCGGGACTTACATTATAGTAAATTTTTTGTTTAAAAATTTAACTTCAAAAAAAATTATATTCAAATTGAATTTTGAATTTTCAATCAAAATTCAAAATATTTTTTAACCGGCTTATCCAAATTCATATTCAAATCTCCAATCAAATTTTAAAATATCTCTCAATTCAATTTTGAACTTTCCTCGTTCGTTACTCGTTCAATTTTAAAATTTGAACATATTCAATTTTAAAATTTGAAATTTGAAATTTAAATACAACCATACTTTCTCAATTTTAAACATATTCAACTTTGAAATTTAAAATTTGAAATTTAAATACAACCATACTTTCTCAAATTTGAACGTAACCATTCAATTTTGAAATTTGAAATGTAAAATTTAAACACAACCATACTTCCTCAAATTTGAACGTAACCGTTCAATTTTGAAATTTGAACATATTCAATTTTGAAATTTAAAATTTAAATACAGTCATACTTCCTCAAATTTAAACATAACATATTCAATTTTGAAATTTAAATACAACCATACTTTCTCAAATTTGAACATAACCGTTCAATTTTGAAATTTGAACACATATTGAAATTTGAACATTTTAAAATTCGAACATATTAAAATTTGAAATTTGAAATTTAAAATTGTGACATAACCATACCCCCTCAACATATTGAAATTTGAACATAACCGTTCAATTTTGAAATTTAAAGATATTCAATTTAAATTTTAAAATTTGAACATATCCTTTCAATTTTAAAATTTAATTTTAAAATTTGAAATTTAAAATTTAAAATTTGAATATAATAATTTCCTCAACGTATTCAAATTTGAACGTCGAATTTTTCTCAACAAACCCACATTCCCACGTACGTTCCTCAACAAACCCGCACATTCTCGCCTACCCTTTAACAAATCCTAACAAACCCCACGCGATATTTCTCTAAACTCCTGCCATATTCCGCCCTTGCTATATTCCACCACAAATAAAAAAAAAACTCCTCCCAGATCCCACCACATATATCCAATCATATATAAACTCCTCGCAGATCCCACCACATATATCCAATCATATATAAATATTAATCTGAATCGCGAATACCATCCCACGAGAATCCCTAGAGGTGACCCGCGCGAGATGAGTCATTCGAGATCGCAGACAAAATGGCACGCCCGGTGGGACCTGACTTCTTCTTCCATCTTTGAGACCTTTAATATATATATAAAAAAAAATCAAAAAAAAAAAACCAAAAAAAAAAAAATAAATAAAAAAAAAACCAAAAAAAAAAAGAAAAAAAAAAGAAAAAAAAAAGAAAAAAAAAAAAAGAAAAAAAAAAGAAAAAAGAAAAGAAAAAAAAGAAGAAGAAAAAAAAGCGGTAAAGGTGAATCTTAATGATTACATCGAGAAAATAGCACCAACATATATGAACATAGCTGCTTTTACTGGGGGCATGATTACCTTTACTATCCTTTCCCAATAATGCACAAAATATGGTCAATTTCTCGACTGCAATATCGAAAAAATAATCTAATGGGGGCATACCCAATCCTCTTCCCCAACCCGTAGGTAAACAGCTCACCTACTCACCTACAATCAAAAGGATGGTGTTCAAAGGCAAGTTCATATTTTCGAAGAACCAGTCACAGAAATCGTCAGTATTCGATAGGCTGATAATCTCGAAAAAAAAAAGAAAAGAAAAAAAAAAACAAAAAAAAGAGAAAAAAAGGAAAAGAAAAAAAATACAAAAGAAAAATCTCGAAAAAAAAGAAAAAAAAATGAAAAAAAAAATTCTCAAAAAAAGAAAAGAAAAGAAAAGAAATTCTCAAAAATAAGAAAAAAAAAGAAAAAAAACTATTCCCGGCTGTGGTATAACCCCACAGGCAAAAATGGGATCCCGCTGTGAGAATACATGATTCGAACTCACAGTCAAAAGTTAGGGAAAGGTATCGGATGAAAACCCATGTGGGCGCCCGATTGCCAACAAACCCATATTTTTCAATAAACCCATATTTTTCAAAATAAACCAAAATAAACCCATATTTTTTTAAAACTCAAAAATATTTTTCTTTCAAACATATTTTTGTCTACGCTAACTGATCTTAGGGTCGGTTATAGCAATTTTGTTTGCTAATCGAGACAAAATACACTCATATTTTTCAATACCAAAAAAAAAGAAAAGAAAGAAAAAACCAAAAAAGAAAAAAAAAAGAAAAAAAGAAAAAAAAACAAATACCAAAAAAAAAAAAGAAAAAGAAAAAAAAAAAAGAAGAAAAAAAAAAAACCATTCCCGGCTGTGATATAACCCCACAGGCAAAAATGGGATCCCGCTGTGAGAATACATGATTCGAACTCACAGGCAAAAGTTAGGGGTGAAAACCCATGTGGCGCCCGATTACCACCAAAAACATATTTTCTTTCAAAATAAACCATATTTTTCAATAAACCCATATTTTCAAAAATAAACCAAAATAAATCCATATTATTTTCAAAACTCAAAAATATTTTTCTTTCAAACATATTTTTGTCTACAACGGAATGCTAATTGATTTTAGGGTCGGTTATGTACAGCAATTTTGTTTGCTCATCGAGACAAAATACACTCGTATTTTTCAATACAAAAAAAAAAGAAAAAAAAAACCAAAAAAGAAAAAAAAAAAAGAAGAAAAAAAAGAAAAAAAACAAATACAAAAAAAAAAAAAAAAAAAAAAAAAAACCATTCCCGGCTGTGGTATAACCCCACAGGCAAAAATGGGATCCCGCTGTGAGAATACATGATTCGAACTCACAGGCAAAAGTTAGGGAAAGGTATCGGGTGAAAACCCATGTGGGCGCCGCCACCAAAAACATAATTTTCTTTCAAAGCAAATCCACATTTTTCAATAAACCCATATTTTTCAAAATAAACCAAAATAAACCCATATTTTTTTAAAACTCAAAAATATTTTTCTTTCAAAAATATTTTGTCTACGACGGAATTCTAACTCACCTTAGGGTAAGTTATACGCAACAATTTCGATTGCTTCCCGAGACAAAGTAAACTCATATATTTCAATACAAAAAAAAAGAGAAAAAAAAACACAGAATGCCCCCAAATTATAAGCCAGTTCAACCCAAATCGAATTTAGGTGGAATCATATGAACTGGACAATGCACCAGCTCGACCCCAAACCAAAGTCAAAGGGTTTTGAGCCAAAGCGCAAAGAGGGTGATTCGAACCAAATCAAACCACAGGCCGGTTTAGCTTAAACCAAACCATAAAGAATTCAACTTATCGGTTCAACCCAAACAGAACCACATAAGGCCCAAGCTAAGCTGAAAGAAATTACAAGTCGGTTCAACTTGAACGGAATCACAGGAGGACCGAGCCAAGTCGAACCGAATTACAAGCTAGCTCGACTTAAACCGAGCCATGAAGGATACACCTTGAACCTAGGCTGATTCAACTTAAACTGAACTGCATGAGGTTCGAGCCAAACCAAACCACAAGCCGGTTCGACTTAAACCGAACCATAAAGAGTTCAACTTGAACTACAAATTGGTTCAACCTGAACTGAACCGCCGGAGGATCAAGCCAAGCCGGATCAAACCATAAGTCGATTCAACCTAAATTGAATCTGGACGGAACTATATGCAACTTGAACCAAGCCATGAACCAGCTTGACCCCAAATCAAAGTCAAAGGGTTTTGAGCCAAAGCGCAAAGAGGGTGGTTCGAACCAAAACAAACCACAGGCCGGTTCGGCTTAAACCAAACCATAAAGAATTCAACTTATTGGTTCAACCCAAACAGGACCACATGAGGCCCAAGCTAAGCCGAAAGAAATTACAAGTCGGCTCAACTTGAACGGAATTACAGGAGGACCGAGCCAAGTCGAACCGAATTACAAGCTAGCTCGACTTAAACCGAGCCATGAAGGATACACCTTGAACCTAGGCTGATTCAACTTAAACTGAACTACATGAGGTTCGAGCCAAACCAAACCACAAGCCGGTTCGACTTAAACCGAACCATAAAGAATTCAACTTGAACTGCAAATTGGTTCAACCTGAACTGAACCGCAGGAGGATCAAGCAAAGCCGGATCAAACCATAAGCCGATTCAAGCTAAATCGAGTCTGGACGGAACTATATGCAACTTGAACCAGGCCATGAACCAGCTTGACCCCAAATCAAAATCAAAGAGTTCTAAACCAAGCCGCAAAGATGGCGATTCAAATCAAACTCAAACGGATTTCGAATCAAATCACAAGAGTTCAATCCAAACCAAATGCAAAGGGATTCTAAGTTGAACCGAACCCGAAGGCGGCTCAACCTGAATCAAACTCAAGCAGATTTCGAACCAAATCACAAGAGTTTGATTCAAACCAAATGCAAAGGGATTCTAAGTTGAACCGAACCCCAAGGTGGCTCAACCTGAATCAAACTCAAACGGATCTCGAACCAAACCACAAGATTACGATCCAAGTTGAGCCGAACTATAAGGGCCCGACCCAAATCGAATTCAAAGGGTCTCGAACTAAGTCATAAGGGTTCGACCTAAACCATGTCTCAAAGGGTTCTGAACCAAAGTATAACGGTTCGACTCAAATCAAATTCAAAAGGGACAAATCAAGTGAAAGCCTAAACCGGCTCAGCCCAAATCAAATACAAAAGGTTCAAACCAATTCAATTTGAACCCAACCTGAACAAAGGTTCAAATCGAACTTCAGGGATGATCCAAATCAAGCAAACCAGCTCCACCCGAACTAAAACAAATCAAGAGTTCAAACCGAGCTAACTCCAAATAAATCTGCTGAGTCAACTTAATCGACTCACAAACCCAATTTCAAACGACCGAAAAGTCATTAAACTAAACCCAAATTCAAACGACCGAAAAGTCATTAAACTAAACCTAATTTCAAATGACCGAAAAGTCATTAAACTAAACCCAAATTCAAATGACCGAAAAGTCATTAAACTAAACCTAATCCAAACGACCGAAAAGTCATTTTCAAACGACCGAAAAGTCATTAAACTAAACCTAATTCCAAACGACCGAAAAGTCATTAAACTAAACCCAACTCCAAACGACCGAAAAGTCATTAAACTAAACCCAATTTCAAACGGCCGGAAAGTCATTAAACTAAACCCATATCCATACCGACCGCCATGTCACTAAACTGAGCAACCCATATTCAAATTGACCGCCATGTCACTAAACTGAGCAAACCTATATTCAAATTGACCGCCATGTCACTAAACTGAGCAACACATATTTGTATAGACCGTCATGTCACTAAACTGAGCAAACCCATACTCATATCGACCGCCATGTCACTAAACTGAGCAAACCCATACTCATATCGACCGCCATGTCACTAAACTGAGCAAACCCATACTCATATCGACCGCCATGTCACTAAACTGAGCAAACCCATATTCAAATCGACCGCCATGTCACTAAACTGAGCGACCCATATTCAAATCGACCGCCATGTCACTAAACTGAGCAACCCATATTCAATTGACCGCCATGTCACTAAACTGAGCAACCCATATTCAAATCGACCGCCATGTCAATAAACTGAGCAACCTATATACATATCGACTGCCATGTCAATAAACTGAGCAACCCATATTCAAATCGACCGCCATGTCACTAAACTGAGCAACTCATATTTATATCGACCGCCATGTCGCTAAACTGAGCAACTCATATTCATATCGACCGCCATGTCACTAAACTGAGCAACCTATATTCATATCGACCGCCATGTCACTAAACTGAGCAACCTATATTCATATCGACCGCCATGTCAATAAACTGAGCAACCTATATTCATATCGACTGCCATGTCAATAAACTGAGCAATCCATATTCAAATCGACCGCCATGTCACTAAACTGAGCAACCTATATTCATATCGACCGCCATGTCAATAAACTGAGCAACCCATATCCATATCGACCGCTAAACTGAGCGACCCATACTCATATCGACCGCCATGTCACTAAACTGAGCGAGCCATATTCAATTGACCGCCATGTCATTAAACTGAGAAATCAAATTGAATGCGTACGAAAAAAAAAATGAAAAAAAAAATATTTGGAAAAAAAATGAAGAGAGAAAAACAATTGAATGTGCATCTTTTCACCGTACTCGTACCTCGTACAACGAAAAGATGGGGGGCATTTGTTGGCATAAAAAAAAATATAATAAAAAAAAATAGGGGAAAAGATTATGGTTGGTCCGTAATATTGATTTGTCTATATAAGCCCCGTAAAAGCCCAAAATTTTTAACATATTAATAATTTGGGTCCAACAAATTCAATTCTTTAATAGGCAATTTGTGAACACAAGCTTAGCCCATTTGTGAACACAAGCTTATGGGTCTCATCAAAGCTCCGTCGATTTTTAAGTCGGATCCTATTTTTTTGTGCCCAACGGGACTTACATTATAGTAAATTTTTTGTTTAAAAATTTAACTTCAAAAAAAATTATATTCAAATTGAATTTTGAATTTTCAATCAAATTTCAAAATATTTTTCAACCGGCTTATCCAAATTCATATTCAAATCTCCAACCAAATTTTAAAATATCTCTCAATTCAATTTTGAACTTTCCTCGTTCGTTAATCGTTCAATTTTAAAATTTGAACATATTCAATTTTAAAATTTGAAATTTGAAATTTAAATACAACCATACTTTCTCAATTTTAAACATATTCAACTTTGAAATTTAAAATTTAAAATTTAAATACAACCATACTTTCTCAAATTTGAACGTAACCATTCAATTTTGAAATTTGAAATGTAAAATTTAAACACAACCATACTTCCTCAAATTTGAACGTAACCGTTCAATTTTGAAATTTGAACATATTCAATTTTGAAATTTGAACATATTCAATTTTGAAATTTGAAATTTAAATACAGTCATACTTCCTCAAATTTAAACATAACATATTCAATTTTAAAATTTAAATACAACCATACTTTCTCAAATTTGAACATAACGGTTCAATTTTGAAATTTTAACACATATTGAAATTTGAACATTTTAAAATTCGAACATATTGAAATTTGAAATTTGAAATTTAAAATTGTGACATAACCATACCCCCAACATATTGAAATTTGAACATAACCGTTCAATTTTGAAATTTAAAGATATTCAATTTAAATTTTAAAATTTGAACATATCCTTTCAATTTTAAAATTTAATTTTAAAATTTGAAATTTAAAATTTAAAATTTGAATATAATAATTTCCTCAACGTATTCAAATTTGGACGTCGAATTTTTCTCAACAAACCCACATTCCCACGTACGTTCCTCAACAAACCCGCACATTCTCGCCAACCCTTTAACAAATCCTAACAAACCCCACGCGATATTTCTCTACCACTCCCCACTATAAATAGAGGTATATTTTTCTTTAGCCTGGTCTGAAGATAACCTCCCATATTACGCCACAAAAGAAAACTCCTGCCATATTCCGCCCTTGCTATATTCCACCACAAATAAAAAAAAAAACTCCTCCCAGATTCCACCACATATATCCAATCATATATAAATATTAATCTGAATCGCGAATACCATCCCACGGGAATCCCCAGAGGTGACCCGCGCGAGATGAGTCATTCGAGATCGCAGACAGAGCGGTTGGACCGAGCGTGGACTTCACTTTTGGGACAGGGATTTAGCGCTCGAGGTGGGTACCGTTGTAAACCTCTTACTTGTAATGACCCACTAGGCGTATTAGAGCCATTCCTATAGCATGTTGATGGTTGTATCCGTGGGACGGTCTTTGCATGCTTGTATGAAAGTATCGACTGGTTGTTAGCACTTGCATCGTTAGAGGACTCGATATTAGTGAATTATTGCTTCTTGAAAAAGGATAAGTTGATTAAACCTTTTGGTAATAATATGCTAAAACCATGTCATGCTTTATGTATATTGGGAGGCTTATGCATGTGTATAGATTAGCTTGTGGCATGTTAGTACTTCAGATATTCCAACAAAGGCATACTTTAATTCTTGTAAGAATTAGAATACTGAAGCTATTTTTATTAAGTAAAGGACTTTGCATGCTTGTATGGTCACATAGTTAGGCCAATATTTTCTGCTACACTATCATGCTGGAACTGACTTAGGAGAAATCATGCTTTTATTCTTTCTCCTGTTGTCTAGTTTTAGGGGATATATGCTCAGGTTAGAGCAGAGGCTGGGATAGTGTAGTCAGTTATTGGGGATTTGGGACAGGCAGGCTTGATGACAGGGTATCTGCGGCAACCACGGATTTTGGGCGGTTGACCGGGTTGTTACTAATGCATCAGATTGGGGGAGAGGGGATCGGATTTTCTTTTAGTGGATGGTTTTTCCCACTTGATTAGAGTCTTGATCCAGTCCTACTATATCAGGTTACTTATGGCGACTTATTTCACTCGTGAGGGTCGCTCCCCTCGAGTGCCACTCCGGAGTGTGTGTATGTGTGACCGTGCCGGTCAGGAGCCGGTCTGTTGCCCTTGGGACGGGACCGTGTCGGTCAGGAGCCGGTCTGCATCCCGCAGCTGAGTTGTGAGTTAGTAGGCATAGCAGGCAGTACCGGTGTTTACCGGTGTCTAGATTGGGTTACCCAGGCAGGCATATATACTCTGATGCATACATTTAGCTATTCTGTATGCTTATTATTTTAGAGGCATATTAGTGGTAGCTTTTATCAGTTGTTATATTTATAGCTTACCACCCTTGTTTTAGTTTCGCCTCTAGTAGTCCTAGTAGGCATGTCTGAGTTTGAGGTCTACCCACTAGGGGAGGCTACTGTTTTTATAGTAGTTCTCACCCCCACTGTTTTTACCTTTTCTTTTCCCCTTGGTTTTGCAGAGTCCTCTGCCGGAGTTGCGGGACCCTCTTCCCAGGATCGAGGTAAGAGGATCGCTGATTAGATAGCTACTTCCCCGAGCTCGAGTTTAGTAGTTTTGATGTATCCCCTGTACACTCAGACGGTTGTATTTTCCTTTATTTTGGGTCTGGCTTTGGCCAGCTGGTTGTATTTATTTCGTGAGCTGGGAGAGACACATGTATATTTACGAGAGTTATGTTGTACTTTTATTTCCAGCATTTGTCTGAGATGTATTAGTTTTAGTTTAGCTCTATTTTATGCTCTTTTATTATATCTTTATATCTGAGCAGGTTACCAGCGCTTCGTGTACACGGAAAATTCCGTGTGCACGGCGGGTCTGTGGACGAGCCCGGGTTCTGGTTTACACCCGGGGCGTGACAACGGATTAGCGTGTTCTAGGTGGGTTGGATTTCATTCAAAATTAGCGGACGACGTACTAATTCTATGCCGTAGAATGCATGCATGTTAAGTAAAGTACTCCTTTTTTTGGACTAAGATGCAAGCATGTATTATAGAATTAGCAAATTGATTGTTTCTTGTGATGGAACCTTGACTAGCACCCCATCATATGTTTGCAAGTATTTAACCAGACTAGTAGAAAATCTTCACATGGGCTAGTTTCCTTCATATTCTAGATTTCCCACACTCTGTATTCTTTTCTCCTAGACTTAGAGTTTCTCCTCGCCCGGATAGTGGGCCGAGTTGTCGGGTTATTGTGGGATGCATTAGCACTCGTGTCTGGGAGCCGAGTGGAGTTTGGTAGCTGAGGTTAGATCAGGGCTAGTGTCGTGAGCCTTTCGGGCCGACGGTGGTCTCGGGTTGTCAAGTGTTCTCCGACCAGTGTCTGTAGCACTGTGTTCGTAGTAGTGTTGAGTTGGTGATAGTAGGGCCTGAAACCCGGACTGTTTTGGACACACATAATTTTAAAAAACAAATATTTTTCTTCCGAATTTCGAAGGTCGCCGGAGCTTGTTCTTGTTTGATAGGGTGAAGGCATTAGTCCATCGGGGTTTGAAAAAATAAAACTTATTTTAATTGATTTTCTTAAAGAACTAAAATTCATTAAATTGGGACTTCTTAATTCAAGATGATTTTCAGTAATAACTGTCATCTTTTCTTATAAACTTCCTCACCTGAGAGGGATTGAGTGATCTGGGTTCTAGGAGCCGTTTCCATACTTTGGGATGAAAGCTACGGGGGTTGTGCCTAGAACCTGTTCTTGTTTGATAGGGTTGTAGGCGCTAGTGTCACGCCCCGGGGTCGAAACTGCGACCCGGGCTCGCTAACAGACCCGCCATCTGTACGGAAACTGCCGTACAGACGAAGCGTCTAACCTGCAGGAGAACAGAACTACAGCTACACAGATATCAGAGCGGGTAAGAAAGCTGTAATATAAAATCTCACTACTAAAAGCCGAGAAATATAAACATAGTCTATCTCCTCAAACATGATGATACAAGTAGAAGTCCACCTATACAACATCTACAAATCCAAAAGGGAGACAACTGAACTAGTAATACAACAACACATAACCAACTCCCACAATCCGGGATGGTACATCTACCTCACTCTAAAGTAACAATGCTGGTAGGGAACTAACACGCGACTCCCTGTCCTCGGTCCGTCCAGTCAGCTCGGCAGGAACGGAAGAAAGCCTCAGCAACCTGTCACCGACAGAGGGTGTGAGAACTACATCCTACAGTAGTTCTCAGTGGGTACCGTCTCCAAGAACCACGGTCTGCCCACTAAGTCTACTAGAGGCATAAGATAACAGATGAGACTGCAATAATGAAAAGTAAGCTGGAAAGTATCTACAGCTATCATGCCTCTATCTACTATGCTCAATGGGGAAGAGAACACCGATGATGATATGCATCCACTCACAACTGACCATATGTCAAGTACTATGCTCAAAGGACAACTCACTAAGGCACAGCAAGCATACTCACTCAATCTCCATGACTGCCTCATAAGGTCCAGTCCAGCCTGCGCTCCACTACTGCCACTACGCCCAAACAGGACTTGGTCTTACGTAGGGTGTCCTACACGGACTATCTCAATCTCAAGCGAACTCTAGTGTATCAACTAGTCGCATCATCGCAGCCTCGTCAGGCTCGGTATCATCATCATCGCACCCGGGGCGTAGCTCGAGGGGAGCGACCCCACCGAACTCAAGTATCACAAGTATCTCATAACTGGCATGAAATGCCAGGCTCAGCAGGCTATAATCCACGATCAAACAGATCAGTATCACGAGCTCAGAGCACAACTCAGTCGGAAAGAACCTCGACCCGAGTATGAACAGCTCAACCACTCTCGCAGCTATGTCGGAGAACCCTCTACGACTCAAGCTCACAACACTAGCTACCCAGCTGGGACCGCCGTCACTCCAAACGGCTCCCACAACAACACCCCACTCATAGGCGAGAAGAACCGACTGACGCGGCGAAGATCCGAAAATCCCGATAGACCAGCGCCTAGAGCCCCAATCAAACAAGAACAGACCCTAGGCTCAGTCTATCGAAGTTCTCGGTCCCTTGCCGTTCAGGGATTCAGTCCCTCTCAGTTAAAGTGGGAAAACTGTCTCAACACACACACACACACGGCTGGAGATACTCCACAGCCAGATCCGCAAAGGGGCCGAAAACCTCGAGTGACCACTACCTACGGCCCCGATCAAGCAAGAACAGGCTATAGGTGTCACCTCCCGTCGTTTTCGGCCCAAGAAGGAAGTCAGCCCTTAGAACCCAGACCACTCGAATCATCTCGGGTGGATAAGTTTATAAGAAACAGTGACGTTTATTAAGAAACCATTTGGTCTGAGAGAAATCCATCTTTTTAATGATTTTTAGTCTTTATAGAAAACCAATTGAAAACCAGTTTTATGTCCTAACCTCGAAGAGCCAATGCCCTCGTCCTATCAAACAAGAACAGACTCAAGCGCCCCTGCGAGGCTTGGAAGAAAACATTGGCGGACTAAAATCATAAGTTCGTCCAAAAGGTTGTGGGTTCAAGGTCCTGCTAACCCACGTGCACCACGATCACAACACGATGGTGACGAGAAGAACGGCGGAAACTAAACTCCCGGGACCACCGTTTATCTGAAACGGCTCCCGAAACACCAACACTGGCCTAACCCAGCCACCAGACCCCACTCGGCCCCCGGCCCGAGTGCCACACCCATCCCACAACACCCTGACCACTCGGCCCACTCTCAGGGCGAGGAACTCTATGTCCAGAAGGATATGCAATGTGTGGGATATCTAAAGTGTAGAGTTATTAATCCCAAAGGATCTAAATAGGTACTATCAAACAACTAGAGGGGGGGTGAATAGGTGTAATACTTAAAAACTCAATCTCAGTGCAAAATAAAAACCAATGCGGAAAATAAAAGCAGCACACCGAGATTTACGTGGAAACTCCAATCCAGGAGAAAAACCACGGGACCAACACGCAATAACAATCCACTAAGAATAGAAGAATAACAAGGTGATTACCGACTCCACGGACTCAAACCCCTCCTTCAGCTTCTTCGGACCTTGCGCTGACCGGTTGGATATCCACGCAATAACAATCCCTAAGAAAAGAAGAATAACAAGGTGATTACCGTCTCCACGGATTTAACCCCTCCTTCAATTTCTTGGACCTCGCGTTCCACCGATTTTGCACGTCCACTGCGCACGTTCGAATCCACGAACGCCACTCGAATCCACGAGCACACGTTTCGAATCCACGAAACGCCTTTGGCACACCGAATCCACGATGCCACGTCGAATCCACGACGCAAACTCAGTCGATAAGAATATTGACTTCGATGGTGATCCTTTGCTTAGATTATCAATGAAGATCCATGGGAAAAATCTCTAAGCAAAGATTAGATCAATTCGACAAAAGATAGATCTTGGAAGAACCGTCGAATTGACCTAAAAGAGGCTATTAAGAAGAACAAAGAAAACCTAGCCTCTAGGGTTGCTCTCAAGTGTTTTATAAATTAATCGGTAGAGAACCCACGTTTTTGAGAAACCCTTAATGTCTATTTATAGTTTAGAAACCTTTGGAAAGAGATAAGAATCAAAAACATACCTTATCTGGAAATTTTCAGGACGGCGATCCGGATCGGATTTACTGCGATCCGGATCGTCGTAACGAGATTGACGATTCCAGAAATACCATGGTTCGGGATCCGGATCGCATTGCCCGATCCGGATCGCTCATACAAATCAGAAAACTTAACATTCGGGATCCGGATCGGAAATTGCATGGATCCGGATCGAAGTCTTGTATGAAGCAACAACCTTCGGGATCCGGATCGTTGGCTCTGATCCGGATCCTGAACATGTCCGAACACCAGTTTTTGATTATTATGCAATTAAAAGTTCATCCAAGTGTTTCTACACTATAAGAAAGTATTCGGATCACCATAATTATTTAGTTAAACATACCTGATCCTCTTGAATACTTTCTTCTTGAGATTGATGTAACTGATCCACAATTCTTCAACTTCAATCTTCAAGACTCAAGACACTGAGTGTCAACTTGAGCTCTTATTGAATCTTTTCTAAGTCTTTGATTGCTGATTGACAATTTGATCCCTTTAAGACTCCGACTCAACTCACTGACTTGACTCACGAAATATGGCAACACCAAAATGCCGTAACAATCTCCCCCTTTGGCAATTTCGTGACAAAACCCAAAAATACATAAAAGCGCTCAAGTCACTCATCTTAAACCAAAAAATCGAAATTCAATGTCATCACCAAAACATTGATTTTCTTTGCGTGAAAGATCCAATAAATACAAAATTACATTTGAACCAAACAGTCCTAGAACATACTCTATGACTTAGGACTTGGAGTCTTAAAGTGATGTAATTCCTGCAAAACAAAACTCCAAACAAAATCAAACGTTAGTTGTTAGAAATTAAAATCCTACATTTGATCCGTCTTCCTTTTGGTTCTTTTGTTTTTCTGCTCTTTCAATTTTTTCTTTGTCTCCCCCTATCTTGAGCATCTCTAACATGTTCTCCATGTTCTTGAGCATCTATGTTCTCCCCCTTTGTGATACGATCATCATTTTCCGTTCTCCCCCATTTTTCCATTTTCGTTTCGTTTAATCTCTCTTGATGATCTCATCTCCGTCATTTCTCTTCTCCCCCTTTTTGTCACAAATTGTCAAACAGTGAACATACTAGACAAAAGGAAATCACTAACAATATTAGTTCATAGAGAAAGAGAGATAAAAGCTCAGTTCTGGTATATAACAAAAATGCAGATTCCGTACCTGTACCAGAAAGCAAAAATCAAATAATTTCTTGAAACAAATCCAGATTTTAGAATCTTTTCAAATACCGATTTGTATTCCATCAAGAAATCAATTTAAGTGCTTTAAACAGTGAATTCACACAGATGTCATTCAATCCAATTAATTTCACAAAATTAAAAAGATTTACTCCAAAATCATGAAAAATAAAGGTAAAACATTATAAATCGTTTTTCATGTTATATTCATCAAACACAAGTCATCAAAAATAATCTTGAGATCCAAAGTCTATCAAGATGTAACGGATTTACAAAGATGACATACGGAGATTTCCAAACGACATCAATCTTGAATTCTACCCTTTCAAATTGAGATAATCACTAAAATTCCTAAGGGTGGCTCTTTGAGCATCTTTCAACTATCCCACCTTATACCAACCAGGAGATTATTCAAAATATAAGAGCTTTGCATATAAATCTCCAAATGCTTCAACTAAAAATTTCAAGAAAATGTTTTTCAAGCATCAAAACATGTGGTAGCTTCACACACAGACCGGACGACCGGGGTGGCAGCTCTTTCCAACATGTGGTGGTAGTTTTCACACTCCTTTCGGATGTAACTCTTTCCACATCTTTTGCAAATCATTTCAATACCCTTGTAAGAATGCAATCTCTTACGTGAAAGAATTAAATCCCAAATTTTAGCCTATCGGTTGTCTCACGTTTATCACAATGAATTCACACAACCGAGATAGATTAAGCATCTAAAGATCACACATGATTTCTAAAATTTGATGCTTATAATATCAAAAACTCCTATAATGAAGTATCTTCAAGATTATGATTATGGAGTAAAGTTGATAATCCATATAAAATTAATTTGGAGTGAATAAACGTGAAGCCCTTTTTATTCAATGCACTTGTTCAGTAAAAACCCTTTTGTTCAAAAACAAAGTATAAAAACGAAGAGCATTGAAACCCATGTAATGCAAAGATTAAGAAAGATATGAAGGGAAAACCAATCAAAGCATTACATACAGTCATAAGCTAATTAGAACTTAAGACAAGGAAAGATATCACCTTTCCGAATCCAAAATTGTCGAATTCTGGGTTGTCTTGATTCATTGTGGTTGGGAGATGATAGCTTTGACTGTTGATCCACCTTAGGTCTTTGCCTCGCAGTGATCCACTTGTATGATTGATGATGTGGCTCGGACCTTTGGTGGGTTGAGTGAACTCCTTTGACTTGATGTGTCTTTTGATTCCGTTGAGTTCGCTCCGTAGATGAAGTTGCCGAAGAATTTTTCTTTCTCTTTTTCGGGCAATCCTTCACCAAATGTCCTTCAAGTCCACATAAGTGACAAGTTCTTCCTTTCAATTTCATTGTGGAACTTGAAGCATTCACAGTTTGGTTCTTTTTGAATCCCAAACCAACCTTGCTTGTTTGACCTAATCCGGACATACATTCAAGTTTCTTGGAACCGGTTGAAATCCTTTGCATGTCGGATTTAAGTTGATGAACTTGCTTGGTCAATGCTTGGTTGGTGACATGAATTTCCTCAAACTGCTTTTCAAGAAAATCAATCTTGTTAATATGGGAATTAACGACCGTTTCCGATTGATTTATCTTTTCTTGGAGGATTTTATTATTATTCAATAAAAGCTCTCGTTCCTCCTCGAGATCATGAAGTTTGATCTTTAAAGCATGATTCTCGTCTTGATTCTCAAGTCGTTGCTTCCTCAACTTCTTGATATGTTTGGCCATCTTCTTAGATTCCGCAAGAAGTTGTTGATATGCCTCAACGAGTTCTTCCTCGTCCGACTCCCCCTCACTTGATGACTCTCCGCCGGTTGTTGATGTTTCATACAAAATCAAAGGAGTAGAGTCAGTGACTAAAGATGATAAACAATTATTAGAAGAGGGAAAATGAGAGGCATGAGAAGCAACGATTTTTCCTTTTTCCTCTTTACTTGAGATTGATTCATTAGAAGTAGAATCGTCCCAAGTTTTCGCTTGCAAAGCCTTCTTTTTATATGATTTCTTAGAAGGACAATCCATTGAAAAATGGCCGTAGCCTTTGCATCGATAGCATTGGATTTCCCCTTAGAAATCATCTTTTTCTTTTTCTTTAGAAGGTTTTGCAAAGCTTTTGAGGTTAGAGGATTTAGAACCCGATGATCCTTTAGAAGGTTTCGTGGATGAAGATCCATCGGTTCGATTCTTCCAAAATTTCCGACGAAATTTCTTTACGATCCGCGCCAATTGTTCTTCAAAATCGGCAAAAGAGATTTCATCGTCGGAACTTGATTCGCTATCTTCTTCCTTTGTTGATTTGAATGCAATACCTGTAAGCTTAGAAGAAGACTTGGAAGAAACTTGATTAGTAGGAAAAGTCATTTCATAAGTTTGCAAAGCACCTACTAATTCCTCTATACTCATCTCATCCGGATGACTAACGGTTTCAATGGCGGTAACCTTTGCCCTAAACCGTTCCGGAAGAGTCCGAAGTATCTTTCTTACAATTTCTGACTCCGGGATCTTTTCTCCTAAATTAGCACATGTATTTATTACATCTTGAAGTCTAGTGTAATAATCTGTAAACAATTCATGCTCTTCCATATGAATAGAGTCAAATTGACTTGTAAGCATCTGGAGCTTTTGAATTTTTACAAGATTAGTACCCTCATGTGTAATTTTGAGAATATCCCAAATTTCCTTCGCGGTTTCACACGCGGAAATTCTTGTGAACTCAGTCGAGGAAAGAGAGTTAAAAAGAGCGTTCATACCTTTCCCATTGTAAGAAGATCTTTCGAGTTCCTCTTTGGACCATCTAGAGCGAGGTTTTGGGGTAGTAGAATTTCCTACTTCCTCAACAGGATGCACCCAACCGCATTCCACGGATTGCCATACTCGCTCATCAATTGCGATGAGAAAAGCTCTCATCCGCACTTTCCAATAAGCATAATTAGTCCCATCAAAAAGAGGAGGTCTATAAATATTACCACTTTCACCCAACATGATAGATAAACCTAAAACCCTCTCTGATACCAATTGTAGAGTTATTAATCCCAAAGGATCTAAATAGGTACTATCAAACAACTAGAGGGGGGGTGAATAGGTGTAATACTTAAAAATTCAATCTCAGTGCAAAATAAAAACCAATGCGGAAAATAAAAGCAGCACACCGAGATTTACGTGGAAACTCCAATCCAGGAGAAAAACCACGGGACCAACACGCAATAACAATCCACTAAGAATAGAAGAATAACAAGGTGATTACCGACTCCACGGACTCAAACCCCTCCTTCAGCTTCTTCGGACCTTGCGCTGGCCGGTTGGATATCCACGCAATAACAATCCCTAAGAAAAGAAGAATAACAAGGTGATTACCGTCTCCACGGATTTAACCCCTCCTTCAATTTCTTGGACCTCGCGCTCCACCGATTTTGCATGTCCACTGCGCACGTTCGAATCCACGAACGCCACTCGAATCCACGAGCACACGTTTCGAATCCACGAAACGCCTTTGGCACACCGAATCCACGATGCCACGTCGAATCCACGACGCAAACTCAGTCGATAAGAATATTGACTTCGATGGTGATCCTTTGCTTAGATTATCAATGAAGATCCATGGGAAAAATCTCTAAGCAAAGATTAGATCAATTCGACAAAAGATAGATCTTGGAAGAACCGTCGAATTGACCTAAAAGAGGCTATTAAGAAGAACAAAGAAAACCTAGCCTCTAGGGTTGCTCTCAAGTGTTTTATAAATTAATCGGTAGAGAACCCACGTTTTTAAGAAACCCTAAATGTCTATTTATAGTTTAGGAACCTTTGGAAAGAGATAAGAATCAAAAACATACCTTATCTGGAAATTTTCTGGACGGCGATCCGGATCGGATTTACTGCGATCCGGATCGTCGTAACGAGATTGACGATTCCAGAAATACCATGGTTCGGGATCCGGATCGCATTGCCCGATCCGGATCGTTCATACAAATCAGAAAACTTAACATTCGGGATCCGGATCGGAAATTGCATGGATCCGGATCGAAGTCTTGTATGAAGCAACAACCTTCGGGATCCGGATCGTTGGCTCTGATCCGGATCCTGAACATGTCCGAACACCAGTTTTTGATTATTATGCAATTAAAAGTTCATCCAAGTGTTTCTACACTATAAGAAAGTATTCGGATCACCACAATTATTTAGTTAAACATACCTGATCCTCTTGAATACTTTCTTCTTGAGATTGATGTAACTGATCCACAATTCTTCAACTTCAATCTTCAAGACTCAAGACACTGAGTGTCAACTTGAGCTCTTGTTGAATCTTTTCTAAGTCTTTGATTGCTGATTGACAATTTGATCCCTTTAAGACTTCGACTCAACTCACTGACTTGACTCACGAAATATGCCAACACCAAAATGCCGTAACATAAAGCATCAAAAGAACCTAGCCCAGATTAAGGTTCTCTATTGGTCTGGTTAAACACATGCAACATATGACAGGGGTGCTAGTCAAGGTTCCAATAAAACACTTACTAGCATGCAAATCCTATCATAATAGAATTAGAAGGAAGTCCGTAGACTTGGAGAGAAAACCAACCCACCTCTGCTCGCCACCAATTGCTTGTCGACACTTGCAATTGGGCTCGGCGGGATTACCCTGCCTCCACGGGGTCCGAACGCAAATGAAGCACGGTGCCGGAATCTGCACGCAAATCGGAGCACGCTGTGACAAACCACAAGATCGCGCGCTCCGCGGATGTCCCGAAGCCAGCCCGCGGCTCAACGCGGCGGAGAAACTCACAACCAGCCTCGACGGAAGCTAAAATCAGCACTACAACCGCCAGGAAAGAAGAAATCACAAAATCAGTCAAACAGTCGAAAACCGAGCATCCGGTGGCGAAAAACTGCGCCCGACGGCGAAAAACAGCTCCGTCGGCGAAAACCAGCACCCGACGGCGAAAAACAGCTCCGTCGGCAAAAACCGGCGCAAAACCGCTCGCAAAACTGCTCGCGAAAAACAGCGAAAACCTGCGCGAAACCGCTCGTAAACTGCTCGCGAAAAATAGCGAAAACCTGCGTGAAAACCTGCGCGAAACCGCTCGCAATCTGCTCGCGAAAAACAGCAAAACCTGCGAGAAAACCTGCGCGAAACCGCTAGCAAACTGCTCGCAAAAAACAGCGAAAATCTGCGCGAAACCTGTGCGAAAACGCTCGCAAACTGCTCGCGAAAAACAGCGAAAACCTGCGCAAAACAGCTCGCAAACTGCTCGCGAAAAATAGCGAAAATCTGCGTGAAAACCTGCGCGAAAACGCTCGCAAACGCGCTCGCCAAGCCGCTGCCAGCAAAACCGACCGCGCGGCACAGCCAGCCGCACGGCTCCGGCAGGCCTGCCGTGCGGCGCTGGCCCGGCCGCGTCGCGCCCCGCAGCGCCGCGCGCGCCCGCGGCACCGCACACGGCCCGCAAGGGTCCGCGCGGTGCGCGCCCCTGCACGCGGCCTTGCGGCACAGCGCGCGGTCCGCAAGGCTGCGCGCTGCCCGCGCAGCGCCCACGGCGCCGCGCGGCCCGCGCAGGGCCGCGGCACCGCACGTGGCCCGCAAGGGCCCGCGCGGTGCGCGCCCTGCGCGCTGCCTGCGGCACCGCGCGCGCCTCGCGCGCGGTCCGCAGGGCTGCGCGCGGCCCGCAAGGGCCCGCGCGGTGCGCGCCCTGCGCGCGGCCTGCGGCACCGCGCGCGCCTCGCGCGCGGCCCCCTCAGCGCCCACGGCGCTGCGCGCGGCCCGCGCAGGGCCGCGGCACCGCGCGTGGCACGCAAGGGGCCCGCAGGGTGCGCGCCCTGCGCGCGGCCTGCGGCACCGTGCGCGCCTCGCGCGCGGTCCGCAGGGCTGCGCGCGGCTCGCGCCGGGCCGCGGCACCGCGCGTGGCCCGCAAGGGGCCCACGGGGTGCGCGCCCTGCGCGCGGCCTGCGGCACCGCGCGCACCTCGCGCGCGGTCCGCAAGGCTGCGCGCGGCCCGCGCAGGGCCGCGGCACCGCGCGTGGCCCGCAAGGGCCCGCGCGGTGCGCGCCCTGCGCGGGGCCTGTGGCACCGCGCGCGCCCACGCGCGCGGTCCGCAGGGCCCGCGCGGCGCTGCACCAGGGCGCGGCGCCCTAGTGCCGCCCGCGCACGCGGATGTGCCGTAGGGTGCTGCTAGCTCTGCAGCACCCAGGGCGGCTGCCTGCGCGCGGCGCCCTTGTGTGCCCGCGCAGCAGCCGCGCCGGCCGCGCGTGCGCCATTGCGCGCGCGCGGCTCCCACGGCGGCGATCCCCCGCGCAAAAGAAAAGAAAGGAAAATCAAAAACAAATTAAAATAAATCCAATAAATCAACCAATACTCGAAAACCCAAAAATCTTAAATTTGCTTACCTCGTCGACGCTCGCCGCCCGCGCACGAGCTCCTCTCGGCCACCAACGGCGAGTCCAAAACCAAGAGTGCCTTCAAGTCCTCTCTTTTCCTCTTCTTCTTCTTCCTTTTCCTCTCTTTTCTCTTCCTTTCTTTCTTTCTCTTTTCCTTTCTTTCTTTCTCTGCTACAGAGGAGAGGTGGGTGGCTTTTATAAAGCATAAAGCTTTAATTAAAGAAAAAAGGACTTTAATTAAAACCTTAATTAGTGTCTTGAGCTCAATTAAAACAAAACAAATCCAACCCACTCACCTCACTCCACACTCCCAGGCTTCAAGCAGAGAAGACTCCCTTTAATTAGCAAAGCTACTAATTAAATTAATAAAATATTCCAAAAAACCCAGCTCCAACTCACTTTTCGCCTTCGGGCTCTCCGCCGCTGTCCGGAATCTCCCGAACTCCGCTGTAAATCGAAAGTACACGTGCTCACAATTTTTTCTCTTCAAAAAGCTCATCCGTTGAGTCGGGATGCTCAAATAAAAAACCGGCTCCAGAACTGCCAGTTCCGACTCACTTTTTGCCTCCGGATCCTCCGCGTCAGTCCGGAACCTCCCGAACTTCGCTGTAATCTGATAATATACCTGTTCCAAGAGTTCACGAATTTTCTGTACTTCACTGTGAGATCGATAAATTTCCAAATCAAATTCTCAATCGGCGCACTATGCCGGAAAAGTCCCGAATCAAGCTGGGGCTTCCGCGTTGATCCAAATCAACCCGACATCAACAGTAATCACAACGCAACATGCCCGAGGCCAACTCTCTGCTCCACGACATCATGTGCGGTCGGTGCACCATCCGAAGACCCGGTACTCTACAGCTAGTCTCCCGAAACATTCAGACCTTTCTTCGTGGTTGACAGTTGAGTACCTTCGCTCAGTGGATTTAGTGTGGTCAGTCGAGTGGTCTATTCTAGGAGCCGTTTGGGGACGGTGGTCCCGAACCGCAGAGTGATTCCGATTGATGTGGTTAGTGTTGATTTATTGGTTCCGATCTAATTGATCGTGGATTTGGATTATAGCCTGCATGAGCCGTTTGAGCTCGACAGAGATGCGTGGATACTTCCTCGGTGGGGTCGCTCCCCTCGAGTGCCGCTCCGGAACTAGGCCTGTTACTTATCTTTCGCAGCTTGTCGACGTAGTCCGAGTAGGACCGTCTACGTAATTTCCGTCCCTGTGGGGATGTGTGGTAGTAGGTAGGCGCAGGTTTGACTGGACCCTATGTGGCAGTCAGTGTGATTGGGTTGATCGAGTATTATGAGATAGAGTCGATACATCATTTTCATCTGTATCACTCTTTTGAGCATTATAGATAGAGGCATGGTAGTAGTAGTGTTTATTTCCTGCTTATTTATCTTGCCTTATTGCATTGTTATCTTATGCCTCTAATAGACTTAGTGGGCAGACCATTAGTCTTGGGGACGGTACCCACTGAGAATACTGTTTGATGTAGTTCTCACACCCGCTGTGGTGACTTTTCCAGAGGCATCTACTTCTGTCCCTGCTACAAATCGAGTAGTTGTTGTTTCTATTTGATGTACTAGTTGCTGTTTCTGCTGATCGAGATAAGGGGGTCGCGAGCTAGTCCCCTACCCATCCTTGGAGTGTAGCTGTATCCCTTTTTGGAGCTTTGTAGTACAATCTGCTGGATTATTGTATATTGTTCTTTTGATAGTTTTATTTTAAGAGATTTATGTATTATGAGGATCAGACTTGTACTATCTTAGAGTTGTATTTTTATATTTCACTAGTGACTTTCCAGCTCTGATATATGTATAGTATAGTATTATCTCTTGCAGGTTAGATGTTTCGTCTATGCGGGGCTTCCCGTATGGGCGGTGGATCTTTTGGCGAGGCCGGGTCGCAGTTTCGATCCCACTGCGACCCTGGGCGTGACAAACGGTGTAGATTGTTGATTTGAACACCCTAAAATCTAAAAATGTGACTATAGTATAAGAGCTCCAATACTATCAATAGTATAGAAGCCTAACTCTTATATATATATATATATATATATATATATATATATATATATATATATATATATATAATATATATATATATATATATATATATATATATATATATATATATATATATAGAGAGAGAGAGAGAGAGAGAGAGAGAGAGAGAGAGAGTAGAGCTTATATGCTTTTGAAAGCACAAGCCCATCCATACTTATGAATTTTTTACTATTGGATTATATTGGGATTTGTGCTTTTACTTTATGTTTCTCTCTCTTTAGTTGACTTTATAATTATTTGATGTTATATTTAAATTCATATTTTGAAATTTTAAATTTGATTTAATATATTTTTAAGGGTTAATTTTATTTAGCTCTATGTAGACATATCGAATATTAGCTATATTTTTACAAAGTTCAACTTTTCATATTTATATTGTGATGACCCAAATCTTTGCTGAAGGGTTACGGCATGATCAACGACTTCTGGAGGATTATTCTGGGTGATGGAGGTGTTTGTGTGTGAATCAGACTCAAAGTTCGGATCCCGCGCAAAAAATGGATCAAGTTTGCCTTTCGGATGCCTCCGCCGAAAAAATGGAATTAGTTTCACATAAAACGGAGGCCGTATTTGGATTCAGCGCAGAAAAATGATAGAAAATGGCTATTTGGAAATATTTTTCTAAGTTCGGACGCCCAAAAACGGACACCCGAAAATTTTTACTGCATTTTGGTGCACGGGGGAGTTGTGGACCGGCGGGAGAGCCACGTGGCGGCCCAGGATTGGTGGGCGCAGCGGGCGCGGTCCTCGCGGGAGCCATGGACAAGGGCAGGGCCACGTGTCGGCCCCTGAGTGGACGGCGCAACGTGCACGGTCCACGGAGAGGCGCGGGGCTGGCGGCCGTACCGCGCGGGGCAGGCGGGCAGGTGGCATGGCAGCAGGGGGCAGGTGGCGTGGCAGCGGGGCAGTGGCGGGGGCAGGCCACGCGTACCACGCGTCGCGCGGTGGTTGGCTGGCGCCAACCACTCGCGCACGCGGATGGGCCACGTGGCGCGGCCCGGTTGGTCGCGCCTTGCTGTGGCGTGGGGCAGGCCCGGGGCGGGACACGCGGCGCACCCGGGCGAATCCGGGCGCTGCTCGCGGAGGCCCCGTGGGGCGCGTTTTCGTTGCCCGAAAGTTTCGGGCGCCCGAAACATGGCCCCAAATTCGGATTCTTGGTTTTTTTGGGTTTTGCCTATAAAGAGGCCCTCCTCTCCCCCATTTCGAGACTTTGGAGATTTTTCTGGGAGCCCTCCTTTGCTAGAGCACATCCTCACATTTTCCAACATCTTTTGAAGGATTTGGGGATTTTTGGAGGCCGCGACATCGGCGATTTCAGCGACTCAGTGCACTTCGACGTTTCTCTTTCGGTGCCTTTTTCCATCGCAGTTCGGTCCGCGAGCTCCCATGAGCTACCCCAAAGGAGTTTTTGTCTGATTTTTACGGCAGCGTGTTCTTGAGAGGTAGGCCTTCGATTTTCGTGTTGATCACTTCGCTCCATTTTGAGTTTTTGGTGAGGTTTTCGAGACATCTTTTGACCCTTTTTACTGCAGCAATGTTTTGGACAGCGGAGGAGAGTTTATGCCTTTTCTCGGCCTACGGGTATTGGAACGGGGGGTGTAAATAAGTACTCGATTTGTATCTACTCTTCGCGAGGATCGCAGCCGTGATTTTTCTGAATTTTTTGGAGGACTGTCCGCAGGTAAAAATCCCTATTTTTCCGGGCTGTTTTGCAAAATAGCAAATGCTGTATTTGGGATCTCCATTTACGTCGTGTGCGATTCTTGTTGCAATTTTCTTGCAAATCTTGGTGTTTCGCGGGGAAAAGGAAAGTTGGATCTTTTACCCACAATCAAGGTGAGCATTTTTCTTTTTGGCCCCAGTCAAAAACTATGCTTGGTTTAACAGTTGTACCATCCCGATGCGCCGTTAATTTCGTGCTTTATTGTGTGGACAACCCTCGCTGTTTTGATCGCCACCGTTGGTCCAAAAGGAGTCTTTGAGAGTTTTGGATTTGCACGTTCCAGGTGAGTTGTTGTTGCTTACCTCTCTCTACAGTTTACTCACTAGGGCTATTAGAGAGACCCCTGGTTTATTGATTATCGGGTTGCCACCCTATTGGACATCATACATAATTAAAGTAATCTGATTAATTCTTAGCCTATTTATGTGGGATTGATATACTATAGTGGTGATATATTAGTATGCCATGTTAGCACATAGTCTTTCATGAAAATTGATTATTCGATGGGACAAGATGATATATCTTATGTGCGGGTACCACTCTGATGATTTATTATGAATCATGGATTATAGACATGTGTAGTTGGTTAGTGATTTTGGCATGTTGGCTATACCTATGTGGAGCTACTATTTGATACACTCTCTTTTATCTTTCATGAGGACAAATGAATGCTTGTATGGACATCTAGATAGGCCATCTTTTATCGCTATACTATCATATTGGGACTTGACTTAGGAGAAATCATGATTGTTTCTTTTTTCCTTTTTATTTGGACTTATGATTCATGTTGCTCGGGTTCGAGTAGGAGTTTGGAATAGTGTAGTCGAGATCTTTGAGTCTAGGAAAGGCTGTATAGATTGTGGATTTGTGGGGTATTGCGGCGACCGCGGACAGTAGGCGATTGACCGGATATTGATTATTTTATCAGATTGTGGACTTGTGGGGTGTTGCGGCGACCGCGGACATTGGGTGGTTGACCGGATGTTTATTTATGCATCAGATTGGGGGATCGGTGTTTCTTTAGTGGATGGATTTTTCCCACATTGAGCATGGTCGTGATCCAATCCTGCTATTTTGAGATACTTGTGACATGGTTACTTTACTCGTATGGGTAGCTCCCCTCGAGTGCCACTCCGGAGTGTGCGACTATACTAGGTCGGTGTCGGCCAGTCATTAGGTTCTTGAGTTTCCATATTACATCGGTGTTATGCGTTGGTGGCATACCCGATGTGGCCGGTAGAGCAGGCAGTACCGGGTTCTATACTGGTTCATTTGATTGGATTTATTTTGGCAGATACTATCTACTGATGCATACATACAGTCATTCCTTTCGGCACTGCATTAGAAGTATAGTAGTGGTAGTTTTCCTTATCAGCAGTCCTTTTAGCTTACCACTTTACCTCATTTTTAGCTTCTAGTAGACTTAGTGGGTACGTCGGAGTTTGAGGATTTACCCACTGAGGGCTACTGGTTTACTAGTAGTTCTCACACCCGCTGGGGGTTCCCCCCATCTTCTCCTTCTCTCATCTTTGTTTTGCAGAGTTTTCTGCGGGAGTTGCTGATCCTTCGGTCGCTGTTCGAGGCGAGAGAGTCACGAGCTAGATCCTTACCTGCCTGAGGAGTGTAGCTGTACCCCCTGGTTGGAGATTTTTAGTACTGTCAGCTGGATGATTGTATAGTTTACTTCTAGAGAGATTTTTTGTATTTTGAGAGACTGATGTACTATATTTTTAATTTATCCCCCTTTTTGGGTTCAGGGATGTTGTATTAAGAATATTGTATGATGATTATTTGCTTGGGAGATGGATCTTGTACTTTATTTCTGTTGATACAGTGATTGGAATTTATTTTTACAGCACTTTATTCCCGATATTTGTATAGCTGTGGTACTATCTTTTGCAGGTTAGACGCTGCGCCTATGTGGGGTTTTCCGTATGGAGCGGATCTGTTGGCGAGCCCGGATCGCAGTTTCGAACCCGGGGCGTGACATATATCTTTATTTATTTTTAATAAAATATAAATAAAATATCAATTTTATCTTTGTAAATATAACCCTCAAAAAATTTCAACTGTCAGAAAATATACTTAGACTGTGTTTGGTATAAAAAATATTTCGAAATAAAGAAGAATATTCCTCAATTTCGCACCAAATGTCATGAAAACTAGGCAAAACAAGCTATTCTAGTCAAAGCGGGTTGTTCTCGATTGTTCTAGAACAATCGTTAAAGTTATCCTTAGGGGAACTAAAACTAATTTTGTTCTTCGATTTATTTTATTAGATAAGTAGATATATAAATGTCAAAACGGGTTGTTCTCATTTGTTCTAGAACAATCTTTAAAGTTGTCCTTAGGGCTTTGTTTGGTTTGGGTACAAAGGGGGATATCCCCCCCTTTGTATCCAAACACTATTGAACAAAGGGGGAACTATTAGGTACAGTAGTTTCAGTACAAACAGAATAAGCTGGAATAACAGTTCTTACCCATTATTTTATAAAGATAAGTTATTTTGTTCTTCGATTTATTTTATTAGATAAGTAGATATATAAATAAATATATAAATATAAATATTATTTTTATAATAATATATTTATATTTAATTCTTATTGTATAATATAAATTAATTAAATTTGATATATTATTTATTTTTATTAAGTTTTATCATTTATATATTAATATTTAATTATTTTATTTTATATTAAGTATTATATATATTAAATTATTTTTCATATATTATATATTTTTAAAAAAATTATATTGAAATTTATATTATTTTTAATTAAAATTATAAGAATATTGCTAGTATTATACTTTATTCATTACATATATTATAAATAAATTATATAAATTAGATTGTTACATAAAATATTATATTATAAATTGCTATATAAAATAATTTTATATAAAATGTACTGATATAAATTAATAATTTTATTTTTTAAAATATATTTAGATATTGTTTTAAACTTTTTACCCAAACACTATTAAGGATATTCTCTAGAATATTTTTGAATGCATCCCAACACAAATTTATCGTGATTCTAATTTGTACCGGAATTTTTTCTGTGTTATCTGAAACAATCAAAAGTTATCATTCAAAATTTAATTCTCGAACGAAACACTATCTTATGGTTAAATATATAATATATGAAAGGTTAACTATACTTTTCTAACAGTTATTAACTGTAGGAATATATATAAACAATTTAAAATTTTTTAAAAAATAAATATAAAAAGTTAAGTTTTGTAATGATATATTTATTATTCAATATGTTGATATATTTATAGGGAGCTAATGAAATTAATCCTATTTTGAAATATGGTAACGAAAAAATAATTGTTTCAGTCTCGAGTTTTTTAGTTTATGATCAGATGATCGGATTTTAAAGTTGTAGTCCGATTCAGATTTAAATAAAATTTTTTAAAATTCGTCGAATTTGAATTTAAATTTTGATTTGATAGTACGGCTTGAATTCAAATTTTTAAATATGTCTCAAATTCGGCCTATTAGTATTCTAAATGTGACGCTAACGAGTATCTGTGACTGAAGCGATAGAATAATTTTGTACGAATATATATATATATATATATATATATATATATATATATATATATATATATATATATATATATATATATATATATATATATATATGAACATGGTTAATCACCGAGCACGACCATGATTCTATTTGGACATTGGAATAAATCATTTAATGCAAATTTATTCTGTAAATTTATTCCGTATGAAAATTTATGTATGAAATAGAGAATACAAATTTATTTTTTATTCCATGAAACATTTTGACATATATGATTACTAATTAGGATAGAGTCTGTATATAACATACGCAAAAGTTTATTTCTTTTTAAAGAATTAAATTATAAAAAGTAATCTTGCAGTTTAGCGATTATCTCAACTCTTAATTGCCTCGTGCATAAAATATTGCACAAATTAACTCTATATTTTGTTATTATCTCAAATAAATTTAGCTATCTAGATAATTGTTAAATTCAACTATAAAATTTTACAAAAATAAATTTACAAATAAAATTATTTATAAATAATATAATAAAATTATATAAATTAAATAAATTACTCAATAAACTATTAATTTGGATAGTACATAAAATTTTTATATATTTTTTGTGTTACAATTTGAATATACGTTGAAACGTGAAATAATATAACATACCATTTGGTAAAATTTTATTATTTAATTTGTTAATTTTTAAAATTTTTAAAATCTATTAATTTAAGATGATGATAAAGTGATGATGATAATTAATATAATTTTTAATACAAAAAAGTAATTGTGGCTGGGACTAAAGTGCAAAAGGTATTTTATTATGGAAAATGCTATGTGTACACCCCTTTCGGGGTGTACATCATACACCCCACCCATCTAAGGGTGGGGGTGTGATGATGGGTCACTTGATGTGACCCGTAAAAAGTATCGCCACCATTAAAATGGTGGAGGTGTATGATGTACACCCTTTCGGGGTGTACAAGTAGCATTGCTCATATATTATTTAGTCTTTTGTTTTTTTAAAAAAAGTAAAAGATAAAATATAATATTTTATTTTTGATATTTAATCATACTTTTTATTATTAAAGATTATATTTTTTTTAGAAAAATCTTGAGATTTCCTTACTGTGGTTTACATTTTTCTTTGCTTTTCTATGCGGTAGTTTTATCTGTGTTGATTCAAAATCCGATAATTTTTATTTTTATTTTTTGTTGAAATATTGACATCCTGCGCGTGTACGTCATATGTCGCCACTTTTTATTATTGGAGGCTCACAAAAAATGATCGTAATTAAATTTTAAGATCGAATTTTTTGTATTTGGTTGGAGAATAAACGAAAATATTTTATTTTAGAGAGAGTTATAAATTCAGAAATAAAAAAAATAATTTTAGTTTTGGATGAATATTAATTTGTATTAGATATAAAAAAATTAATATTTGATTTGATAATATAGAATAAAAAAAATAGAGAGAAGAAAACTTTTATAATTGATGAAATTGTCTTGTAAATTAAAAATTTATTTTTTAAAAAATTAATTATAATTTATATTATTAAAATTTAGTTTTTGTATATAAAATATTTAATTTATCTAAAAATTTAAAAAATTAATTTTTAAAATTTTTTAAAAATTAAAAAATTTATATAAATAATTTTAAAATTTAATTTTTTTAAAAATTATAAATTTAAAAATTTTTCTCTTAGAAAAATACGCAAAAGAGATTTCCACCGTAATATATTAGAATAGTCTATAAAGAAGGGAGATAATTCAGTATTCTCTCTTTTATGCCCAACCAAATATTATCTAAAGAGATCCCATGGCTTTTTAGGG
The DNA here is from genome assembly GCA_029204045.2 of Tillandsia leiboldiana. Classification (NCBI taxonomy): domain Eukaryota; kingdom Viridiplantae; phylum Streptophyta; class Magnoliopsida; order Poales; family Bromeliaceae; genus Tillandsia; species Tillandsia leiboldiana. The sequence goes on from CM055068.1 coordinate 11,195,933, forward strand.
AGTTTTATGTTTGTTTTTATTGATATTTGTAGAACATTTTTGAAGCAGGAGAGCCTTACAACAAAATTTAAAAATAAAATATTAAAATAATTCAGTTAAAATTTAAAAATGTTAAAATAATTAAAAATAATATGTCAAAACAGATATGTCGAACGATGTACACCCCTCGGGGTGTACACTTATACATTTCCTAAATACAAACGCTGTCCTGTGCAACTTTATTTATTTATTTTTTTAATGCACCCAATGAGAGGCTACGTGTCCCCACTGAGTTTCCACGAAAGATGGGTCCCACTTATTAACTCTCGCACGGGCCACGGCCTCTCTTAATTACTACTTACGTGCTAACTCTTCCGTGCGCGTGCTAAGTCGCTGGGGACGTTTGCTTAAAGTTAAGTTATTTTCAATCATAAAAATAAATACGACCAGCGATGCGGCAGATAATTTTTTTTTAATAATATAAATTAAATAAATAAAAATAAACGTAAAGGAAAATAAAAAAATATAATTATATTTGATTAGATTTAATAATATAAAAAATATATTAAAAATAAAATTAGAACTGAACAAAAAATAATAAAAAATATATATATATATATATATAAAAGCTATAGAAGAAAAAAAAATTATTACATAAATATTCTAAAGAAATATTTGAAATATTGTGAGTAAAATATAACAAATAATAAAAGATACACTGAAAAGGTTCAAATTAACATACCAAAATTTGAAATAAAGCCAAATTATAATTATTGTAGGTAGTAGAAATTATTTTATTAATAAAATAAGATAGTACAATTTTTTTGCATGATCAAAAAGAAAAAAAGAAAAAAAAAACAGTGAGAGAGAGGGAAAATAGAGCAGTATCTTATCGACGACTTCGCAATGATCGAGTTCTCAAAAAATTGCTTCAAAAAAAAATAAATATATATTCTAATCCTTAATTAAGAGCTTGGAAAAAAAAAATCATTTGATTTCTCTCCTTGAGACTTCAACAATTTCATATACTCTTAAAGAAAATTATAATATTCCATATCCCTCCGATTTTTTTAATTTGTAATCTACGTGTAGGCAGAAGAAAAGACCTGCATTTTTTCGATTTTCTAAATTTATAACCTATGCATAGGATGAAATATTTAGTGTCCCTTCGATTTTCCAAAATTAAAATATTTGACATACATTTTCTCAAAAAATGTCTAAATTAATGTATGAATTAATTAACTAAAACATATGACTATCAATTTTGTTCTTTAATTTTAATTAAAGTGGAAAATAAAAGGACATGAGTTTCAAATTTTAAGATTTAGTAAAAAAAAAATTATTTAAATTAATGTATGAATTAATTAACTAAAAGATATGGTTTTTAATTTTTCTCTTTAATTTTAATTAAAGTAGAAAATGAAAAGACATGAGTTTTAAATTTTAACATTTAGTAAGAAAATAAAAAAATTTAAATCAATGCATGAATTAATTAACTAAAAGATATATGACTATTAATTTTGTTTTTTAATTTTAATTAAAATAAAAAATAAAAGGACATTAGTTTTAAATTTTAATAAAAAATGAGATTGACGAGGGTTAAAAAAAATTACCACGTGCCAAAAAATATTGAGAATTCATATATTTATATATATTATATATAGAAGATAAACGGAGTCAGCCTATTAATATCATAAAGTATATTTGATGCTATCAATTTTTTTTCGTTAATTTTATTATTTTCAATCAATAAATTATATTATTTTATTAATTAATCACTATATTTAAAAATGGGATAATTGCCTGTGTACCCCTAAAATATGAAGAAATATCTGATTTACCCCTCTTATTTTTTTCTTTCCAATATACCCTTCATACGTTCCACCGTTATTAAAAATACCCCTACCGTTTCCCTTTGTTAAGTTAACTAGGGTTAAACTAGAGTTAAATAATAATCGGAGTTGAAAACTATCAGATATACCTATTTTGTCCGGGTTTAGGGTTTAAAGTTTAGAATTTTTTAAGGTTTTAGGGTTTAGGGTTTAGGGTTTTTTAGGGTTCTAGGATTTAGGGTTTAGGGTTTTAGGGTTTAGGGTTTAGGATTTTTTAGAATTTTTTAGGGTTTTAGGATTTAGGGTTTAGGGTTTAGGGTTTAGGGTTTTAGGATTTAGGGATTTAGGGTTTTAGGGTTTAGGGTATATTTGAAAGGGCAAAATAGTAATTATATACAGATAACGGCAGTTCCAAATGGTACACTAACAGAGTTTAACTTCAGGGGTATTTTGGAAAGAAGTTGGAACGTAGGAAGGGTAGTTTTAATATTAGCCTTCTAAGAGGGGTAAATCTGAAAATAGGAAAATTTTTAGAGATATGTAGAAAATTGCCCTTTAAAAAAATACTATGATTATAATAGCATGCAGGAGAACAATTTACAAAATAAGTTTTATGATATTTTAGCACAATGTGCATATACTCTAAAATCAAAGTGCATCAATATGGATATTATTAAAGAAAATATTATTTGTACATCTTAAAAAAAAAAAGTAAATTTTATACGATTTATTCTAGGGTTCAAAAAAATTCAAATAACTTTTAATATTAAAAGGCCGGTATGACTTTCTACTTTAACGATAAATTTTTGATAGAAAATTTGATGCACTATTTAGATTAAGTTCAATAATTTTGATTGAATTAATAATCTAATTATCTGTTTTTCAAAGGTCGTTTGAATTTGACATTTATTTTATACACTTTGATGTTACCAAGTTTTTCATCGTAAGATTTACCACTTTAATCATTTTCATTTTTTAGATCATATAATTTTCTCAACCACTAATTAAACCCTAGGGGCCCTTAGATCATACAATTTTTCCAACAACCAATTAAACCCTAGGGATCACTATCACCCTAACTATATTTTTTTTCATCCAAAAGTCAAAAACTTAATAGCAACAATAAATTGGTTCTATTAATAGTATAGTAGCATAATTACAAATCTCAATGCAAATCCAACGATAAAAAAATCACAAGCATGATTAGGCTTGTGCTTTTAAAAATATATTAGCACTACTATATATATATATATATATATATATATATATATATATATATATATAGCAATGCTACCTGTACACCCCGAAGGGGTGTACATCATACACCTCCACCATTTTAATGGTGGCGATACTTTTTACGGGTCACATCAAGTGACCCATCATCACACCCCCACCCTTAGATGGGGTGGGATGTATGATGTAGACCCCGAAAGGGGTGTACACATAGCATTTTCCATATATATATATATATATATATATATATATATATATATATATATATATATATCTCTCGAGTCCGACTACTACACTTTTGAGTATAGAACCATTAATTCGCACTCATAAGTTTTCGGCCCTTGGATAAAGAAATATACGGTTAGGATGATAGTGGTCCCCTAGGATTTATACTATTTCACCAACAACCCACTAAACCCTAGGGAACCACTATTATCTTAATTGCACATTCCTTCATCCAAGGGCGAAAAAGTTATGAGTACAAAAAGGTCAATACTCATAAAAGTATAGTAGTCATACGCTATATAAAGAGTTCGACTACTATACTTTTATGAGTATAGATCCCTTCGTACTCATAAGTTTTCGGCCATTGGATAAATAAAAGTACGGTTAGGATTATAGTGGTCCCCTAGGGTTTATACTATTTCACCAACAACCCACTAAATCCTAGGGGGACCACTATCATCCTAACCGCACATTCCTTCATGAAAGGGCGGAAAAGTTATGAATACAAAGGGGTCTATATTCATAAGAGAATAGTAGTCCTAAGCCATATATAGAGTTTGAGTACTATACTTTTATGAGTATAGAACAATTCGTACTCATAAGTTTTCGATGCTTGGATAAAGGAATGTGCGGTTAGGATTATAGTGACCCTCTAGGGTTTATACTATTTCACCAACAACCCACAAAACCCTACGGGGACCACTATCATCCTAACCGCACATTTTTTCATCCAAGGACGAAAAAGTTATGAGTACAAAGGGGTCTATACTCATAAGAGTATAGTAGTCCTATGCTATATATAGAGTCCGACTACTATAATTTTATGAGTATAGATCCGTTCGTACTTATAATTAAGTTTTCGGCCATTGGATAAAAGAATGCGCGGTTAGGATTATAGTGGTCCCCTTGGTTTATACTATTTCACCAACAACCTACTAATCCTAGGGGGAACCACTATCATCCTAACCGCACATTCCTTCATCAAAGGGCGGAAAAGTTATGAGTACAAAGGGGTCTATACTCATAAGATTATAGAAGTCCTACGCTATATATAGAGTCCGACTAATATACTTTTATGAGTATAGATCCCTTCGTACTCATAAGTTTTTGGGTTTTGGATAAAAGAATGTGTGGTTAGGATTATAGTGATCCCCTAGGTTTTATACTATTTCACCAACAACCTAATAAACCCTAGGGTGACCACTATCATCCTAACCACTAAACTCTAGGGGTTTATACTAAGAATGTGCGGTTAGGATTTTATTGGTCCCCTAGGGTTTATACTATTTCACCAACAACCCACTAAACTCTAGGGGAACCACTATCATCCTAACCGCAGATACTCATAAGAGTATAGTAGTCCTACGCTATATATAGAGTTCGATTACTATACTTTTATAAGTGTAGATCTCTTCGTACTCATAAGTTTTCAGTCCTTGCATAAAAGAATGTGCGGTTAGGATTATAGTGGTCCCCTAGGGTTCATTTTATTTTACCAACAACCCACTAAACCCTAGGGTGATCACTTTCATCCTAACCGCACATTTCTTCATCCAAGGGCGGAAAAGTTATGAGTACAAATAGGTTTATACTTATAAGAGTATAGTTGTCCTACGCTATATATAGAGTCCGAGTACTATACTTTTATGAGTATAGATCCCATCGTACTCATAAGTTTTCGACCCTTGGATAAAGGAATGTGCGGTTAGGATTATAGTGGTCCCTTAGGGTTTATACTATTTCACCAACAATCCACTAAACCCTATAGGGACCTCTATCATCCTAACCGCACATTCCTTCATCCAAGGGCGGAAAAGTTATTACTACAAAGGGGTCTATACTCATAAGAGTATAGTAGTTCTACGCTATATATAGAGTCCGTGTCACGCCCCGGAGTCGAAACTGCGACCCGGGCTCGCCTACAGATCCGCCACCTATACGGGAACCCCGCATAGGCGAAGCGTCCAACCTGAAAAAGGTAACAACTACCAACTATACAGATATTATAGCTGAAATTAACTACTGTAATGAAAATCTGAAACCACTGTACAACTGAAATAAAGGTACAATAACCATCTCCCAAAATAATAATACAACAATCTGGTTCACCGAAACTGAAATACAAATAAAATCCTCCTATACATCATCTATTGATAAAAAAAGGGAGATAAACTAAAAAAAAACCATAAATACAACCGTGTATAGTAAAACCTACAATCCGGATTGGTACATCTATCTCACCAAAAGACAACATTGGTAGGGATCTGTCACGCGACTCCCTTACCACGATCCGTCGAGCCAACCGAAGCAGGGACGGAATGGAAGCCTCTACAAAACTGTCACCAACAGAGGGTGCGAGAATTACACCAACACGTAGTTCTCAGTAGGTACGGTCTCCAACCCCACGGTCTGCCCACTAAGTCTACTAGAGGCATAAGATAACATGAAATATTGTAAACAAGAATAGACCAGCTAGAAAGAAATCTACAGCGATCATGCCTCTATCTACGATGCTCAAAGGGTGAAACAGATGGTAATATGCAACGACTCTAACCCAGTATACTTGATCAACCCAATCACACTGACTGCCACAAAGGGTCCAGTCAAACCTGCGCCCACCTACTCCCATTACATTTATGGAGGACTGGACTTACGTAGGGCGTCTATGACTGCCCAAAAAGGGCCTAGTCAACGAGGTCAGCATCGACAAGTCACGATAGTAAAGTAACAGGCCTAGCTCTGGAGTGGCACTCGAGGGGCGCGATCCCACCGAGAAAAGTATCCGCGCTTCTCTGTTGAGCTCTGGCTCATGTAGGCTATAGTCCAAATCCACGATCAATCAGATCGACACTGTCCAACTCACAACACTAACCCACTGGCTGTAGGTGCTCAACAACTAGGACCACCGTCAACCCAATGGCTCCCAAAATAGGACATCACACTCAACATGCTAAAACTCACTGGAAGGAGATACTCCGCAGCCGACGACAACGAAGGGTCCGAAAACCCCGATACACCAGAACCTACAATCCAATCAAACAATAGCAGGCTCTAGGCATAGCCTCTCGTTGTTTTCGATCCAAAGAAGAAAACAACCCTTAGAACCCAGATCACTCGAACCCTTGTCGGGGTGAGGAGATTATATAAAAAGATAACATTTGTTTCCGAAAACCCTTTCTGCTCGACCCCTTGCTGGGTGAGGATAAAAAAGTAACTTCTTTTTAGAAAACCATCTTGATTTAAGGAAACCCAATTTTAATACAGTTTGGTTCTTAAGAAAAATTCAGTAAAAAACGATTTTATTTTTCCAAGTCCCGAAGGACTAGTGCCTTTGCCCTAATCAAATGAAAACGGGTTCTGGCGCCCCTCGAAGCTCGGAAAGAAACATTAGTTTACTAAAATCATGTATATCTAAAAGTATTTCTGGGTTCAAGGTCCTGTTATCATAAGATCAACACTACCTCATCTCAGTGGCAGTGAACCAATCAGAAGGAAACCTAATGACCCGCGATCACCGTCATCCCAAACGGCTCCCGACACTAGCACCAAACAAACCTCAACCAACAGACTCCACTCGCCCTCCCCCCCGGCACGAGCGCAACATGCGTACTACACTGTCTCGACCACTCAGCCCACTACCTGGGCGAGGAGAAAACTCTAAGTCCAGGGGAGTAAACATGCAATGCGTAGGAGGACTAAAACATAAAAGAACCTAGTCCAAGTGAGGATTTTCTACTAGTCTGATTAAACATGCAAATATATGACGGGGTGCTAGTCAAGGTTCCGCAATGAAACATACAACACAACTAATGCTCAAACGCTAACTCTAGCATGTAATCATCTTAACCAACAAATATTCATTGATTTATTCATGCATCCGTCATACATCGATAAATAAATCCCCAACTATATCATGCATATATCTCGATCAATAAATAAGTCACTAACTTTACCTTGCATGCATCTCAATCAACATATCTATCATGCATGTCCACTACCTACCTCAGAAATATACACCGCTCTGGGCACCTACCTCAGAAATATGCACCGCTCTGAGCACCTACCTCAGAGCTACACCGCTCTCACCTTGGTGCTTTTAACCCCCCACCTACAGGGGCCCCCACTACGTCACCTTGTGGGTTCACGGGTCAACGTACCACCACTCCGGAAAAGTACACCAGTGCGGTGGCCAAACCGCTGGTGTACGTGAAGCAACCATGAGCATAGTAACCATAATAAAACGAGTGTCCACCTGCGACACTCGTTGCTCCAATGAAGTATAAGTGCCGATACACGTGCAGAACATGGGGTTAGTCATAAGCTCATATTATCCCTTACTACGATAAACATAACAATAACCATCTATACAATAAGGAGGTTCTAAGGGTGTACCCACCTGAAACGAAGATAAACGACTGTGCCCGTGACCCTCCTAAGCAATCAACACCACACGCGGGCCTAATAGAATATCCAAAAACACAAATCAGCAATTTACGCCCCCCCCCCCCCCCCAAGCTGGCAAAATCAGTGGTCTCGGTTACTGTACCAAAAACCCCAAAACAGAAACCGACGAAAGACTCCGTGTCAAAAAATCCCTCCGGTTGCAAAAATCGTACTTCCGACGCGATCCGACTGTCGACGAGGCAATTGACGGAAAACGGGTTCCAATCGTTGCCTTGACGAAGTCTGCGACGAAAAACAACCAAGCGGAGGCTCATCAGATGAAAAATGAAAACAACTACGTCGAGCGAACTGCACCGTCAAGCGGACTGCACCGTCTGGCGGACTGCACCGTCAGGCCAAAAATCGTCGACGAAAACGCCAAGTAAAACGTCAACAAAAAACTGTCAAGCCAAAACCGTCGAGCAAAATCGTCGATGAAAACGGCAAGTAAATCGTCAAACAAAAACTGTCAAGCCAAACCGTCGAGCAAAACCATCGACGGTGTGGGTTATGGATTATATGGATCTGAATAGGGAAAAAACCACCTAGAGGGGGGGTGAATAGGTGAAAACAATAAACACACCAAATCATTGCGTAAAAAATAACCGAATGCGGAAAATAAATAAAGTACGCAAGATTTACGTGGAAAACTCCGTCACAGGAGTAAAAAACCACGGGACCGATAACACGGCGAAATCCACTAGAATTAAAACACGTACAAGGTGATTTACCGTAAACCTACGACTCAACATTTTTCATACGCTCCTAGTTGATCTTCTCCGCTCGCTCCGAACGCTCCTCGAATCCACGATTTGCGTCCAACTTTGAATCCACGAAGTCCAACGTCGAATCCACGACGTCCAACCGTATCCACGGTCTTCACCGATGCGGCACGCCTAGATCACACGAACGCGCCTCGCTCCGAATCCACGAGAGTGGTCACACCTTGAATCCACAAGGCCACGCGAATCCTCGCGCCGATTCTCGATAAATCGTTGTTTTGTTTGGTGATGATCATACGCCGAATACTTAAAAAAGTCTGTTAAGTCAGTTTTTGATTCTTATCTCTTTCCAAAGGTTTCTAACCTATAAATAAACCCTGATTTCATCTTTTACGGTAATGGAATAATCGAGAAAAATCGATTAAGAAAAATTATAGTAAAATCCACAAATATAGAGAAGAAAGGAAAACACGATCAAATTCATATTTCTTCATCTATATTGTTCAATTTGATTCTAGGGTTTTCAAACTCCTATTTTTCGTAGAATCAAATTGAAGAATACTTAGATGGTATTTCCTTATCTATCTTCGGATGAAAAACTCTAGAAGATTCGAACCGACTTGGAAAGTGGACGAGTCGAAGAATTCAGTTCAAGCTCGGATGGGATTCTGAAGTTTAAGAACCGACTGTGTGTGCCGAATGACTTGGAAATGCGATAGGAGATTCTGAGGGAAGCACACCAGTCTAGCTATTGTTAGAATTTTGCGCAATATAAAATGCAGCGGAAAAGAAAATCAAATAAAATTAGATTTCAAAAACTTGAGATCCGATCTCAAAACCCATGCAAAAAGGATCCCTCATGTATTTAAGATAAAAAGAAAGAGGAAGATCTAATCTTCACCTTTGCACGGGGAGATCTACACCACAATGTGATAATCGTGAAATTTGGATCTCTTGAAGCCGCACACGCGTCCGTCCTCTACGAGTATCCACACGAGATTGTCGATCTGATCGAAATTCTCACTGGGGTGTTAGCTCCCTTGGAGAGAATGTCTTTCTTTGAATGTGGATATTTAGAAAAGAGGAAGAGAAGTAAAGAGATGACAATCAAGGTTTTCACTTTTCTTTCTTTTCTTAAAATCTATCATACGTATAAAGAGACATATTTATAATTCCTTTCATAATCATTAAGATAATTATTAAGATAATCATTAAGATAAACTTAAAATTAGATTTAAGTTTATCTTATCCCTAATCGGTTAAATCGATTAAATCCTAAATTAATTCGATTAGAACTCAATCCTAATATGATCAAATCAAATTATTAATGCAACATTTGCACCTAAGTTCTCTCACAACTTACTAACTATTAGTAAGTCATCTCTAACAACATTTGCACTTTAATATTCCTAATTTGTAATAATTACACATTAGTCCAATTATCAATATATTGATAATTAAGTGTAATTATCAATATATATATATATATATATATATATATATATATATATATATATATATATATATATATATATATATATATATATATATAGAGAGAGAGAGAGAGAGAGAGAGAGAGAGAGAGAGAGTCCGGCTATGGTGCTTGTAAAAGTACCAATTAATTGGTGCTTGTAAGTTTTTTACCGTTAAATCTATCCCTTTAATCAATTCATGCTATTTCACCAACCACCCACTAAACCCAAGGGGTCCACTATCATCCTAACCGCACATCTTTTCACCTAATGGCAAAAAAACTTACAAGGACAATTGACTTGATACTTTTAAAAACATAGGAGCTCATATATATATATATATATATATATATATATATATATATATATATATATATATATATATATATAAAATTAGGCTATAATACTATCGATAGCACTTGGTGCTATCAAGTTTTTAGCCTTTGGATTAAAAAATGTGTGGTTAAGATGATAGTGGTCCCCTAGGGTTTACTAGGTGGTTGGTTGAATAGTAAAAATCTTAGGGGACCACTATAGTCCCAACCGCATATCCTTTCATCCAACGGCAGAAAACTTGATAGCACCAATTGCTTGGTGCTATCGATAGTATTCTAACCGGACTATATATATATATATATATATATATATATATATATATATATATATATATATATATATATATATATATATATATATATATATAGTCCGGCTACTATGCTTATACAAGCACCATACAATTAGTGCTTGTAAGTTTTCTACCGTTAGATCTACTTTATTGACTAATTTCATCCCTTAAATCATTATATTTCACCAACCACTCACTTAACCCAAGGGGTCCAACATCATCCCAACCACACATCTTTTCATCCAAGAGCTAAAACCTACAAACACCAATGATTTGGTACTTTTAAAAACCTAGGAGTTCAATTTTATATATATATATGATTTGGTACTTTTAAAAACCTAGGAGTTCAATTATATATATATATATATATATATATATATATATATATATATATATATATATATATATATATATATATATATAAGAGAGAGAGAGAGAGAGAGAATTAGGCTGGAATTCTATTGATAGCACCAAGTCATTAGTGCTATCAAGTTTTTAGCCCTTGGAATAAAGGATGTGTGGTTAAGATGATAGTTGTAGTGGCCCAGTTCCCCATGCAATTTTTTCTCGTGATCCGTCGCAAGAAACACCTATTATTGGTGTGTCAGGCCCGCAACGCATCGAATGGACGTGTTAGACGGACTCTGTGAGATTTCTAGATCAAGCCTGCCTTTCGGCTGCTTTCATCGAATTTTAGAAGTGGTTTTGTAATAATCTGGATTTTTATTTTAAATAAATAAAAGAAAAGAAAGAAATTCGAGTTGACTTAGAATTTGAAAGAGCACAAATAGCTCAATTGACCTTTTGCTACTGTGAAAATTGCATAGTTTACGAGGCAGAAATATCGCCTTTCAAATCCGAGCCTGATCTCGAAAATCCGAGATCACCAGTGCGACCGTCTCGTCGAACTGATCGAAAATGATATTGATCAAATTCAGATCCAACGATCGGATCTTCCAGAAATCAGCGAATAAGCGGGCGGGACCCGCGACTTAAGTGAATAGTTGGTGAATAGTAACCCCTATTTCTAAATCCCCGTAGTGCCAACGTTAGCCAATTCACTATCTGGACTCCGATTATAGCAATCCAGGTAGCCGTTTTGATCGGTTTCGTGGATCTGAACGCAATGGCGCTGATGGAATTTCCGTTTGACGACCCTAGAGTCTCGAAAAGCGTGATAAACTGTATTTCTGTACAGTATTTATGGACCGAGAATTTATTCGGGCATTTCGTCGAAAAACAAAAATCTCTACCTGATAGGTTTCGTCGAGTCGGACGTCGTGGCGAAGTCCGTTTTTCGATTTGACAACTAGAATGCCTCGAAAAGCGCAAAATACGGTGAAAAATGTGGCATTTTACGCAATAACCCCGATATTTTATGCTCCGTTTTGCGTGCTGCTTTATGGAGAAGGACTCAATTGCGAAACTAGTTTGCTGTGAGGGACTGGGCTCAAAATAGTAGGCTTTGAGGGGTTAAAATGTGTTTGTTGCATGCGTCTTTAAACGCATTAGGGTTAGGGTTCTCTTAAACCCTATTCCCGTAGCCCCAGCCAGCCGCCAGCTCCAACTGCTTCCCTCTCCCTCTGCCGCACTCCACGGTGGTAGCGCACCGGCCGCCGCCGTCTCGTCGCCGGAGAGGAAGGAGAACCAAGAAATTTTCCTTACACCTCGGTTGGGAAGGTGAGGGACTACTCCCAGAGGCTTTGGGTGGTTCCAAGCATCATCTGGGAGTGTCTCTGCGAGGTTGACGTCGAGCCGAGGTGAACCCGACGCCTAGCTCCGCCGTGCGCCGCCGCGGGAGGCTTCTCTTCCTCCTTTATTTTCCGGCGAGGTGAGTTTATGTAAGTTTTTGTTTTAAATTGACCCATGGACCCAAGCATTGTGTTCCTAACATCGGGGGGACCACCCTGGTGCAGCCCGAGTCGCCGCCGTCGACCATGTTGCCGGCGGGAGCAATATCTCGCCGGAAAACCGCATTGTTGGCCGATCTCGGGCGCGGCTTCATCCAACCGTCGGAACCCAGATCGGAACCGTTGGATTCCTTCCTCTTGATGACTGCAAGGGTTCCATCAAGTTTGGTGGAGATCGTCTGAGGATTCAAGCCGCACGAGCCAGCCCTAGATCCGGTCGTCTTCTTCCTTGGCCGAACCTCACCGCCCGGCGCCGCCGCTGCCCGACGCCGCCGGGCATACCCCTGGTAAGCCTCACAGAACCAAGGGGAGCATTCTGGTTCAAGTTGGAGGGACTCGGGTGTTGTCGGTCGGAATCCACCATTAGAGCACCTTCACTTTACCCGAGCTCGGTTGGGTTTGGCCGCGGGCGATCGCCGCCGCACCCAGCCATCGCGTTGTGACCCAGTTGCACCATTGTTGCCACCCGACGCCGAGCTCCGGCCATCGCCGCCGCTCCTGGTCGCCGGCCAACCACCCAGGGTGGCCGAGAAGCTTCATCCCGGCCAGCCGCCGCCCGGAGCCGCCGGCGTTGGGTCGGGTCAAGGCCGAGACTCGCGTTGGGTCGGGTCAAGGCCGAGACTCATCTGGGTTCAACTTCTCACTGCTGCTTGCCTCAGATTTCATCTTGATTCCGAACTGAACAAGGCTCGGCCAAACCGAGCCCTAGTCTTGTTGGAGTCCGGATTGCCTTGATCTGGCGATCTTTCCGGCGGGTCTGCGACGCACCAGAGGTGAGCCCTCAACCTTGTTTATTCTCCTGTACATGTTGCTTGTGCTAATTGTGGGTTAGATCGAATAGTTAGGTTGGTTGGCTAAGCTAGGTCTTGTGAACTTAGTTTGATTGAGCCAACTTTGCCCTCGGGTCCCGTGCCAGCGTAAGCCTATGAGCACGAGCTTCGTCTCGTCGAAACAGACGCATTGAAACTTACGACGCTGTCTTTGGTTTCCCGGATTGCGAGAACGGGTCGAAACAATTAATCGAACTAGTATTTTTATGCAAAGTTAAAATGTATCAAAGACCTAATTGCAGTTGGGACACGCTGGCTGTCTTTAGACAGTATTTTCACACATTTTGGACATTTTGTTAGAGTTCCGTGGGCTCCCGTTGAGCGGGAATTGAATTCTGTCCCGTAAATCGGCTAAGTTATCCCGTGTTAGCGTTGTATTGCTGTAGTGTTGTCGGGATGGGTATGAGTGAGTCTATTACTGATCACAGTTTCTATTCAGGGCCCAGCTGTTCAGCACCAGCCTCCCAGTAGTCTAGCGGGAGTTCGGGATCAGCCTACATTCAGGTGGGTTATCTTCGGTCCGGGCTTTATCTTTTCGGCCCTCTGGTTGCTTTAGTCCAGTCGGACACCTGTTCTTGATTTAGTCCTGATGATTTCGCCTATATGCCATATATTCTACATGATTGACATTGATCTCCTTGGACTTATCCTGTATACATGCTCGTCAGTTTTATATCTTAGTACAGTAGTTTTTCATGGGTTGGTCATGCCTGTTGATTTCTGCCATTGATTATATTCTGCATTTATATCCAGAGACACTTGCTTTTATATTCAGATATGCATGATAGACCCTTGATCGATGTATACAGATAGTTGCTTCCCTGTTGGGATATCGGCTTGCTGCCGACTACCCGGTCATTAGACCGCAATTATAATTGCCACGCACTGCTGTATTTCACGTACACTGACGGTTTGGCCACCGTCATAGTGTTCTTTACCGGTAAAGTGGTCTAGAGATAGGACCCGTGAGCCCCGATTGCATCTGTGAGTGCAGGGTTATGTCAGCGGATGGGGTGCGGATCAGTGGCTTTGCCTGAGGTTCTGTGAGACCAATAGTGGCATATGATTGGGTACTTGGGTTTCTGTTCTTGACGCATAACTCTTAGCATACACTGTCATTTGTAGCTATTTACCTTGTACCATATTTACTCAGCTTCTTGCTTGATTATTACAGTTATATCATGATTATCAGCATTTATTGATATCTACAGTTATGCTCCTACCCTTATGCTTGATTATCAGCAGACATTACCTGCTTATTCAGTTTTATTCATTGACTTATTGATTATCAGTAGACATTATATGCTTATTTCAGCTTTACCCATCGACTTATTACTATCCGCAGATTTTAGTATCCAGTAGGTACGATTAGCTATTTCTCGGCTCGTCGTGCCCACTGGGATACACTGTCGATGTATCTCACATCCCCTGGGTGACCATTTTTCAGGTCCGTCGGGTGGAGGGATGTCGGGACGTTCGAGTGAGGCCGTCACGATAGAGCTGTCCCCCTGATGATATATCTGTGATTGAGATCTCAATGATTAGTAGTTGATTATCATATCGTAGTATTTCAGTTCTTGTTTTATTTTGACATTTAAACTGATGTTAGAGAGTTACTTTAGCATGCTTCATTTTGGAATATTTAAGTTGATTATGTTGTTGGTTTAGTTAAGATATTATTTGATCTCTGATTGATGAACATCGTACTTGCCTAGCCGTGCATGTATAGGGGAGACTCCGTCCATCTGGATAGTGGATTTCCTATATGTGTGGCGGTCTGTTACGCCCAGTTTGCGAACTCTGATTTATAAAAAAAAAAAAAAAATTAGACTGGATTTTAAAACTCGGGGCGTGACAGGTTTCTGGCTAAACGGAGGTTGAATTTGGATTCAGCACGGAAAAACATTGAAAATCGGCTATTTACTTGTATTTTTCTGAGTCTGGATGCCCAAAAACGGACACCCGAAAGTTTACCGCGCGTTTTGGTGCATGGGGGGAGCTGTGGACCGACTTGGGTGCCACGTGGCGGTCTCGGATTGGTCGGCGCACACTGTGCGGTCCACGGAAGCCGCACGGGAGCAGTGGACCGGGCACGGGGACACGTGGCAGCCTCTAATTTGCGGGCTCACGCGGCGCGGTCCACGGCGTTGCGCGGGCGGGTGCATGGACCGGGGCGGGCCATGTGGCGGCCCATGAGTGGCCTGGTCATGCGCATGCGGTCCACCCAGCGCGGGGAGCAGGTGGGGCAGGTGCCGGCGTCGTGCCGGGCAGGTCGGGCAGGTGGCGCCGGTACGTTGGGCGCCACGTGGCGCCTTGCGATTGGCGGGCGCCACCCGCTCCGTTGACCGCCATGGAACACGCGGCAGCACCTGGGTGGCGGGGCGCCCGCTGTCCCGTGTTTAGGACACGCGTCACGACCAGGTTAATCCGGGCGCTTGTCGCGGCGGGTTCGTGGGCGCGGTTTCGGTGCCCGAATGTTTCGGGCGCCCGAAACATGGGCCCAAAAGCCCAATAATGGGTTTTTGTATTTTCTTTTGGGAAATCTTATAAATAGGCCTCCTCCATCTTTCTTTTGGGCCTTTTCCCAAGCTCCTCTTGTGGTGAGACCTTAAGCAAAGTTGTTCCTCACTTTGTTCTCCTTCTCTCCAAGGATTTCTGGAATTTTTGGAGGCCGCAGCATCGACGTCTTCGGCGATTCGGCGCACTTCGACGTTCTTTCTTCGGCGGCATTTTTCGTCACACTTCAGTCCGCGGGCTCCCCTGGGCTACCCCGAAGGAGTTTTTGGGTGATTCTTGCGGCATTGTCTTCACAACAGGTAGGGCTATATTTCTTGTATTCATCGTTTCCCTCCGTTCTAAGTATTTGTTGGGTTTTTTTTATCACCTTTGGAACCTATTTTTTCTGCGACAGATTTTGGACAGCGGAGGAGTATTTATGAATTTTCTCGGCCTACGAGTGTCGGAACGGGGTGTATAAATACTTGATTCGTATCCACACTTCGCGAGGATCGCAATGGTGATTTTTTTGGATTTTTTGGAGGACTGCGCAGAGGTGAAATTTCATGTTTTTCGGTGCTATTTTGCAAAACAACGAGTGTTGTTTTTGTGTAACTCCATTTATGCCGAGTGCGATTCATTTTTTAGTGGTTCGCAGATTTTGGGTGTTTTGTGGAGAAAAAGGAAGTTGGACAGCGAGGAGACGTTTACAGTTGTGGATTGCGCGTTCCAGGTAGGTAGTTGTTGTATACCTCGTTTTACGACTTGCTCACTAGGACTGTTAGAGGAATCCCTATATTATCATTTATTGATATATCACCCTATTGAAAGTCATGCTTGATTATAATAATTGTGAGCCTATCATGTGGGATTATTATTGTGGGAATATCATGTTGGGAATATTACTGCCATGTTTAGTACTTAGCTTTTATGCAAAAAGGGATTATTATGTTGGGACATTATGATTTAGCCTATGTGAGTGTACTATTGATGCTTCCTTTTTATTCTACATGAGGGCATTTGCATGCTTGTATGGACATCTAGATGCGCTACTATTTATTGCTACACTATCATATTGGGACTTAACTTAGGAGAAATCATGTTTTCTCTTTTTTCTCATTTTTATTCAGAGGTATGATTCATGTTGCTCAGGTTCGATCAGGGATTTGGGATAGTGTAGTCGGAATCTTTGAGTCAGGGAAAGATTGTACAGATTTTTTGACTTGTGGGGTGTCGCGGCGACCGCGGATAATAGGCAGTTGACCGAATATTGATTATTATACCAGATTGGGGACTTGTGGGATATTGCGGCAACCGCGGATATTGGGCGGTTGACCGGATGTCGATCTTTGCATCAGATTGGGGTTGAGTTTTTTTTAGTGGATGGATTTTTCCCACTTGAGCATAGTCGTGATCCAGTCCTGCTATATTGAGATATTGTGACATGGTTACTTTACTCGTGTGGGTTGTTCCCCTCGAGTGCCACTCCGGATGTAGGCTTATGACCGAGCCATGTGTGTTGGTCTGTTAATTATATTGGGATTCGAGACATGTGTGCCGATTCCGCTACTAGGTCCTTGAGTTCGACAGCAGAGTAGGCAGTACCGGGTTCTATATCGGTCCATAGATTGGCTTTATTTTAGGCAGATACTGTTACTGATGCATGCATACAGTTATTTCATTCGGTATTGCATTAGAGGCATAGTAGTGGTAGTGTTTTCTTATGAGCAGTTTTTTAGCTTACCTGTCACGCCCCGGGGTCGAAACTGCGACCCGGGCTCGCCAACAGATCCGCCACCTATGCGAAATCCCGCATAGGCGAAGCGTCCAACCTGCAATAGTATCCTCTAACCACTAAACAGATATCAGAGCTGAAGGAAAACTGCTGTAATAAAAAAATTTGAATCACTATACAACAGAAAAATACCAGTACAATATCCATCTCCCATAAATAATGATACAATAATCCGATCCACCGAAACTGTAATACAAGTAAAAGCCACCTATACAACATCTATAAATCCAAAAAGGGAGATAAACTGAAATAATAAAATACAACTGTGTACAGTGAAATCCACAATCCGGGTTGGTACATCTATCCCACTGTAGAAATCAACACTGGTATGGATCTATCTCGTGACTCCCTCGCCTCGAACCGACAATCGAAAGATCCGCAACTCCCGCAGCAGACACTGCAAAACAAAGGGAGGAAAGGGGAAAAACAACAATGGGGGTGAGAACCACTAGTAAAACCAGTAGCCTCCCCTTGTGGGTAAAGCCTCAAGCCCCGACGTACCCACTAAGTCTACCAGAGGCAAGAAAAAGAATAAGAGAGGTGGTAAGCTATAAACAGCACTACTGATAAAAGGAAGCTACCACTAAAATGCCTCTAAATGCAGTATCAAACGAAATGACTGTATGAATGCATCAGAAAACCGTATCTGTCCAAATAACCCAATCTGATGTGCCACCAGTAGAACTGGCATTGCCTGCTCAGCGGAATCTGCACACAAGGCTCGAAACCGCGAGATCGGCCCGCACGGCTCGCATCCCAAAATAAGTATCAGACCAGCACAGAAGGCTGGGTCCGAAAAGCCTACCTCCGGAGTGGCACTCGAGGGGAGCGACCCACACGAGTAAAGTATCTCAGTAACAAGTATCTCTGTATAGCAGGACTTTGATCATGACTATGATCAAAGTGGGAAAATCCATCCACTAATGAAACCCCGATCCCCAATCTGGTGCAATAATACTCAATAAGTGGGAAACTCCATCCACTAGAGAAATTTGATACCAAATCTGATGCATAAGTAAACATCTGGTCAACCGCCCAATGTCCGCGATCACCGCAACACCCCACAAGTCCAAAATCTGATAAAGTAATCAACATCTGGCTAACCGCCTAATGTCCGCGGTTACCACAATGCCCCACAATCCATAATCGAGTCTAACCTGTCCCAGACTCAATGGCCTCAACTACACTATCCCGAACCCCTGCTCTAACTCGAGCAACATGCATCTGAATAAAAAGGAGAACAGCTAAACATGGTTTCTCCTAAGTCAGATTCCAACATGAAAGTGTAGCAGAAAAAGGTGGCCTATCTAGATGTCCATCAAGATGTCCATACAAGCAGGCAAGTGTCCTCATGTAGAATGAAAGAAAGGCATCTAACAGTGTTCTTACACAGATTAGATCATGAATAGTATAATCTCTCATAAGGAATAACTCACACAGAATATAGGTTAAAGAACATCATTTACCATCAACATCACCTAAAGGAGTACAACACTTATCAAACCTCACATTCTCACATGGATATGCTAAAGATCATTTAACATCACTTAAACATGGACATTCAATCAAGTATCACCAATGAATAGACTAAGGTTCAACATGTCACGCCCGGGAGTCGAAACTGCGACCTGGGCTCGCCAACAGATCCGCCACCTATCCAAAATCCCGCATAGGCGAAGCGTCCTACCTGCAAGAAAAGGCTACAGCTAAACAGATATCAGAGTTATAAAATAAAAGTGCTGTAAAACTAAAACCAACCATCTGTACAACTGGAAATAATACAACAATGTCCATCTCCCAAAATGATAATCATATAATATCCTCATATACAAAATCAGAACTCAACAGGGAGGTATCTCCAATAAATACATCAGTGTACAGTCTCTCGATACAAAACATAACCTCACTACATCAGTCTCTCAAAAGAGAAAAATAAAAAGACCAGTCTACGAAAGATCTCCTCTGAAGGGATACCGCTACTCACCAACGACGGGTAGGGATCTAGCTCGCGACTCCCTCGCCTCGATCAACAACCGCAGAATCAGCAACACCCGCTAAGACTCTGCAAAATAAAGGAGAGGAAGGAAAAAGGAGGGGGAAAACCCCCAAAGGGTGTGAGAACTACACCAAAAAAGGAGTTCTCAGTGGGTACCACCGCCAGACTCGACGGTCTGCCCACCAAGTCCTCAAGAGACATAAACTAACCAAAGCCGTAAAGACTGAAATAAGGAAGCTGGAGACTTTCAACAGCTACCATGCCTCTATCTAAATGCTCAAAAGGGGAGAACCAAAGAATGGTATGCAACCACCAGCACATGAAGTGCACAATCGACCCAATCGAGCTGACTGCCATACCTGGTCGAGTCAAACCTGCGCCCACTTACAACCACCTCCCGCTGACAGGCAGGACTTACGTAGGGCGTCCAAACGGACTAACTCGCTATCGAGTAGTGGCTCATGCAGGCTATAGTCAAAATCCACTCTCTCTCTCAGAACGGATAGCCTCAAGATCACCAAACCTCTCGCACAACGGTCGACTAACTCACAACGACCTCAGGACCACCGTCAATCCCCCAACGGTTCCGAACAACACCGGCACTGGTCTAAACATAGCTACTAGACTCCACTCGGTCCCCCAGGCACGAGTGTAACAAAAAGTATCTACCTGAATAAACCCAATCGATGGACCAGTAAACTGGCACTGTCTGCTCAAACTGTCTCAAGTATCTGCTAACAAATCGGTACTCACTGACCGATACTCAAGGTCTGGCGCTCACTGGCCATAATCGATGTCTGGCACTCACTGGCCATATATAAATCGCCTACTCCGGAGTGGCACTCGTGGGGAGCGACCCACACGAGTAAAGTATCACTGTAACAAGTCTCACTGTAACAAGTATCACGAGATAGCAGGACTGGATCACGACTCTGATCAAAGTGGAAAAACTCATCCACTAAAGGGAAACCCGATCCCCAAACTGATACAATAGTAAACGATAAGAGGAAACTCCATCCACTAGAGGAAAGTCTAATACCCAATCTGATACATAAATAAATATCCGGTCAACCGCCCAATATCCGCAGTTGCCGCAATACCCTGCCGTCCATAACCAAGTACTATAACCGACCTCCGGTCAACCGCCCAAAGTTCGCGGTCACCGCCAAAACCCTGCCAGCCGCAATCCAGCACAACCCGTCCCTGACACCAATGTCCCTGCTACACTACCCCAGACCCCTGCTCGCACCTGAGCAACACAGACCGCCTGTCTAACAAGAAGGAGAAAAGGAATAACATGGTTTCTCCTAAGTCAAGTTCCAATATGTAGTGCAGCAGTAAAAGATGGCCTAACTACGTGTCCATACAAGCATGTTTTTATCCTCAGGAACGATGAAAGAGAGTGAAACATAAAGTAGCATAGCATGCTAAAACATTTCTACTATGATACACCAATATCAAATAAGTAGGCCAATACATGAACATGCATGATCTCTATATCATCTAGTGTGGGAATAAATAAAGCCGTCTGTCAGAGATAAGACTCTAATTCACCAAACGTGAACCATGATCAGGTATGCATCAATCCCCAAAATCTAGGCCATTCCCTGCTTACCTCTCATTCATATTAGTTGAACATTAGTTCTGCATGCTATCAATCATAGGGGGGGGGTGACATTCCCACAGGTATACTTACATTAACCATAACAACCCTATCATTTCCTTATACAGTTACCAATATTATGCTTACCCACCTGAAGAGCTTAATACAAGGCAAACCTGAGGTCGGTGAAAGGCGTGGCCATTAGCCAACAACAACTGCTGAACCCGCACCCACGGTACACGTCGCGCCAGCCTCGGCCCCTAATAGCTGAAATAACCGGAAACCATCATCTCCAATTCCAACAGGTTCAAAGACACTAGCTAACCTTCCTGGGTAGAACAATAAGGTCCAAAGTTACACTTTTATTCCCAAAAATTAGCTAAACACACACGATCCGAAAATCAGTGCCAAAGATGTCATTATTTCACCTGCTGAAATTTCCCTGAAAATTCCAATAAAAATATCACTACAATCATCGCGTCGAGACCTTCGAAACGGGTACCTGCACGTCCAATTCCGAGCCCCGTAGGCCGAGTTACAAATTCCACAGTACAGGCGCGCAAAAACTCACAACCACCCAACTGTAATAATCTGCACAGTAAAAAGGGAAACAGTATACCTTCGGGAAAGCCTCAAAAAAATCCCAGAAAAATACGATGGTAATCCCCGCGACGAGTAGATGCAAAAAGTGTATAGGCTTGTCTCGATCCGACGCTCAAGCGCGGAGATAAAATTCCGGCAAGGGGCTGCTGTCCAAAAACTCCACCAGCAAACAGTAGCTTAGAAATGTCTAGAAAACCATGCCAGGAATTCAGAATCCAGCAAGGTGTTCAACACAAAATTCGAAGATGTACCTCTCGTGAATCCAACGCCGCAGAAATAGTCCATAAATACTATCGGAGCAGCTTTGTGGACCTCACAGACCAAACAGCGACGATAACGGGCCTTCGATGAAAAATCGTCGCTCTGTGCTACGATGCCGAAGTCGTCGACGCCGCAGCTTCCAAAAAATCTGGGCCTCTGCCAGAAGATGCGCAACACAATGATCTCCAACTTTGCTGAAGGGTCCAAGGGCAGGGGAGCTGGGGAAAAGGGGCAAAAGGCCCAAGAAAAGTGCCTATTTATAGGCCCAGCCCGAAAAAAATCTGAAATTGGACTTTTGGGCCCAATTTCCGGGCGCCCGCTGGTTTCGGGCGGCTACAGTGTTGGGCCCGGCCCAACACTGTGCGCGCCCGAATCCACAAGAACGCGCCACGTGGCCTCGCGGCCCTCCCCCGTGCCCGGCGCACGTGCGCCCGCGAACCGCACAACGCCGCGTGTCCCGACACGCGGACGTGCGCGGCTGCGCCCGGCCAACCGCGGGGCGCCACGTGGCGCCCCCATGTCGCCCACCTGCCTCGCACCTGCCCGCGTACGGTCACCTGCCCCTGCCGCTGAGTGGACCGCGCGCACAAAGTCCAGCCAACCACAAGGCGACACGTGGCCAACCCTCGGTCCACCGTGCACCCTGCTAAGTCTGTGGACCGCGCCTGCTGCGCCGGCCAACCGGACGCTGCCACGTGGCCCGCGCCTGGTGCACGCCTCCCGCGGTGGACCGACCGGCTACTCCTCAGCCCGCCGTCGCACTCCGTCGCCCGCCGCGCTCCGCCGCCCGCCGCCGCCGCCGTTGGCGCCTCTCCGGCCGCCGGAACAGTAACCCCACACCTCGAAATCCATGCCGGGTCATCCGGGCTCCAAAAAATACAAGTAAATAGTCCATCTTGACCGTTTTCGCGCGCTGAATCCAAATCCGAAGTCCATTTTGCCAAATTCAAATTCCAAAATTTGTCAAAGGCATCCGGAAGGGCGTTTTTAATCCAAATTCCGCACTGAGTCTAATTTTGATGCCCGATTCGCGCGAAACCACTTCTAAACAATCGACGGGGTCCCCAATTACCCACGTGATCCATTATACACCCGAAGTCCATTACTTGTGTCCAAATTGGTGCAGAAACACCGCCGACACGTCCCATAGGCCTCCAGAAGCTGCTGATCGCACTGTAGAAGCCCTGCAGAGATCTGGGTCACTACATCCTCCCCCACTAAAAGAAAGTATCGTCCTCGAAACTAAAGCAACTTACACGCAGTCTTAGAAACCAAGGATAGGTACTCAACACCGCCGTCTCCAGCTCCCAAGTCACCAGTCACTCCCCGTGATTACTCCTC
This sequence comes from Tillandsia leiboldiana, assembly GCA_029204045.2. NCBI lineage: Eukaryota > Viridiplantae > Streptophyta > Magnoliopsida > Poales > Bromeliaceae > Tillandsia > Tillandsia leiboldiana. The sequence goes on from CM055068.1 coordinate 11,219,299, forward strand.
AACTACAACAACAACCGGTATGGCATGGCCCAATTGCGTAATTCTCTCATCTCACGAGCTAGAATTCGCAACGGGCGTCCCTCGTACCACAAATACCCGTAGATCTCAAAGGAAACGAGTCCATCACGGGCGAGCAATCCACAAGCCTAACGCTCCTGAGCTGAGACGTGGAAGGACCAACAAGAACTCCAACAAAAGGCTGGGGAAAAGAAAGAACAACCAGAGTAATACACACCCAAAACCGCCCCCCCGGTGCCAGCACAACTAGGCGATCCGAAAATACCCACACCAGCAACCAAAAGAAAAGGGGCCCAAATAAGCTGGGGTTCTCACTCGGTCACTCTCAAAACCGACTATCCGAAGGGACTGTTCAGCCGCAGCCAATCATCGAAAGGGATCCTCCGGGACACAAACTCAACCCGGTATACCATAATGGTCCCACACAGCGCCAGCTGTGGAATCATCAAACTCAGCCCCGAAAAGCTTTCCTGCACCAGGTATCCGCCACCACGGTGGCCCTGTCGGGGTGATACTGAATGCTCATCAATAATCCAGCTGTAACTCCAAAGCCACTATGGGACACATCACTGTATCTCGCAAATCCATCTCCCATCACTGGCGATGCTAAAATCGGCGCTGGTATCAGTCTAATCATCCATTCGACCTCGCTACACTCATAATGCCCTTACCGTGTCCTGAACACCATCTAGGCAAAGCCCTCGGCTGTCTGATTCCAAAATCTGTACATGCATCAGTCGAGCAACTGCCGGAGTATAACTCCATCAAAAGGTCCAGAATAATACTCGGACCTGCCTGTGCTCAAACCACAAAAGAGCTCTCACAGTCGTGTATCAACGACGTGGCATCACTACCGTGTATCAACGGCGTGGCACGAGGTCAAACAGACCCTCGATCCATCAGATCCCTGCACCTGTGCCATCAACTTTCCCAGCTCTTACAGATAATATCCATGAGGTGCTGTTGAGATTGGCGCGGTTTCTAGAACCACGTCAATCACAATCTCAATCTCCCTAACTGGCGGCATAATCATCGGCTCGAGTGGACTCACACCCGGGATCTCGCAGCGATAGAAATATCCTTTAATCCCGGTGCCGCCATAAGCTCCTCTCATACTGTCGCTATAACCTGTGTGCTCGAACAGTCTCAATATAACAAGCCTCCTTTAGTCTGCATCGCAGAAGGTCACAGTCATCACTCTCCACACTTAATCATCCAATGGTACTGTGGCAACCAATCCCAAGCACTGGGTCAAAACACCGAACTGCCACCCATACCAATAGGTTTGCCGGTATAACTCATGGTCTCAACGGCACTGGACATGATCCACAAGCCTCCTTCAGATGCACAACATTGATAGTAACCTGTACCTTTAATGCGCGTGGTATCAACTCTGCCTCTAGTCCATGTCGGAATGCGAAGTGCACTAACTACGACTGTTGTGAAGAAATCACACCTGCGACAACTCGATCCCCTGCTGTGGTCCCCTCTAACCAGGCGGCACGAACTCATCCACACGATGCAAGCGGTTGTCGCTCAGTCTGCCAGAAAATATCCAAACTAATCACAAAGGGAGCACGACCTCTGTCTCTGCTCACGCTGAGGCGACAACTGTAGCCCTCAGCAGATAACATAACCATACTACCGCTACGCTACTCTGATAAAGATGTTGATGCTGCCATCGGGGTCCACCCGATCTCCGACATCTCAGAAATCCATTATTACAACCGTCATGATAAAACACAATTAATCCATTCGATTCCTTATACAATTATCCTTACTAAGCTCACCCCTCAATCCCATATAATATATCCCAAACATGCATGTTGTCAATCACAAAGGGTAACACTCCCTTGGGTAAGCTCTACATTAACCATCCTCAAGGATATCCACCATCCAGGAAAGCAAAACGAAAATGCCTCTGCCGGCCGATCTGTCCTCCATCACCTAGCGCCAAGCGCCAATATCCAGAACTCGCCTCTGGTGGCAGATCCCTATCCAAAGAGACTGTAGCGCCAGCTCCAAACACAGTGCCTACTCTATCGAGGCATCCAAAATCCAAAATCTGAACAGGAGGGACTAAATCAACTGAAAGATATCCTGGCGCAAGCCACTCCTAGTCACACAAATCCTATGCGCCTCGTCCCTCTAAAATGGAGCGCGCAGTTCAACAACTGCATAAACTCTCGGCACAAGGGAGCTCTCAAATAGTTTCTCCATCACCACCAACCACGATTCAGCCTCCCAAGGCTCCAAACTCAAACCTACGAATCGGGGTGGTTCGACTGCCAAAACTGGCTCAATAAACCGATCATGCCCCACAGCTCAATCCGTTGTTAGCTATCCACCCTGCCTCGGTGCCTCGGCACTAAACATCGGCACGGAGGGGGCTACTCGCTCCATCGGCGCCACATAAATCACTGCCGCTGAGGATACTGCAACCAGGTGGTCTCAGGAGGAAAGCACTGTCGGGCTACCCACTGCTCCGACAACTGTGTCACCCAGGCCAGCTGCTCCCTCAGTCGCTGATATGCCTCTAACAATCCTGCCATCTAGGTCCGGAGCTCTCTGACCTCAATCCGGGTATCCACCCCAAATCCAACCGCTCATCCTAAACAGCTGCTAAAGGAAGCACGCGGGTCAAAACCCAGCGTCGGGGAGACACCACTCAACACGACGAAACCAGAAATCAGCATACAACAACGCTCGACCCAATCCAGCGAAAGTCTAGAGCATGTCACCCATTCTACAGCATTATGTTGTCTGCAGCCAACATAATCGCTTAGGAGAATAAACATGCCAATCACTCATCCCGTCCCTTGGGAGAGGTATAAAACTCAATCAGGACTCTCGCTACAAGTCACGACTCTCACGAAGTCATCCAAGGGTCAAACCATAAGCCTAGGGTTTCTAAGTCCACCATGACCTACAACCTAGGCTCTGATACCACCTAATTTGTCATGCCCCGGAGTCGAAACTGCGACCTGGGCTCGCCAACAGATCCGCCACCTATGCAAAATCTCGCATAGGCGAAGCGTCCTACCTGCAAGAAAAGGCTACAGCTAAACAGATATCAGAGCTATAAAATAAAAGTGCTGTAAAACTAAAACCAACCATCTGTACAACTGGAAATAATACAACAATGTCCATCTCCCAAAATGATAATCATACAATATCCTCATATACAAAATCAGAACTCAACAGGAAGGTATCTCCAATAAATACATCAGTGTACAGTCTCTCGATACAAAACATAACCTCACTACATCAGTCTCTCAAAAGAGAAAAATAAAAAGACCAGTCTACGAAAGATCTCCTCTGAAGGGATACCGCTACTCACCAACGATGGGTAGGGATCTAGCTCGCGACTACCTCGCCTCGATCAACAACCACAGAATCAGCAACACCCGCTAAGACTCTGCAAAACAAAGGAGAAGAAGGAAAAAGAAGGGGAAAAACCCCCAAAGGGTGTGAGAACTACACCAAAAAGGGAGTTCTCAGTGGGTACCACCGCCAGACTCGACGGTCTGCCCACCAAGTCCTCAAGAGACATAAACTAACCAAAGCCGTAAAAACCGAAATAAGGAAGCTGGAGACTCTCAACAGCTACCATGCCACTATTTAAAGGCTCAAAATGGGAGAACCAAAGAATGGTATGCAACCACCAGCACATGAAGTGCACAATCGACCCAATCGAGCTGACTGCCATACCTGGTCCAGTCAAACCTGCGCCCACCTACAACCACCTCCCGCTGACGGGCAGGACTTACGTAGGGCGTCCAAACGGACTAACTCGCTATCGAGTAGTGGCTCATGCAGGCTATAGTCAAAATCCACTCTCTCTCTCAGAACGGATAGCCTCAAGATCACCAAACCTCTCGCACAACGGTCGACTAACTCACAACGACCTCGGGACCATCGTCAATCCCCCAACGGCTCCCAACAACACCGGCACTGGTCTAAACATAGCTACTAGACTCCACTCGGTCCCCCAGGCACGAGTGTAACAAAAAGTATCTGCCTGAATAAACCCAATCGATGGACCAGTAAACTGGCACTGCCTGCTCAAACTGTCTCAAGTATCTGCTAACAAACCGATACTCACTGACCGATACTCAAGGTCTGGCGCTCACTGGCCATAGTCAATGTTTGGCACTCACTGGCCATATATAAATCGCCTACTCCGGAGTGGCACTCGTGGGGAGCGACCCACACGAGTAAAGTATCACTGTAACAAGTCTCAATGTAACAAGTATCACGAGATAGCAGGACTGGATCACGACTCTGATCAAAGTGGAAAAACTCATCCACTAAAGGAAAACCCGATCCCCAAACTGATACAATAGTAAACGATAAGCGGAAACTCCATCCACTAGAGGAAAGTCTAATACACAATCTGATACATAAATAAATATCCGGTCAACCGCCCAATATCCGCAGTTGCCGCAATACCCTGCCGTCCATAACCAAGTACTATAACCGACCTCCGGTCAACCGCCCAAAGTTCGCGGTCACCGCCAAAACCCTGCCAGCCGCAATCCAGCACAACCCGTCCCTGACACCAATGTCCCTGCTACACTACCCCAGACCCCTGCTCGCACCCGAGCAACACAGACCGCCTGTCTAACAAGAAGGAGAAAAGGAATAACATGATTTCTCCTAAGTCAAGTTCCAATATGTAGTGCAGCGGTAAAAGATGGCCTTACTACGTGTCCATACAAGCATGTTTTTATCCTCAGGAACAATATGAAAGAGAGTGAAACATAAAGTAGCATAGCATGCTAAAACATTTCTACTATGATACACCAATATCAAATAAGTAGGCCAATACATGAACATGCATGATCTCTATATCATCTAGTGTGGGAATAAATAAAGCCGTCTGTCAGAGATAAGACTCTAATTCACCAAACGTGAACCATGATCAGGTATGCATCAATCCCCAAAATCTAGGCCATTCCCTGCTTATCTCTCATTCATATCAGTTGAACATTAGTTCTGCATGCTATCAATCTTAGGGGGGGGGGGGGGGGGGGGGGGGGGGGGGGGGTGACATTCCCACAGGTATACTTACATTAACCATAACAACCCTATCATTTCCTTATACAGTTACCAATATTATGCTTACCCACCTGAAGAGCTTAATCCAAGGCAAACCTGAGGTCGGTGAAGAGCGTGGCCATTAGCCAACAACAACTGCTGAACCCGCACCCACGGTACACGTCGCGCCAGCCTCGGCCCCTAACGGCTGAAATAACCGGAAACCATCATCTCCAGTTCCAACAGGTTCAAAGACACTAGCAAACCTTCCTGGGTAGAACAATAAGGTCCAAAGTTACACTTTTATTCCCAAAAATTAGCTAAACACACACGATCCGAAAATCAGTCCCAAAGATGCCATTATTTCACCTGCTGAAAGTTCCCTGAAAATTCCAATAAAAATATCACTACAATCATCAGGTCGAGACCTTCGAAACGAGTACCTGCACGTCCAATTCTGAGCCCCGTAGGCCGAGTTACAAATTCCACAGTACAGGCGCGCAAAAACTCACAACCACCCAACTGTAATAATCTGCACAGTAAAAAGGGAAACAGTATACCTTCGGGAAAGCCTCCAAAAAATCCCGAAAAAATACGATGGTAATCCTAGCGACGATTAGATGCAAAAAGTGTACAGGCTTGTCTCGATCTGATGCTCAAGCGCGGAGATAAAATTCCGGCAATGGGCTGCTGTCCAAAAACTCCACCAGCAAACAGTAGCTTAGAAATGTCTAGAAAACCATGCCAAGAATTCAGAATCCAGCAAGGTGTTCAACACAAAAGTCGAAGACGTACCTCTCGTGAATCCAATGCCATAGAAATAGTCCATAAATACTGTCGGAGCAGCTCTGTGGACCTCACAGACCAAAGAGCGACGGTAACGGGCCTCCGATGAAAAATCGTTGCTCTGTGCTACGATGCCGAAGTCGTCGACGCCGCGGCTTCCAAAAAATCCGGGCCTCTGCCAGAAGATGCGCAACATGAAGGTCTCCAACTTTGCTGAAGGGTCCAAGGGCAGGGGAGCTGGGGAAAAGGGGCAAAAGGCCCAAGCAAAGTGCCTATTTATAGGTCCAGCCCGAAAAAAATCTGAAATTGGACTTTTGGGCCCAATTTCCGGGCGCCCGCTGGTTTCGGGCGGCTACAGTGTTGGGCCCGGCCCAACACTGTGCGTGCCCGAATCCACAAGAATGCGCCACGTGGCCTCGCGGCCCTCCCCCGTGCCCGGCGCACGTGCACCCGCGAACCGCGCAACGCCGCGCGTCCCGACACGCGGACGTGCGCGGCTGCGCCCGGCCAACCGCGGGGCGCCACGTGGCGCCCCCATGTCGCCCACCTGCCTCGCACCTGCCCGCGTACGGTCACCTGCCCCTGCCGCTGAGTGGACCGCGCGCACCAAGGCCAGCCAACCACAAGGCGACACGTGGCCAACCCTCGGTCCACCGTGCACCCTGCTAAGTCTGTGGACCGCGCCTGCTGCGCCGGCCAACCGGACGCTGCCACGTGGCCCGCGCCTGGTGCACGCCTCCCGCGGTGGACCGACCGGCTACTCCTCAGCCCGTCGCCGCGCTCCGCCGCCCGCCGCCGCCGCCGTTGGCGCCTCTCCGGCCGCCGGAACAGTAACCCCACACCTCGAAATCCGTGCCGGGTCATCCGGGCTCCGAAAAATACAAGTAAATAGTCCATCTTGACCGTTTTCGCGCGCTGAATCCAAATCCGAAGTCCATTTTGCCAAATTCCAATTCCAAAATTTGTCGAAGGCATCCGGAAGGGCGTTTTTAATCCAAATTCCGCACTGAGTCCAATTTTGATGCCCGATTCGCGCGAAACCACTTCTAAACAATCGACTGGGTCCCCCAATTACCCACGTGATCCATTATACACCCGAAGTCCATCACTTGTGTCCAAATTGGTGCAGAAACACCGCCGACACGCCCCATAGGCCTCCAAAAGCTGCTGATCGCACTGTAGAAGCCCTGCAGAGATCTAGGTCACCACACAACAACTTTCATTGATCTCACATAGGATGAACATAGGATCTTCCAACAACATCCAATCTCATTTTGAGGTAATAGGAGTCATGAACAATGCTTAGTCTCATAAGGAACAGGCCTCAACCCACAATGATAACCATCTTTTCATGAATGAACTAGGAATCAAAAGCATAGGTCATTCTCACATCGACTAGATTAATAACCAACATCAACACCCATTTTCACATAAGCTAGATCAAAGATCAATCAACTAATTATTCTCACATAGATAGGTTATGACTCAACATCTATGCTCAACATCACACATTGTAGGTTAAGGATCAACAACTATAATTCATATCACAAAGTGGAGGCTAAGGATCACCAAACCAACTACTCTCATATAAGCCATTCTCAAATAGATCAACCAAGTCCTTCTCACATAAGCAACCAAGCACTTCTCACATAGCCCCATCAAGTCCTCACATAAATCAATCAACCATTCACATATAACTATCACTATCATTCTCACATAATTATGTTAACCATTCATCACAAGGTGTAGGTTGAAGATTAGTTTCCTAATTACCCTCACATAGAATAGGTTTAAGGATGACCACTTATAATCAACTTCATATGAGATAATATAATTTCAACCAACTAATCATTTACTCATGCATAAGCTAAGGATCAAATAACTTAATCTAAACATGGATATCCAAGCATATTATACCAAGGAGAAGAGAACAACAATCAACTATGCCATGAGGGAAACCAATAGCCCGAGTGGGTAAATCGTTGTTTTCGGCAAAGCACAACCACCCACCTGAAACTTGACGAACCGATGCCCGATCTGGCTGAATTTTGGCGTGAGTAATCCTTATCATCCCAAGAGTCCGATGCCGCGAAAATCATCCAAATCCGCCTCACGGATTGGGCGCAATCACTGAAACAATGCACACTGCGCACTGAAATTCCAGAATTTCAGCAAGTGCAACAAGGTTAAATAAAAAGTATATGCAACCTCAAATACCTCAAAATGAAGTCTCCAACAGTAAAACAAAGATCTCCTCTTTCATACAAATACCTTCAAGTCCTAAAAAATCCACCATTAAACTCCCTTAACATTCAAATACAACAAACGTCACAATGCTGTCCAAAACTGCTAACATAAACTTGCTAGCATTTCCAAGCTTAATTAGGGGCTTTTCCAAAGGGATTCATGTGAGGACCCGAATCCCCACTTAAGGGCTCATTGATGGATTAGTGGTTTCTGGGAGTGTTTGTGCGCGTGTCGGGGCCCGGAAATGGATTTCTGGTGATAATGGGAGCAAGATTGCTTAACAGGAGGCCATTTTGGATAATTGAGGTTTTTGCGCGCTTATTGGAACCAAGGGATGGACCCGGCATGAAAAACGGACCAAGCTTGCTTTTCCGGGAATTTTTGAAAAATTTTAGAAGTGGAATTTGGCCAATCGGACTTCGGATTTGGATTCAGCGCGCGAAAACGGTCAAGATGGACTATTTACTTGTATTTTTCGGAGCCCGGACACGAAAACACGGATTTAGAGGTCTTGGGGCACTGTTTCGGCGGCCGGAGAGGCGCCGGCAGCGGCGGCGGGCGGCGGAGCGCGGCGGCTGGCGGCGGCGGAGGCGCGCGGTCCACCACGGAGGCGTGCACTCAGGCGGTGGCCACGTGGCGGCTCCCGGTTGGCGGGCGCAGTGGGTGCGGTCCACGGGGATGGCGCGGGTGCACGGTGGACCGGGGGTGGACGCGTGGCAGATGTTGGTTGGTGCGGTCTTGTGCGTGCGGTCCACGGGATGGCGTTCGGTGGCCTCGGGCGGCGTGCCCGACAGGCGCGCGTGGGCGCGGCGTGGGCGCGTTGACCCGCGTTTCCCGCTCGAGGGCGCCACGCGTCGGCTCCGGCGCTTGCCACGTGGCGCAACACGGTTGGCCCTTTTGGCTGTACCCTGTTCGGGTGGCTACGTGGCGGCCTGGGGTTTTTCCGAGCGTGAACAGTGACGGGCCGGGCCCGTTACTGTAGCGGCCCGGAAGTACCGAGCGCCCGAATCTTTGGGCCAAAAGTCCAAAGTGCGGATTTTCGGGCTGGGCCTATAAATAGGCTGCTTGCTGGGGATTTTTGCTCCCTTTCCCGAGCTCCTCTGCCCTTAGCCCCTTTAGTAAAGTTGGAGATCTTCGTGTTGCGCATCTTCTGGCAGAGGCCCGGAATTTTTGGAAGCCGCGGCGTCGATGTTTTCGGCATCGTAGCCCGGAGCAACGATTTTCTGTTGGAGGCCCGTTATCGTCGCTGTTTGGTCTGAGAGGTCTACAGAGCTACTCCGATAGTATTTTTGGGCGATTTTTGCGGCGTTGGGTTCACGAGAGGTATGTATTCGACTTTCGTGTTGAGCGTTTCGTCTAGATTTTGGTTTTTGGTACGGTTTTCGAGGCTTTACTGAGCCCTTGTGTTGCTGGTGAGGTTCCTGGACAGCAGGGTCTTCGTGGATTTTTATCTCCATATCCGGACATCGGAATTCGACGTTTCAAGGCTCTATCGACATCTACACTTCGCGAGGATCGCCGTCATATTTTTAATGGAATTTTTGGAGGCTGTTTTATATGTGAAAATTTCGCAGAAAGAAGACTGTTCATCGCTGATTTTAAAAATGTGGAATTTAGTGGAATTAAGTGTAATTCTTGGATCTATTATGTACCCAGGATGCTTTGAACACTACTTTGGTACTGTTGGCTTGGTGATTGTGCTCGTATATCTGTTTCTGGGCTTTCTTAGCTGTACGACCCTGGACAGTTGTGAACCTTCAGGTGGGTGGCCCTGTCTCCAAGAATGATGGAATGTGCATTAAATCTGCTATAGTAGGACCATGCATGATAGTGATATTCCTGTGTAGCATGCTAGAATGTGATAGCTGTTGATTCTAGAGTTATATGATGATCATGCGATCTCTTGTTCCTACTCTGTAAAATTATTATTATTATCTTGGAATTTGACCTAGCACCCCGTCATATGCAGCATGTTCAGCCAGACTGTAGAAAATTCAACTTGGGCTAGGTTTATTCTGCTTTAGACATCCACACTTCTTTTCTTTCCTGGACATAGTGTTTTACTCGCCCGGGTAGTGGGCTGAGTGGTCGGGTTTCTTTTAGTGTGGGATGCATTCTTGCACTCGTGCTTGGGAGCAGAGTGGAGTCTGGTAGATACAGTTGATCGTTCATCTGTGGCGGGAGCTGTTTGGTAGACGGCGGTCCCGAGATGATTTGGTTTCTTGTTTTATTGTCGCCACTGTGTCAGTGGCAGCTTTGTACCAGTGATAGCAGGACCTTGAACCCAGAACTGTTTTTGGACACACATGATTTTTGTCAACCAATGTTTTCTTCCGAGCATCGTGGAGTCGCCGAGTCTGTTCTTGTTTGATTGGACAAAGGCATTAGCTCTACGAGGCTTGGATATAAAGCTTGTTTTCAATTGTTTTCCTAAAAAGAACTAAAAATCATTAAATATGGATTTCTTTCAGATCAAATGGCTTTCAATAAGAAATGTCACCTTTTTCCGATAAATTTAACCACCCGAGATGGTTCGAGTGGTCTGGGTTCCAAGGTCTGCCTTTTTCCTTTGGGACGAGAACAACGAGAGGCTATGCCTAGAGCCTGTTCTTGTTTGATTAGGGTTGTAGGTTCTAGTCTTTCGGGGTTCCCGGACCTTTTATTGTGTCTGTTGTGGAGTTATCCTGTCAGTGATGCCTGTTTTAGGGAGCCGTTGGGTTGACAGCGGTCCCGCCTGTCGAGTGTTCCTTGTTGCTCGGGTTAGAGAGCAGGGATGGGGGATAGTATAGCTATATTGTTGAGTCGGGTGGGATTGCACCAGATTATCGACTCGGGTTATTATTTTGGTAACCGCGAACTGTGGGCGGTTTGACCGATTAGTGTTATACATCAGTTGGGGCTGGGTTTTGCATTGTGGATTGAGTGAGTCTCCACTTTGAGCATAGTGTCGACTTTTGCCTTATTGGCTGAGATACTTGACAGAGCTGTTGGACATGGGTTACTTTTGACTTGAGCATGTTGCTCCCCTCGAGTGCCACTCCGGAGTAGGCGAGACCGGGTTGTTGTAACCGGCGTTGAGATTGAGCTTTAGACCGGGTTGTTGTAATCGGCGTGAGATTGAGTTCTTCTATCGTGACTTGTCGACGCTGTCCCTCTGACTGAGCCAGTTTTGGCAGTTACGGACGCTGTCCCTCTGACTGAGCCAGTTTTGGCAGTTACGGACACAGTCCCTCTGGCTGAGCCAGTTTTGGCAGCTACGGACATACCTACGGTAGACCCGTCCTGTTGAGGATGTGCGGCAGTAGGTAGGCGCATGTTTGACTGGACCCGAGGAGGTAGTCAGTTCAGATTGGGTGACTATACTGATATGTTAGTAGATGCACCATGTTATCATCTGTTCCACTTTTTGAGCATCTAGATAGGGGCATAGTAGCTGTAGAGTTATTCATTTCTAGCTCTTTCCTTCAGTATTTCATTTATTACCTTATGCCTCTAGTAGACTTAGTGGGCAGACCGTTGGGCTTGTTGACGGCACCCACTGAGGACTACTGTGGGATGTAGTTCTCACACCCGTCGTGGTGTCTTTTTCCCCAGGGACTTCTACTCCTGTTCCTGCTGCTCCAGTTGTTGCTTCTTCAGACCGAGGTAAGGGAGTCGCGAGCTAGATCCCTACCAGTCGTCATCCAGAGAGTAGATGTACCCCTTTTTATATTTTGAGAGTTACTTGCTGAGAGACCTTGTAGTGAGGTATAGAGTTGTACTTTTATTTCAGAGTTGAGCGACTTTTGTACTTGTGGTGAGGACTTGGAGTTGTATTTATTTTATTTATACCAGTTTACTTCCCGCTCTGATATCTGTTTAGCGTAGTATCTTTCTTTTGCAGGTTTGACGCTTCGTCTATACGGGGTTCACCGTATGGGCGGCGGATCTGTTAGCGAGCCCGGGTCGCAGTTTCGACCCCGGGGCGTGACAATTCATCCACATATCACAAAAGAGAATTTGCTCACCTTGAAGTTATAAAGTAGTCCCAACTTGAATTTCTGAAAAAAGACTTTATATCCACAAAGTTATCAGCATTCCAAGGTGCATTGCTCAAATCAAAACTAAAACAGGGACTGCAGCAATCCACAAACTAGCACTTGGAAAGATCATTAAAGTTACCTAACCAAACGTGCTCTAAATCCTGCAAGAGAGGAACCGTTAGATTCCTCGTCGAGAGTAGATACAAATTGAGCCAAAGAACTCCAAATTTCATGCTCGGATGAAGGAGAAAACCCATAAACACTTTGAACTATCCACCAAGTTCCATCTGTGCATGAATGCAACAAGGTGCTCCAAAGATCATGCATAAACCCTAATATAAACTCAGATCTAGGGAAAATGATACTTACCAATATTGTTGATCTTCGAGTCCTGGAAATTTCCCCGCAAAACTCATCCAAAAATTCCACTCCTACAATTCAGAAAAGCCAAAACACTGAGGACTGTTCAGGATTCCAGACTGAAATGAAGGGTCCCAAAGATGGCCCTAAAACTCTGTAAAAACATGGGATCTGAGGGGAGAGTTGAATACAAAGATTGTAGCTTTACCTCTCGTGAAAACTTAGAACCAAAAATGAGCTCAAAATTCTAAGAAGTGAATCCTGGGGAATTTTCGCACTGAAATGCGACGAAGAGGTTCACAAACTGCAACAATGGTGGTGCTTGCCTCATGGTGAAGATGATGGTGATAAAGCCTCTATAATCCATCTCTTTGCTGATGAAGATGAAGGAGGGTTGCCAATAAATCCTCTGTAGAAGTCCCCAAAGTTGGAAGCTCCAAAAGTGGGAGAAGGAGGAGATAGAGGAGCTTAAGTAGGAGGAAGAAGAAGAAAGAAGAAAAGAGAGAGAGAAGGAGGGTACTGTGCAAAGCACAGTACCGGGCCTGGCCCGGCTCCCGGCCCATCCCCGCGCCCAGCGGGGCACGTGGCGCTCATCCGGGTGCCCCGCCCCCGGGCGGATGGCCCGGATGGGGCCACGTCGCCCATGGCGCCCGCCACTGGCGCGGCGACACGCGTCCCGCACAGGGACGCGCGCTGCGCCAGCGGGCACGCCCATGAGTGCCGCGTGGCCCGAGCGGCCCTTTCCCGCACCGACGCGTGGCGATGCCGACGGCCGCTGCGCCTGGTGCACGCCACTCCGTGGACCGGCCGCCTGAAAGAAGACCAAAAAGCTCCAAAAATGCCACTTTTTACTATTTTCGCGCGCTGAATTCAATTCCGGAGTCCAAAATTCCAAATAATGCAACCAAATAGCCGTTTTGATCGTTTCTCCGCGCTGAATCCAAATACGGTATCCGTTTTGCAAGAATCCACTTCTATTTTTCGACGAAACTCCCAATTAAGCAATCTTGATCCATTTCTCGCACTGAGTCCGTTTCTTGGGTCCGATTTGCGCGCAACCAACACTATCCACAGAAATAAGCCTGCACAAGCTGTCGATCACACTATAATGACCACGAAGATCCGGGTCTTCACATTACCACTTTATTCTCCTTTTGCCTCTGGTAGACCCGCTGGGGGTTACTGGTTTTATCAGTGGTTCTCACCCCCATTATTGTTTCTTTCTCTCTCTCCCTTTGTTTTGCAGAGTCTTCTGCGGGAGCTACTGGGCCTTCAGCGGCTGATCGAGGTAAGAGGATCGCTGAGTAGATAGATCGTCTGCCCCGACAGTGAGTTGTAGCTAGACTTATGTTGTATCCCCGTTCTCTCAGACTGTTGTACTTTTACTTTTGGGTCTGGCTTTAGCCAGCTAGTTGTATTATTTTTTTTGGTGAGCTGGGAGGGAGTAATGTATTTATTACTATTGTACTTTTATTTTCAGTTTCAGTTATGAGATGTTGTAGTTTTAGTTCAGCTCTGTATTTGTGCTCTTTTATTGTATATCTTATATCTGAGCAGGTTACCGGCACTTCGTGTACGCGGGAAATTTCGTGTGCACGGCGGATCTGTAGACGGGCCCGGGTTCTGGTATACACCCGGGGCGTGACAATAGTGGTCCCCTAGGGTTTACTAGGTGGTTGGTTGAATAGTAAAATCTTAGGGGACCACTATAACCCAACCACATATCTTTTCATCTAACGACTGAAAACTTGATAGCACCAATTGCTTGGTGCTATCGATAGTATTCTAACGCCGGACTCTCTCTCTCTCTCTCTCTCTCTCTCTCTCTCACTCTCTCTCTCTATATATATATATATATATATATATATATATATATAGTCCGGCTACTATGCTATCGATAGCACCAAGCACTTGGTGCTACCAAATTTTTTTTCGTTAGATCTACCATTTTGATCATTTTCGTCCCTTAGATTATTATATTTCACCAACCACTCACTTAATCCAAAGGGTCCACTATCATCCCAACCACACATCTCTTAATTTAGGGGTCAAAAACTTAATAGCACAAATCACTTGGCGCTATTAATAGTATAGTAGCATATATATATATATATATATATATATATATATATATATATATATATATATATAACGATCCGGCCCACTAGCAATAATAACTTGTTAGGCCCAAACCACAACCCAAAATATTTAAGCCCAGTTATTATTATTAGTGTATATATCTCTTATAAATCCAATCACAACCCCATTTCCATTCGATGTGGGACTATTGGAGTGTCACAAACTCCCCCCGTTTAGGCCTGACGTTCTCGTCAGCCCAAACACACACTCATCCCAAGATCACCAGACGATGTGAGACTTGTCTTGCTAGCCTCGTCATTCAGACACTGATATAGCCCATCACATTGTCTTTTAGATCATGGCCTAGCCGAGACTAGCCACACACTTCTGGCTGGTGACTGGCTTTGATACCAAATATAATGACCCGGCACACTAACAATAATAACTCGTTAGGCCCAAACCACAGTCCAAAATACTTAAGCCAAATTATTATTATTAGCGTCCAATGTGGGGTTATTAAGGTGTCACAAACTTCTCCCGTTTAGGCCTTACGTTCTCGTCAGCCCAAGATCACCAGGCGATGCGAGACTTGCCTCGCTAGTCTTCCGGCTGGTGATTGGCTCTGATACCGAATGTAACAATCCAGCCCACTAACAATAATAACTCGGTGGGCCCACACCATAGCCCAAAATGCTTATGCCCAGTTATTATTATTAGGGGTCTCTCTCTCTCTCTCTCTCTCTCTCTCTCTCTCTTTCTCTCTCTCTCACACACACACACACAGACACACACACACGGAGATATATATATATATATATATATATATAGTCAGCTATAGTCCGACCATTATGCTTGTAAAAATGTCAAACAATTAGTATTTGTAAGTTTTTTACCGTCAGATCTATTACTTTAATTAATTTTACCCCTTAGATCATACTATTTCACCCTCCACCATTAAACCTAAGGGGCCTACTATCATCCTAAGCGCACATTCTTTCATTCAAGGGTTAAAAATTTACAAGTACTAATGAATTGGTATTTTTAAAAATATAGAAGCTCAGTTACACACACACACACACACACACACACACACACACACACACACACACACACACACACACACACACACACACACACACACACACACATATATATATATATATATATATATATATATATATCTCGGCTATTATATTTTTATGAGTACGATCGCCTTTGTACTCATAATTAGGCTATTTTTTATAATAAAGATTCCGAATCAACGATCCACACCGTTAAATATGATTAAGGTATTTTAAATTTTTAGAAATCAAATTTCATAATTTTTTGATATCATTTACCTTACGATCGAAATATCTCAAAATTGACAACTTTTAACAATCGGTATATAATATTTACTGTTTTAATGGTGTAAACGAATCGGAATTGAATAACTTTTTGATAGAAAATTTTATTCATTATGTAAATAAAGATCAATATATAGTTCCGATTTTAATTTGAAAAATTTGATTCGCTATTTTTAGAAAGTCGTTCGATTTTGACCGTTCAATTTATACTCGCTTAATAAATTTTATTATAATTTTTAAAAATTATAAAATTTAATTTTAAAAAATTTTAAATATTCTAAATTATATTTAACGGTATAAACCATTGATTCGAATGTTTTATCATAAAAAATAATTTCTGAGTCTGGAGGGCTTTATGCTCATGAAAGGATATTAACCCTCCTCTCTATGAGTCTACATACACACACAGAGTGAGTATACTATACTTGATTTAATTGTATTGATAGCTATGAAATTTTCATTAAGGTTTTATTTAATATTTGATTCTTTTAAAATGATTATAATGTTTCTAAACTTTTATATATATACTAGTTAGTCCATCTTTTTTCACCTAATTAATAATAAAAAAATAATCTGAATGTTTGATAAATAATTTTTGAACTTGTAAATTGTACTAAAGATAGAAATTATAATTTACCGGCAGTATAATAAAATTAGGTTATATGGACATATTCATGCGACGCTTTTATATAAGTGTCCTATTTATATTCTATCTATATCTAAAATTAGATTATAGAGACATATTTTTACAACGTATTATAATAATGTATCGCTATACACCCTAATGACTGCATACATAGCGACACTAATAATAATAGACGAATGGGCACAAGTAGAGTCCCGCTCCGTCGCCTGCAAAGATTATGTGCTATGTGTGTAGCGAGAACCATTGGGCACGGGATTGCCAAAACCATACCAAAATGAATGGAAAACAAGTTGCTGAGGTCCAAGACGAGGAGGGCAAGGATGAGGTGGAATTACTGAGGATGGGCGCGCTAAGACTCGTCAACGCGGTTCGTGGGCAGTCAAGCAATGATAGGCTCTATAGGTAGGAGCTAATGATCAACGATGTGACCCTCAATGGGAGGGCCACACAAGTGATGATCGACACTGGTGCAACTCACAACTTTGTCGTAGAGGTAGAGGCCAAGCGGTTGGGTCTCAAGCTCAAGAAGGATGCGAGTCGCATCAAGGTTGTCAATTCTGAGATGTAAGCAATCATAGGAGTTGTAAAGGATGTGGAGATAGCCATCGGCCCGTGTAGGGGCACGACCAATCTCACTATTGGGCCGCTCGACAATTTTGGAGTAATTCTAGGGATGAACTTTTTAGCTTTGTCGAAGGCGGTGCCCATGCCACATTTGTAAGTGTAGTGTCCTGGTGTTCCAATGGCTTTGAATTCCTTCTTTTTATGACGGGATTGTTAGGAAAACTTTTCACTGTGTTTTCTCCAATGGACCGGCCTGGACCGCGAGTATTTTTCTGTGATTGAGCTCGGAAAACGGAGAACGGCAAAGCGATCGGATTTGGATTCCGATTTACGGATCTCCCGGAATGGGGGTCAAAGCGTTTGCCTTTGAGTGGTGCATCGGAATCCGTGCTAAGTGGCCGGCACGCTTTTCGAGGCGATCGAACGGGATCTTTCTACGATCAGATTCTTTTATCTTACTTATGTTATTTGTTTATTTTATTTATATTGTAATACCTCGACCTTCCCGTTTTTCGTTTTGGTTATAATTGAATCTTTTCAGTTGTTAGGGGGGTTGAAAGTTCGAGAATTTCTGGGCTGACCGTCGGGGTTTACGAATATTTTTAGGTGGTAGAGCTCGCAAAACGGTGAACAGTTGTGCGATCGGATTCGAATTCCGACCCCGGGATCTCCCAGAAATGTTGTTTGAAGTTGCTATCAGTTTGGGCGCGTCGAAATCCGTGCTGGCAATCGGCACGCTTTTCGATGTAATCTGGACCCCTCGTTTAATTCCCGATTGATTAAGGATGTGATATGGGGATTTAGGTTTTTTTTCTGCTTTTCTTTCGTGCGTTAGGTCGGGTCTGGGTGCGAGCTGGGAAAACCCCAAATCCATATTTTCTCTTTTTTCAAGACGACGGCGTAAGGATCCAAGCAGAGAGACAGGGAAAGGGAAGGGGAATTGTTCCCTTGCTGCGGGATCGAACGAGCGAGGGGCGGACGATTCTCCTTCTTCCTCCTTCTCCGGCGACAATGAGGTGAGTGGTTGGAATTTTTTCGGTTTTCCGTTGTGGGGTTTTCATGTCGATGTCGCGTGCGAAGCGAGTTTGGTAAACGGGAGGCCGCCGCCGCCGTGGTTAAACGGGAGGCCGCCGCCGCCGTTATCATGTTCGCGAGGTCGTCGCCGCAGCCGCCGTGGTCGCGGGGTCGCAATCGGAGCCGGAAAAGACAAGTTGAGGGTTTACTGTTCATCCGGCCGGGCTTCAGGCCACGCGGTCCATCGGACCGGCGTGCACCCGGCGCACGCCTCCGCGGCCCAGGGGCGCGCACCCGGCGCACGGACGCGTGCGCCAGGCCGCGCGGTCCACCGGACCGGCGTGCACCCGGCGCACGCCTCCGCAGCCCGAAGGTGCGGACCCGGCGCACGGGCGCGTGCGCCAGCCCAGCCCAGGCCGCGCGGTGCACGCACCAGGCGTGCACCCGGTGCTTGCCATCGCAGCCGCGGGGGTGGACCCGGTGCGCGTTTTTGCCTGTGCGCGGCACGGCCCAAGCCGCAGCGGTCTACCGCTGCGGCGTGCGCCCGGTCTGCGACACGCTCCTTTGTAGCCGTGGACCCGGTCCACGACTCTGGCTATGCTCCAGCGGCCCACCGTGCCGTGCTCCCGGTCTGCGCCGCCGCCGCCTTTTGTCATGGACCCGGTCCACGCCTAGACCTGTGCACCAGCCCCCAGCTTGAGAGTCTGAAAGCTCCATTCTTAGCCCGTTTCGCCCCGTTTTTTAGTGTTTTTGATCACGACGATGTTTTTAACAACAATTCTTACTGTTGCTTTTTCGGGCACAATGTGGGAGTGTTTTAGCTGGAGCTTCCGCACATCTTCTTCTTCGTGTTTGAGGTGGGTACACCCTTAGAACCTCTTTATGCGCAATTTCGTTATTGTTATGTTTATCATATTAAGGGGTATGGTGGGTGACGTGGACCTCCGGATTAACGAATGTCGCGGTGGGAGTCTGGTCGGGCAGTTCGCCCTCTCCGAACAACGGTAGGGTTGTTCGGAGCATACTAGCGATGGGGACGGTGATCGGTGCGACCATTCGGAAGTCGGAAGGTGGGTTACTCTTTCGACAGTTCTTGAGTCGGGAAATGAAGAATTGGTAAGTGTAAAGTATGGACTTGTCAAAGTATCGTTGACCCCTGTATAAGCTTATGTTTTTATTATCATTATATTTATGGCGACTGAGGGTCGTGGTGCTCGATGATACATCATGTTCTGGGTGATTGCCGAGGCAGGTGCTCGGTCTGGTTTGCTGAGGTAGGTGCTCGGTCTGGTTTGCCGAGGTTGGTGCTCAGTCGATGCTCGAGGTTGCTACACGCACACCAGCGGTTTGGCCACCGCGAGGGTGTGCTTTTTCGGAAAAGTGGTACGTTGACCCGTGTACCCCACGTGTTGGTGACGTAATGGGGGCCCCCGTAGTTGGGGGGTGTGAGCGGTGGGATGCCGAGGCAGGTGCTCGGTGTGGTGTCGAGGCAGGTGCTCGGTGTGGTGCCGGGGCAGGTGCTCGGTGCGGTTTGCCGAGGTAGGTGCTCAGTGTGGTGCCGAGGCAGGTGCTCGGTGTGGTTGCCGGGGCAGGTGCTCGGTTTGGATTGTGCATGGGGAGGGGGTTTTACTGTCGATTGCACGATGAGGAGGGCGGTTGCTCTGGATTGTTCTTACGGTTTGCTTTAGTTACAACCTTCCTGCATTTCATTCTTTATACCATGTGTCGCTGACTTCCCACTCTGTGACAGGTTTCGTCAGGGGTGAGAGCTAGGGCGACGGTGAGGCCGCGGCAGGGATACTTTTGGTCATTCGAGGCCATAGACTGTGTTTATTTCTTTTCTGCGCATTTCATTACCTGTTAGTAGCTTGATATGTGGATTTCGCTACACCTGTGGGGTCGATGTGGATGTTGGAATGTTTTTCATACCTTTGTGGATGAATGTTTGATTTATTATCTCTTAATTGGCTGTTTTTCAAACTACTGAAAAGGTATTGCGAAAACAGTTTTGAAAATATGGGTGTCGTGTGGGCACCGCTTTAAAACTCTGTGGATTTATGAATTACGAAAACAGTTTTGGAAAATATAGGTGTCGTGTGGGCATCGTTTTTAAAACCTGTGGATTTATCCTTTCAAAGTTAGTCGGCCTCTTTCTTACTTATAGAAAAATGGTTGTATGTACTCGACTGTTGAACTAGTGTGGTTAAAGTGATGATTGTATGGTTATTGTAGTCAGGACGCCGTGCATATACAAAGGAGACTCTGCCCGTTTGCAGAGTGAATTTGTATATGCGGCGGGTCTGGGCACGCACCGGGGGAGATCGGTTTCAAAAAAAAAAAAAAAAAAAATGCAAATTCAACTCTTTTCAGTGGCTATCTTCCGCTTAATGAAACCCCCGGGGCGTGACAGTAAGTGCTGAGCTTCATGGATGAGTAAGCCTTTTGTATAATTCCAATGTGTTGGGCGGAGCCGACAAAGGATTAGACCCTGACAGCCTTGTAGCTTTATGAGGAGGTGAAGTGCGAGGGGGTTGTCTGCCATATAGGCCTAGAGTAGGAGAACCTGAACAAGAGTGAGACTGTCAAGTCTCAAGAGATGTTGGAGCATATTGTGTCACGCCCCGAGTTCAAAAAAAATCAGTGTATAATTTTTTTTTTTTTTATAAATCAGAGTTGCAAAAACAGCCAGGGCAATGACAGACCGCCACATATATAGAAGAGTTATATGTGGCGGTCTGTCATTGCCCTGGCTGTTTTTGCAACTCTGATTTATAAAAAAAAAAAAAATTATACACTGATTTTTTTTTAACTCGGGGCGTGACATATTGTACCCAATCGAGGGGTGCATCGCTCTGTCAAGCACAAAGCCAAGAGAGAGCCCGAGAGGACTAGGGAGCGTCCCATAGCTTGACGGCATGCACATGCGTGTCGTAGAGGACAAGCACACTCGACAGCTCAAGCTCAACGATAAAATTCTCCGCACAACAAACTAGTTGGTGTTCGTGCTCAAAGAGGCAAGGCACTAGGAGTAGGTGCGTAAGCAAAGGCGGACTATGATAGCAAGATTCGTGGCCGCGAAGGTGCGAAGGCACGACAGACTGCAAACAAGGCTATGCAGACTGGGATTGGCTTGGCGCGCGATAAGAATGTCTGTGCTTTACATGGGGGAGAATGTTAAAGACTTAGAAAATTTCTGCCCATGCCCCTGACCCCAACTTCGCTAGATAAAGCGGGCTGTCAAGAAGGCCCAAATCCAACACCTTTGGTGGGAGATGAAGAGATTTGCAACCGTTGTCATCAATATCTTCAAAACTTTCAATGGATGCCAAGGGTCATGGACAACCCACAAAGTCGTAGTTGGCTTAGTGGATGTTTAATGTAGACATTAGTGTATGTCTTTAATGTAGGCTTAGTGCGTAAGTTTATGTAGCCTATAAATAGTAGAGATGGCTAAGGCCAAGTAGACAAGAGAGAGTATGTGCACTCTGTAATTTCTGTTCTAAATAATGAAGTACTTAATTTTACAAAACCTTTGATCATCTCTTGCGTTTTCTCCTTCTTGCTGTAGTGCACCGGCTTTCGCTAAATTGGCAAAGTGCAAATGAGTCACCTTGGACATGTTTAAAAACATGTTGAAAAGGATTTTGAGTAAGTTTGGTTCAAATCAAAATGCATCTGGATCAAAGTTGAGTCGGAAACGGGCAAAAAAATCTAAGTCTGGAAGTTTTGAGAACTTTCAGGTGCTCGAAAGAGGAAGCGGATGCTCGGCCGTACTATCGGGCCATGGGCAAGTGCCCGGGAGCCAGGATTCGGACTCTCAACCCGAAGTTGGAAATTAGTGCACGAGGGGTTTCGGACGCCTAGGGTGTTCTGCAGGCGCCCGGAAACCATCTTGCGGGCACAAGAAGGGTGCATGGGTTCGTACTTGCGAATTCTCAACCCAAGAGCTGTAAATCTGTGCGCGTGGCATTTCTAACACCCAAAATATCCTGCGCTCGCCCTGGGGGCCTCGCAGCATATTAGCTTCAAAGTTTCAGACTCTCGAAACAGGGTCGCGGGCATCCTAAAGTCGTGGTGACTAACATGGGTCTGGGAGCAAATAAAACATATTTTGGACCAAATTGCAATTTTAGCAGCCCTTTGAAAGTAGGCCAACCACTCATGACCGAGCCACCCACTCCATTTCTCTCTCTCACTCTTTCTCTCACATATTTTTCCTTTCTCTTTCTGTGCATTCTCTCCCAGAGAAGAAGAAGAAGGAAATGGGAGGGGGTTGCATTGTGCTAGGACCCTGAGAGAAAACTAGGGTTTTATCCTTATAAACCTATGTGTAAACAAAATCTAGTTGTAGGTTGTTTATACGTGACATGAAATTTAGAACGAATTTAGATAATAAAAAATGGCATTGAATTTGGGAAAAAACTTAAGGTGAAAATGATAGAGTCTCAGCATAGAGTTATTTAACTCTAGATTATAGTGATTTGGTATGAGTTAGATAGTATCCTTGGCGCAGGTTTGACTGGACCCTATGTGGCAGTCAGGATGATTGGGTTGACTGAGCATATCGAGTAGATGCATTGTTATAATTTGTATAATCCCTTGAGCATGATAAATAGAGGCATGATAGCTGAAGAGTTATTTTTCAGCTTTTATTTCCACCTTTACCATATTATTATCTTATGCCTCTAGTAGACTTAGTGGGCAGACCGTTGGTCTTGGAGAGGGTACCCACTGAGAACTACTATTTGATGTAGTTCTCACACCCACTGCGCTATTTTTATTTCAGAGGTACCTGTTCTAGTTTCAGCTCGTTTGGAGGCTGCCGATCGAGGTAAGGGCGTGGCCGAGTAGTTCCATTCCTTGCATTTTGCAGAGACATAGTGGTACCCCTGTAGAGTGATGTATTTGTACTAGACAGTCTGGGACTTTTTGTTGTATTATATTTTGGGAGTTGGATTTGTATATTTGACAGATGTTCAGTTGTTGGTTTATCTTTAGCTACTTTTCTTTACTGCTCTAATACATGTTTAGCTATAGATCTGACTTTGCAGGTTAGACTCTTCGCCTATGCGGGGCTTCCGGTATGGATGGCGGATCTGTTGGCGAGCCCGGGTCGCAGTTTCAACCCCAAGGCGTGACACCGAGACTTTGACACAGTGCGTTGCATTGGTTTCCGCGATATCGTGCGATGATGGATTACGGAGAGAGGATTGTGACCTCCTGCGAGCTGGACAGGAGGAGTTTATCTACAGAGGCTGTCAGAGTATGTTGTTTGCAGCAATGATTCCATCGGGTCAGGCAGATGATGTGCCGAGGGTGTACCGCTTTCTTAGCGACAGGGGTAGAGGTGCCTACGGTGGAACCGGGACTCGAGAATATCCCTATTATAAGCGAGTTTCTGCATGTGTTTCCACCTGAGTTGACTATGATGCCGCCGGACAAGGAGATTGAGTTTGTGATTGACGTGGTGTTGGGAACCACGCCGATCTCGAAGGCACCTT
This sequence comes from Tillandsia leiboldiana, assembly GCA_029204045.2. Classification (NCBI taxonomy): domain Eukaryota; kingdom Viridiplantae; phylum Streptophyta; class Magnoliopsida; order Poales; family Bromeliaceae; genus Tillandsia; species Tillandsia leiboldiana. Next base: position 11,242,922 of record CM055068.1, read on the forward strand.
ATTGGATGGCACCAATAAAGCTGAGAGAGTTGATGGCACAGTTTCTGGAACTGATGGATAAGGGGATTGTTAAACCCAGTATATTTTTTTGTGGAGCACCAGTGTTGATCGTGGGGAAAAGTTTGGATAACTGAGGCTTTGAGTAGACCTATAGTCCAGTTACCACCAGCTGAGGGTGAGGGCCGAGGACATCTCCAAGACGGCGTATAGAACACGGTGCGGGCAGTACGAGAGTACAGTGAGGCCAATTGGATTGACTAATGCACTGCCGCATTTATGGATTTGATGAACCGTGTGTCTCAGCCGTGCTTAGACAGAGTTGTAGTAGTTTTCGTCGTTGACATCTTAGTTTACTTGGAGTGATATGGAGTTTAAGGAATCCTTGAGGAATATAGAGCTGTGCTGAGCCTGAGTTTGATGAGTGACAGAGTGGGGACCCCCGCTTGATGAGGAGCGATAGCAGAGTGGCAGCCACAGTAGGAACAGCTTCAACACTTCTCTCCATTTTTCACTCTTTCATGACGAGGCTTCGCAAACGGTCCAAAAACTTCGAAAGGCTACTCCAGAAATGGAGACTGTCCCGGAGCCTATTCTTGTTTGATTGGGGTGAAGGTACTGGCTTTCGGGATTTTCGGATTTTTCGCTATTCTCGGCGGTTTTCTAAATTGAGAGTTGGGGATTTTTGATGTTCCTCATGATGGACTCTTCCCTTTCGTGGCTAGTTGTGTGGGTGTACTCCGGGTTTTCTTGGATGAGTTGGTATCGAGGGTGAGGTTTTGGAGCGTGTTGGACTAGTTGCTTTTTCTCCCGTGACTTGTTGGAGTTCTCAATGTTTCCACGTCTCAGCTCAGAGGAGATATGTTTTGGATCCCTCGCCCGTGATTGACTCGCTCCACTTGAGATCAGTGAGGGTCTGGGGTACGGGGGTACGAGGATCGCCGTTGCGAATTCTAGCGCGACACGTGGCAGGCGATCGTGGTTCCGGGCGCGCGGCGGATGGATGACACGTGTTTGGGCGCTCTTGAGGAGGCGACCGTGAGAGGTTTCGGGCGCCCGAATTCTGGAGAAAATTTTGTGATTTGGGCAATTTGATGGTCTATAAATTTGGCTTCTCCTCCACCTTTGAGGAGTTTTTGAACCTTGGATTTTTGGAGAGCTTTTACAGAGCTGTAGTGCTACTTCTTCTCCACAACCCCTGAGTACTTGAAGGACATTGGAGGCACCTTCATCATCTTCTTCCCCACCTTTGGAGGACTCCACTATTGTTGCACCTGCCTTCTCCAGGACAAACCACTTGGAATTTATGGCTGAAATTTGGAAAGGGTCATTACAAGAGGTAGGCCTACAACTTTGCTATTGACGACCTCTCCCCATTCTTGAGTTTTCTTGGGGTTTTTGCTTCATCTCTGGAGCCCTCGTGGGCAGGGCGGAGTTTTGGACAGAGCTTAGTATTTATGAATTTTCTCGGTGATTTGTGTATGAATTTTAAAATTTAAAGGCTTGATTTGCATCTACACTCGTAGAGGAATGCATTGGTACCCTTCTTGCTGAATTTGGAATTCGTTTGCTTAGATAATATTTTCATTTTCATGACCCTGTGACTGAGTTTACTACAAACTTTTGTATTAGATATTGTTATGATGAATGAACCTTCGGAATGCATATTTCGTGGTGAATATTTGCTCTTTTGTGGAGTTTAAAGTTTGGGCATGTTTTTGAGTTCAAGGTGAGAAAGTTCTCTTTTGGTTTCAGCTAGAGATCATTTTTGGTTTAGCCTCTACATCTACTTTGATTATTTGCTGAATTTTAGTGATTGTTTTGGACAGCACCTTCCTCTTTGTTAATTTGATGGCTTAAGAGACTTGAGGTTAAGTTTTTATGAGTTTGGAGTCGTTCATTGGATAGAGGAGAGCCTAGAAACTCTGTTGGGAGCTTCATTTTAAGGTACTTAGTGCGGAATTTACATTCCTTCCACCAATTTGTTGTTTGCTGATTTTTTTGGGATTTTCTGTGCAGTAGTGATTGTTTTCGCGATTGTGTTCAATCCAGTAGGAGATTTGGGGTGATTTTTGTTGCATTGGAATCTTAAGAGGCTGAGGAGAACGCGCACCAAATTTCAGCTAGATCGGAACTCGGATCGTCGAGTTTCAGGTGGGTTGGATTTTCTCCAAGATCGGCGGACTGCTTTCTAATTCTATCTTTGTAGTGGACATATATGATAGAGTTGTGCTTCACTTATTGGTTATGATGAATGCAAGATAGAGTTAGAGATTGACTTATTGCTTATGATGAATGTAAAATTGTGGAACCTTGACTAACACCCTATCATATGATGTATGTTATTTAACCAGACTTTAGAAAACTCTCAACTTGGGTTAGTTTATTATATTTCTGACATTCCTACACACTCTTGCATTATTCTCTTGACTTAGTGTTTATCCTCGCCCGGATATTGGGCCAAGTGGTCGGGGTAGTGTAGGACGCATATTACGCTCGTGCCTGGGGGGCGAGTGGAGTCTGGTAGCTGGGGCTAGTTCTGTGCTAGTGTCGGGAGTCGTTTGGGTAGACGGTGGTCCTGGGTCACCGAGTATTCTCCGACCGGTTTTGTTGCCACAGAGTTCGTGGCGGTGTTGAGCTTGTGATAGCAAGACCTTGAACCCAAGATGTTTTTGGATACACATGATTTTAGTAAACCAATATTTTTTCCTCCCGGATTTCGAAGGGTCGCCGAAACCTATTTTTGTTTGATTAAGGTGAAGGCACTAGCCTTTCGGGGTTTGAAAAATAAAACTTATTTTTAACTGATTTTCTCAAGAACTAAAATGTATTAAAATGGGTTTCCTTGAATCAAGATGGTTTTTCTAAAAATTAGCTACTTTTTGTCCTCACCCTGAGAGGGTTTGAGTGAAAATGATTTTCAGAAATAAATATTATTTTTTCATATAAATCTCCTCACCCGAAGAGGGTTCGAGTGATCTGGGTTCTAAGGGTTGTTTCGTTATTTGGGTCAAGAGTTACGGGAGGCTGTGCCTGGAACCTATTCTTGTTTGATTGGGGTTGTAGGCGCCAATCTTCCAAAATTTTTGGACCCTTCGTTGTTACTAGTTGTCGAGTTGGTGAGTGATTCAGGGCCGTTGAGTGTTCTCCGGCCGGTGTTGTTGGTTGATTGGGTTTTGAGTCTTCCGATCTGGTTGATCGTGGATTTGGATTATAGCCTGCATGTGTGATGACCCGGATCTCTGCGAAGGTCTTACAGAGTGAATGGTGGCTTTCGGAAGCCTACGATGTGTGTTGGAGATGGTTGCGCGCAAATCGGACCTCAAGATCGGAACCAATGCAAAATTTGGATTAAGAATACCTGTCCGGATGCCTTTGACAAATTTTAGAAGTGGAATTTGGCAAATCGGATATCGGATTTCGACTCAGCGCGCGAAAAAGATGAAAATAGACTATTTAGTTGTATTTTTCGGAGCCCGGATGCCAAAATACGGATTTCGAGGCAAGGTTACTGTTTTGGCAGTCCAAGGCAGCACCGGCGGTGACGGGGAGGCGGCGGAGCGCGGCGGTGCGTGCGCGGGCAGGCGCGTGCGCCGCCGCGGGCAGGCCGGTCCACGGGACTTGGCGTGCACCGGGACCAGCGAACGAGGCGGAAGACCACGTGGCACGCGCGGATTGGGCGGTCAACGCACGCGCAACAGCGCGCCGGGCGCGACGCACGGTGGACCCCGCCAGGCCACATGTCGCCCGCTCATTGGCAGGCGCAGCGACCCGGCTGCACCGTCGTGAACCGCGGACCACGGTTTCCGCCGTGGACCGCGATGCCATGCGGCGCGCCGCGATTGGCGGGCGCGCGTGCGTGCGGAGCGCGGGGGGCAGAGTGGGTCACGTGGCGCGCCGAGAGGATTTCGGGCACGCACAGTAGCTGGCCGGGCTGGATTCGGACGCCTGAACCCAGCGCCCGAATCCGGTTTCTTTTTTTGGTGGTCTTGGGCTATAAATAGCCCATTAGTGTTCTCTTTTGAGGGCTTTTCCCAAGCCCTCTTCGGCCCATTTTCGACAGAGAGCATCATCTGCGAGTCTTCTTCGATATTTGGGATCCCGAAGATTTTTGGGAGTCGTGCCATCTGCGTTCTTCTAGACATCGCGAGCTTCGACGCGCCTTTGATACCAATTTTTTTCGTCGACGCTTCTTCCGCGAGCTCCCTAGGACTGACGGGAGGGAGTTTTTGGCCGATTTTTATGGCATCGGTTTCACGAGAGGTAGATCTTCGTTTTCAGTGTTTACCTCTCCTCTTAGTTTTGGGTTTTTATTGGGGTATTCATAGCATTTTTGAACCCCTTTCTTGCTGCTGGTTTTCCTGGACCCCCCCAGCTTGTTCGATTTTTATCTCCATGCTCGGTTATCGGATTTCTGCCTGTGAGGACTCGATCGATATCTACGCTTCACGAGAATAGTAGCCATATTTTTATTGGATTTTTTTGAGATCATGTCGAAGGTGATTTTTGGCTTCTTTCAGACTGATCTTTCCGTAGATTTGTGATCGTGGGGATTTTTGCTTACCGCGATGTTTGGACTGTATCTTTGTGCCCAGGAGGAGTTTTCAGGTGTTTTTGGCTCGTTGGAATCGTGGGAATCTGAGGATTATCCCCGTTAAGTTTCAGCCCCTTTGGACCTTGGATCGATGCGCACTTTCAGGTGGGTTGCTTCGTCTCCAAAACCGGTGGACGGTTCTCAAATTCTATTGAATAGAATTGCATGCATGATTGCGAGGGAGTTAGTGTGGTGACCCGGATCTCTGCAGGGCTTCTACAGTATGACCAGCAGCTTCTGGAGGCCTATGTGGCGTGTCGGCGGTGTTGGTGCACCAATTGGACATAAGTGATAGACTCCTGGTGTTAAATGGATTACGTGGGTAATCGGTTGACCCCGTCGGATGTTTAGAAGTGGTTTCGCACGAAACGGATATTAAAATTGGACTCAGCGCGAAGTTTGGACAACAAACACCTTTCCGGATGCCTTCGGCAATTTTTAGATATGGAATTTGGCAAAACGGACAGCAGATTTGGATTCAGCGCGCGAAAACGGTGAAAATGGACTATTTACTTGTATTTTTCGGAGCCCGAATGACCTGGCACGGATTTCGAGGCAGTAGGGTACTATTCCGGCATCGGGGGCAACGCCGGCGGCGGCGGCGGCGGCGGACCGCGGCGGAGCAGGCGCGGGCAGGCGGCAGAGCAGGCGCGGGCAGGCGCGCGCGGTGCCGCGCGGGGTTGTGCCACGTGGCATTTTCTGGTTGGCGAGATTTCACACGAGGCAGTCTAGGGTTGGCTGGTGCACGGGCGCGGTCCACGGAGCTGGGAGGCAGGTGCCTTGGGATGCGTGAGCGACACGGGGGCGCAGGCGGCACTGGCGCGCACGTGGGCGCGGCGGCCGACCCGTCGACGCGCGGTTCCCGCGCGTGGGCGCGCCATGCGTCAGCCTCCGCGCGGGCCACGCGGCGCATGCCGGTTGGCCATCTTGGCTGTTGCCTGTTCGGGGCCACGTGGCAGCCTGAGGTGAATCTGGGTGTTGATGAACGGCTAGGATCAGGCGGGTTCGGGCGCACTATTTGCGCCCGAACTGTTCCGGGCGCCCGAATGTGGGGACCCAATGGTCATTTCTTGAATTGTTTTGCTGGGCCTATAAATAGGCCCAGAAGATCTTCGTTTTTGGGCTGATGGGCGCCTTTTCTCTCGGGGGTTTCTTCAGAGAAGTTCTTCCTCTCTCTCTCCTCCATCCTTTGATGGATTCCCAGAATTTTTCGAGGCCGCGGCATCGGCGTTTTCTGCGACGCGGCGCACTTCGGCTCTTCTTCGGTTTTGGCTCCTATCGTCGCTTTTCGGTACGCAAGGCACGCTGGATCACTCCGATAGTATTGTGAGCCAATTTTTGTGGCAGCGCGTTCACGAGAGGTACGCCTTCGATTTTTGTATTGATCACTTCATCTCAGTTTGAGCTCTTGGCATGGTTTACGAGGCATCTCTGAGCCACTATTTTGCTGGTGAATTTTTGGACAGCGGAGGTTTGTCAGATTTTTATTTCTATGCTCGAGCATTGGAATGAGGCGTTTAAAGATTTGATTGATATCTACGCTTCGGGAGGATCACTGTCGTATTTTTATTGGAATTTTTGGAGTTTATCTTGTAGGTGATAATTAACCTTCTTTCGGACTGGTTTCTGACAGATTTTGGACAGTGTACATTTTGACTTGCCGTAGTGTTCTAATTGTATCTTGGTCTACAGATGTCGGAATGAGTTGTATAAATACTCGTTTTGGGGCTATTCGTCGCGAGGATCGCAACCGTAATTTTTTTGGGATTTTTGGAGGACTGTACGCAGGTGAAATACCCCCTCTTCTCTGCTGGTTGTGAAAACAGCATATGATGTTTGGTTATTGTGGGGTATTGATTATTGTGTTGTGATTGCGAGGTTGGTTGGCGCAGGGATTGTGCGACGGAGTACCGAGGGTGCAGTTTCAGCAGATTTTGTTAGCAAGTGGCCACCCTCTTCACCGACTTCGGCTTTGCCTGCGGAAAGCGTTTCAGGTGGGTTGCCTTGTCCCAAGAACCGGTGGACGGTTCTTTGATTCTATATGTTAGAATGCATGCATATGAGTACCCATACATGGTTGAAGGGTAAGCTTAGGAATGATAATTGTATCAGGGAATTACAAAATATTTATTCATGTTATGACTTTGGGAACTAGCAAGTTTGGATATTCAAGTTGATGGTTGAGGAAAGCTTACCTTCTCGGATTATTACTCTTTGATTGCTAGCATGCAGGATTTAAGATACAACTAAACAAAATGAGATGTAAGCATGAAAATGGCATTGATTATGTGATTGATGCTTACTTGACTATTGTACATGCTTAGAGAATTTGAGATCTAGCATTCTTGATGACTATGTTCATGTTATACTAGATGAGATAGAGTTCATGCTCGATTACCCTTTGGCATATTTATGTGAAATTGATATATTATAGTAGCGATTTATTAGCATGCCATGTTAGCACATATCCTTTCGTGAGGACTGATCATTCAAGGGGACTGGATGATGTAGCTATATGCGGATATTACTCTGAGGAGTTATTATGGATTATGGATCATGGATGTTGGACAGGTGTAGTTCATTAGTGATTCTGGCATGTGCTTATATTTATGTGGAGCTGCTATTTGTTATAATTGTTTTATCTTCCTTGAGGACAAATGCATCCTTGTATGGACATCTAGATAGGCCACTATTTACTGCTACACTATCATTGGGATTTGACTTAGGAGAAACCATGTTGGCACCTCTTCTCCTTTCATTATGTTACTTGTGGTATTGCTCGGGTTGAGCAGGGTTGTAGGATAGTGTAGCCGGGTTTGTTGAGTGGGTATGTCATACCAGATTGGGGTTTTGGGTTATTGCGGCAACCGCGGATATTGGGCGGTTGACCGGATGTTTACTTATGCATCAGATTGGGGATAGGATTTCTCTAGTGGATGGAGTTTCCACTTATTGAGTTGTATTAGATTGGGGGAGAGAGTTATCTTTAGTGGAGGGGTTTTCCCCACTTTGATCATTGTCATGATCTAGTCCTGCTATACAGTGATACTCGTTGCAGTGATACTCGTTACAGAGATACTTGATACAGTGATACTTTACTCGTGTGGGTCGCTCCCCCCGAGTGCCACTCCGGAGTGTGCGACCGGACGGATTGAGGCCGGTCTGTTACTTACTTTTGTATGCGATCGGACGGTTCGATGCCGATCTGTTACTTACTTTGGGATGCGCCCGTACCGGTCCGAAGTCAGTCTGTATCCCGCGATTGAGTTCTTGAGCTCGACAACAGAGCAGGCAGTACCAGTGTTTACTGGTGATTAGATTGGGTTTATTCAGGCAGGTACTTCTATTGTTGCACTCGTGCCTGGGGGCTGAGTGGAGTCTAATAGCTGTGTGTAGACCAGTGCTAGTGTTGCTGGGAACCGTTTGGGGCTTGACGGTGGTCCCGTGGTCGTTGATCGTACTTTGACCGTTGTGTGTGAGGTTGAGCATCTTGAGTCTATCCGTTCTGAGAGAAAGAGAGTGTGGATTTTGATTATAGTCTGCATGTGCCACTTTTCTATAGCGAGTTAGTCCTTATGGACACCCTACGTAATTCCTGCCCGGCAGTGGGAGGTGATTGCAGGTAGGCGCAGGCTTGACTGGACCCGATGTGGCAATCAGCTCGATTGGGTCGATTGAGCACCTCGTGTGCGAGTGTTACATATCTTTATCAGAGTTTCCCCATTTGAGCATTTAGATAGAGGCATGATAGCTGTTGAGTGTCTCCATCTTTCTTGTTCAGTTTTTACTGCATTGGTTATCTTATGCCTCTAGTGGACTTAGTGGGCAGATCGTCGGGCCTGGCGGTGGTACCCACTGAGAACTCCCTTTTGGTGTAGTTCTCACACCCATTGGGGGTTTTCCCCCTCCTCTTTTTGTTCTCTCCTTAGTTTTGCAGAGTCTTAGCAGGTGTTGCTGATTCTGCGGTTGCTGTTCGAGGCGAGGGAGTTGCGAGCTAGATCCCTACCCGTCTGTGGAGAGTAGCGATACCCCTTTGGATGGAGCTCCTGAGTACAGTCAGTAGATTATTTACTTTTCCGCTGTTGAGAGATTATTGTATTATGAGGATCTGACTTGTACTGAGAGTCTGTACACTGATGTATTATTTTAGAATTACCTCCCTGTTGAGTTCTGAGTTTTTGTATTTGAGGATTCTGTATGATTATCATTTATGGGAGATGGATATTGTATCATTATTCCAGTTATACAGATGGTTGGTTTTAGTTTTACATCACTTTTATTTTATAGCTTTGATATCTGTTTAGCTGTAGCCCTTTCTTGCAAGTAGGACGCTTCGCCTATGCGGGGTTTTGCATAGGCGGTGGATCTGTTGGCGAGCCCGGGTTGCAGTTTCGACTCCGGGGCATGACAGTTAGGAAGCATGTTAGAGTGAGAGATGATACTTTCTTGTGTTGTTACTAAGTTCATGTCGACTAATGCTTCCTAGTTGTATTAACAAATGTTATTACTGAAACTTGACCTAGCACCCTGTCATATGATGTATGTTCAACCAGACTAGTAGAAAACTCTCACTTGGGCTAGGTTTTTTTATGCTTTAGACATCCACACTTTACATTCTATCCCTGGACATAGTGTTTTCCTCGCCCGGGTTGTGGGCTGAGTGGTCGGGATTTCTCTTAGTGTAGGATGCATGTTACACTCGTGCTTGGGGGCCGAGTGGAGTCTGGTAGATGTAGCTAGTCTTGTATCAGTGGCGGGAACCGTTTGGGTAAACGGTGGTCCCGGGTTGTCGAGTTCTTCGATTTATTTGTCGCCACTATGTTTGTGGCAGTGGTGTACCAGTGATAGCAAGACCTTGAATCCAGAATCTTTTTGGACACACATGATTTCAGTAAACCAATATTTTTCTTCCAAATGTCGAAGGGTTGCTGGAGTCTGTTCCTGTCTGATTGGGCGAAGGCATTAGCCCTTCGGGGTTTGGGAATAAAACTTATTTTCTAACTGATTTTCCTAAAATAGCTAAAATTCATTAAAATGGTTTTCCTTAATTCAAGATGGTTTTACAAAAAGGAACTACTTTTAGTCCTCACCCCGCGTGGGTCCGAGTGAAAATGGTTTTCGGTAATAAATGTCACCTTTTCTGTAAACTTCTTCACCCGAGAGAGAGCTCGAGTGATCTGGATTCTAAGGGCTTTCTTTTTCTTTGGGTCGAGAACAACGAGAGGCTATGCCTAGAGTCTGTTCTTGTTTGATTTGGGTTGTAGGTTCTAGCCTTTCAGGGTTTTCGGACCTTCATTGTTGTCGGCTGTGGAGTATACCCTGTTAGTGAGTTTGCATGCTGGGTTGATGTCCTATTTGGGGAGCCGTTGGGTTGACGGCGGTCCCGGCTGTCGAGTATTTCCAGCCAGTGAGTTAGAGATGTGATTTGGGTACTGTCGATCTTGTTGATCGTGGATTGGACTATAGCCTGCATGAGCCATATTGAGCTTGACAGAGATGCGCAGATACTTTCCTCGGTGGGGTCGCACCCCTCGAGTGCCACTCCAGAGCAGAGCCTGTTACTTTACTATCGCGACTGTTACTTTACTATCGCGACTTGTCGACGCAGTCCCTCTAGCTGGGCCATTTTTAGGCAGTCACGGACGCCCTATGTAAGTCCAGTCCCTCTTGGATGTAATGGCAGTTGGTGGGCGCAGGTTTGACTGGACCCTATGTGGCAATCACTGTGATTGGGTTGATTGAGTATATTGGGTTAGAGTCAATGCATCATGTTTCATCTGTATCACCCTTTGAGCATTTAGATAGAGGCATAGTAGCTGTAAAGTTATTTCCAGCCTTTTGCTTATAGTACTGCATCTGTTACTTTATACCTCTAGTAGACTTAGTGGGCAGACCGTCGGGTTTGGTGGCAGTACCCACTGAGAACTACGTGTTGGTGTAGTTCTCACACCTGCTGGGGGTTCTCCCCCCCTTCCTCTTTCCTCTCCTTTGTTTTGCATAGCCTTCTGCGGGAGTTGCTGATCCTTCTGTTGCTGATCGAGGTGAGGGAGTCGCGAGCTAGTTCCCTACCTGTCTTGGAGAATAGCAGTACCCCCTTTTTGAAGCTTTGTCATACAGTCTGCTGGATTATTGTAGATATTAGCTGTTGAGAGTTTTTATTTTCGGGAGACTTATGTATTCTGAGAGTCAGACTTGTACTATTTGGAGATGTTTTATCTTATTTCAGTAGTATACTTTTCAGCTCTGATATCTGTATAGCTGTAGTATTATCTATTGTAGGTTAGACGCTTCGTCCATATGGGGTTTTCCGTATGGGGGGCGGATCTGTTGGCGAGCCCGGGTCGCAGTTTCGACCCTGGGGCGTGACAGATTAGAGTGGTATCGGAGCCTAGGCTGTAGGTCATTGTGGACTTAGAAACCCTAGGCATGTGGATGGATCTTAGGATGACTACGTGAGAGTCGTGACTTATAGCGAGAGTCCTGATTGAGTTTTATGCCTCTCCAAAGGGATGGGATGAGTGATTGACATGTTTATTCTCCTAAGCGATTATGTTGGCTGCAGACAACATAATGCTATGGAATGGATGACATGTCCTAGACTTTCGCTGGATTAGGTTGAATGGTTGTTGTGTCTTGATGTTTGTTATTGTGCAGTGGACTATGATGCCCCTGAGACGTCAGGCAGTGAGGAGGGCACATCCCGCATCTGATGAGGAACCCGAGCAGTGGGATGCAGAGCTATCAGAGCAGAGTGAGACTCAGGAGTTACGGGCCGAGATGGCAGAGATGTCGAAGGCTGTCCAATGCCAAGAGGAGGCCATGGAACGTTTGATGCGCTTGTCGGAGCAGAGAGCAAAGCCAGTTGCAGCACCACCTGAGTGTCCTCCAGTACTTTCTTCCCATGCAGTGGCATCTCCAGCTGTACCAGTGGCACCGATTGAGCGAGCAGCCCTCTCCGTGACGACGAGTAGTGACAAGGCACCGAGGCAGGGTGGATAGCTATTAGTAGATGAGCTTTGGGACATCATCGATTGATGAAGCCAATCCCAGCAGTCTGATCCACCCCGATTCGCAGGATTGAGCTTGGGAACCGTGGGAGGCAGAGTCTTGGATCACGGCGATGAGGCGACTTTTCGAGAGCCTTTTTATTGAGGAGCGGTTTCAGGTTCTTTTGGTGACAAACTTGTTGGAGCACAATGCCGAGACTTGGTGGCGCCGAGTGCGACTTGTCGGTCCGCTTGGGACCCAGCTGCTTACTTGGGCGGAGTTCCGCAGCCTTCTTCATGGAGCTTTCTTCCCCGAGAGTGTCAGACAGAAGCTGGAAGAGGATCTGAAGAACCCCCAACAGGGAGACCGTTCTGTACAGGAGTATATCGTGGATTTCAACCGGCTATTGGACAGTGTACTACACGCGGCCAGGGACGAGGCGCATTGGATTTACATGTTCGAGCGGGGATTGCGCCGACATATCTATCAGTTTGTTCGGTCACGTAGACTGCAGACTTTGGACACCTCGATGGAGCAGGCCCTTCATATGGAATGAGGGAATGAGGTGATGACTGAGCGGGACAGAGCCCCAGGTGGGAGTTCAGGCGTGAAGCGCCCAGCGCCTGATGACTGAGGACAGACGAGTAGGCAGGAGCCTCCGAGACCTCCACGATTTCGCCTTGAGGATCGTGGGATTCAGAGGCGCCAGAGATCTGGTGGACCCCAGCAGCAACCGCAGTATCAGCAGCGATAGCAGTCTCAGCAGCAGTATCAGTATCAGCAGCGGCGGTAGCATAGATGTGTTATCTACGGAGGGCCCCATTCGTTGCCCCAGTGTGAGCAGAGGCAGAGGTCGTGCTTCCTATGTGGATAGTCTAGATATTTTCTTACTGACTGGACTTTGGCGTCGAGGCAGACTGAGCGACGACCACCTGCATTGAGTGGATGAGTCTATGCCGCCCGGTTGGAGGGCGCCACGGAAGTGGATCGGGTTGTCGCAGGTATGATTTCATTACAGCAGTCTGAGTTAGTATTTTGCTTTCCTGCATGGACTAGAGGTAGAGTTGTTACCACGTGCACTAGAGGTACAGGTTCCTGTTGGTGTTGTGCACTTGGAGGAGGCTTGTGGATCATGTCCAGTGCAGTGAGACCGCGTGTTATACCGGCAGGCGTGACGGTTTGGTGGCAGCTCCAAGACTCTGACCGAGCACACGGGATGGACTGGTTGGCGCGATATCATGCAACGACTGATTGTGGAATGAGAACAGTGACCCTTCCGCGAGTTGGACAGGAGGAGTTCATTTTCATAGGTTGCCGAAGTACCCTTCCCACAGCGATGGCTTTAGCGGCAGTGGACAGATGCCACCACTTGAGCAGATGTGATGATTATGACTAAAGGTTGTGTCCCTAGAGGTCGCGGTTAGATCGTAGATTTCGTTTTTGTAGCCACGGCAGGAACGGCTTCAACACTTCTCTCCCTTTTTCTCGCCTTTATGCTGAAACTTACGAATGGGACGAAAACTTCGAAAGGCTACTCCAGAAATGGAGACAGTGCCCGAACCTGTTCTTGTTTGATTGGGGCGAGGGCACCAGCCTTTCGGAATTTTTGGACTTTTCATTATTTTCGGCTGCCTTCCAAATTGAGAGTTTGAGTTGATGGCGTTCCTAATGGTGGGGCCTTTACCTTTCTTGTTTGGTTGTGATGGCGTACTTCGAGTAGATTTGGATGAGTTTGTACATAGGGTTTGCTTTTTGAGCTTGTTGCTTTCCCCCGCAATTTGCTGGAAGTCCTCGTGTTTCCATATCCCAGCTCAGTGGTATTATGTTTTGGATCCCATGCCCATGATTGACTCACTCCACTTAAGATCCGTGTGTGTTTGGAGTACGAGGGACGCCCGTTGCGAATTCTGGCTCGTGAGATGAGAGGATTGCGCAATAGGGCCATGCCGTACTAGTTGTTGTTGAGGAGCAATCACGAGGAGTGAGTGGCGACTGGAGAGCTGGAGACTGTGTTGATGGATACCCACCCTTCTGTTTGAGACTCCCGTTGAGGTTTGCTAGTTTCGAGGACGAAACTTTCTTTTAGTGGGGGAGGATGTGATGACCCGGATCTCTACGAATGTGACCCCCCGGAATTTGGATTAGTCCTCTATATAAATGATATAATAGGACTAAATCTCTAACCCGGCTATAGCATTTTGGATGGTAGCAAGATCCAAGAGGAACATGAGAGTTAAGCGTGCTAGAGCTAGAGTAGTTCTAGGATGGGTGACCCCCTGGGAAGTGGGGCGTCACAGTTGGTATCAGAGCCATTCACCAGCCGGAAATGTGAGATGAGTCTCGGCTGAGCCAGGGTTATATAGCGGGTAGAGCGAGGCTCCCCGGCTAATGACCGTTGTGGGTGGAGTGCAGCTCCCCACAAGGTCGGCTAAGGCTAGCGAGACGAGTCTCACATCGTCTGGTGCTTGTGAGTGTGCTTGAGCCTGACGTGGACGTCAGGGCTTAAAGGGGGGAAGAATGTGACCCCCCGGAATTTGGATTAGTCCTCTATATAAATGATATAATAGGACTAAATCTCTAACCCGGCTATAGCATTTTGGATGGTAGCAAGATCCAAGAGGAACATGAGAGTTAAGCGTGCTAGAGCTAGAGTAGTTCTAGGATGGGTGACCCCCTGGGAAGTGGGGCGTCACAACGAAGGTCTTACGGAGTGAATGGTGGCTTCTTGAGGCCTATGATGTGTGTTGGAGATGGTTGCGCGCAAATCGGACCTCAAGATCGGAACCAGAGCAGAATTTGGATTAAGAATACTTATCTGGATGCCTTCGACAAATTTTAGAAGTGGAATTTGGCAAATCGAATATCGAATTTGGACTCAGCGCGCGAAAACGATGAAAATGGACTATTTACTTGTATTTTTCGAAGTCCGGATGTCAAAACCCGGATTTCGAGGCAAGGTTACTGTTCCGGCAGTCCAAGGCAGCACCGGCGGCGACGGGTAGGCGACGGAGCGCGGCGGCGGGCAGGCCAATCCACGGGACTTGGCGTGCACCAGGACCAGCGAACGGGTGGAAGACCACGTGGCCCGCGCAGATTGGGCAGTGAACGCACGCACGACAGCGCAACGGGCGCGGTGCACCGTGGACCCCGCCAGGCCACGTGTCGCCCGCTCAATGGTAGGCGCAGCGACCCGGCTGCCCCGCCGTGAACCGCGGACGACAGTTTCCGCCGTGGACCGCGATGCCACGCGGCGCGCCGCGATTGGCGGGTGCGCGTGCGCGGGGCGCGTGGGGCATGGAATGGGCCACGTGGCGCTCCGAGAGGATTTCAGGTGCACACAGTAGCGGGCCGGGCCGGATTCGGGCGCCCGAATCCGGGTTTTTTTTTTGGTGGGCTTGGGCTATAAATAGCCCATTGGTGTTCTCTTTTGAGGGCTTTTCCCAAGCCCTCTTCGGCCCATTTTCGACAGGGAGCATCGTCTGCGAGTCTTCTTCGATATTTCGGATCCCGGAGATTTTTGGGAGTCGTGCCATCTGCGTTCTTCTCGACATCGCGATCTTTGACGCGCCTTTGATATCGAGTTTTTTCGTCTACGCTTCTTCCGCGAACTCCCTAGGACTGACGGGAGGGAGTTTTTGGTCGATTTTCACGGCATCGGTTTCACGAGAGGTAGATCTTCGTTTTCCGTGTTTACCACTCCTCTCAGTTTTGGGTTTTTATTAGGGTATTCAGAGCATTTTTAAACCTCTTTATTGCTGCTGGTTTTCCTGGACCCCCCGAGATTGTTCGATTTTTATCTCCGCTCTCAGTTATCGAATTTCAGCCTGTGAGGACTCGATCGACATCTACGCTTCGCGAGGATCGTAGCCATATTTTTATTGGAATTTTTGGAGATCATCTCGTAGGTGATATTTTGGCTTCTTTTGGACTGATCTTTCCGCAGATTTGTGATCGTGGGAATTTTTGCTTGCCGTGATGTTTGGACTGTATCTTTGTGCGCAAGAGGAGTTTTCATGTGTTTTTGGGCTCATTGGAATTGTGGGAATCTGAGGATTATCCCCGTTTAGTTTCAGCCCCTTTGGACCTTGGATCGATGCACACTTTCAGGTAGGTTGCTTCATCTCCAAAATCGATGGACGGTTCTCTAATTCTATTGAATAGAATTACATGCATGATTGCGAGGGAGTTAGGAAGCATGTTAGAGTGAGAGATGATTCTTTCTTTTGTTGTTACTGAGTTCATGTCAACTAATGCTTCCTAGTTGTATTAACAAATATTATTATTGAAACTTGACCTAGCACCCTGTCATATGATGTATGTTCAACCAGACTAGTAGAAAACTCTCACTTGGGCTAGGTTTTTTTATGCTTTAGACATCCACACTTTACATTCTATCCCTAGACAAAGTGTTTTCCTCGCCCGGGTTGTGGGTTGAGTGGTCGGGATTTCTCTTAGTGTAGGATGCATGTTACACTGTGCTTGGGGGCCGAGTGGAGTCTGGTAGATGTAGCTAGTCTTGTATCAGTGGCGGGAACCGTTTGGGTAAACGGTGGTCCCGGGTTGTCGAGTTCTTCGATTTATTTGTCGCCACTATGTTCGTGGCAGTGGTGTACCAGTGATAGCAAGACCTTGAATCCATAATCTTTTTGGACACACATGATTTCAGTAAACCAATATTTTTCTTCCAAATGTCGAAGGGTCGCCGGAGTCTGTTCCTGTCTGATTGGGCGAAGGCATTAGCCCTTCGGGGTTTGGGAATAAAACTTGTTTTCTAACTGATTTTCTTAAAATAGCTAAAATTCATTAAAATGGGTTTCCTTAATTCAAGATGGTTTTACAAAAATGAACTACTTTTAGTCCTCACCCCGCGTGGGTCCGAGTAAAAATGGTTTTCGATAATAAATGTGTCACTCCCCGGGGTCGAAACTGCGACCCGGGCTCGCTAACAGATCCGCTGCCCATACGGTGAACCCCGTATAGACGAAGCGTCTAACCTGCAAAAGAAAGATACTATACTAAACAGATATCAGAGCTGGAAGTAAACGTTGAAATAATATAAACAACTCAAGGTCCTCACCAAAAGTACATAAGTCTCTCAGCAAAAACAGAAAAGTACAACTCTATACCTCACTACAAGGGTCTCTCAACAAGAAACTCTCAAAATAATAAGGGTACATCTACTCTCTGGACGACGACTGGTAGGGAACTAGCTCGCGACTCCCTTGCCTCGATCTGAAGAAGCAGCAACTGGAGCAGCAGGAACAGGAGCAGACGTCCCTGGGGAAAAATACACCACGACAGGTGTGAGAACTACATCCCACAGTAGTTCTCAGTGGGTGCCGTCAACAAGCCCAACGGTCTGCCCACTAAGTCTACTAGAGGCATGCTGTAACAAATGAAATACTGAAGGAAAGAGCTGGAAATGAATAACTCTACAGCTACTATGCCCCTATCTAGATGCTCAAAAAGTGGAACAGATGATAACAGGGTGCATCTACTAACATATCAGTATAGTCACCCAATCTGAAACTGACTGCCTCCTCGGGTCCAGTCAAACCTGCGCCTACCTACTGCCGCACATCCTCAACAGGACGGGTCTACCGTAGGTATGTCCGTAGCTGCCAAAACTGGCTCAGCCAGAGGGACTATGTCCATAACTGCCAAAACTGGCTCAGTCAGAGGGACGGCGTCGATAAGTCGCGATACCAAAGTGCAGACCCACCCCGGACGTGGCACTCGAGGGGAGCGACCCCAACGAGGACAAGGGTATCCGCGCACTCTGTCTAGTTGGCACTGCAGGCTATAGTCAGAATCCATGCTCACGCTCTGAACGAAACAAACTCAGGATCCTCAAATATCTCGCACAACGGTCGGAGCACTCTCGACGACTCAGCTGATCAGCTCTCTCGAATCTCAAGACACAAGCAACTCCACCAACTCAATGCGCAAGTCGCAACCACTGCGAACAACTGCCTCAACAGGCCAAACATCGCATCCACTGCGAAAAACTGTCTCAAGCAGGCCAAACAGGCCGAACATCGCATCCACTGTGAATAACTGCCTCAACAGGCCAAACATTGCATCCACTGCGAACAACTGCCTCAACAGGCCAAACATCGCATCCACTGCGAGAAACTGTCTCAACAGGCCAAACAGGCCGAACGTCGCATCCACTGCGAACAACTGTCTCAACGGGCCAAACATCGCATCCACTGCGAACAATTGCCTCAACAGGCGAAACATCGCATCCACTGCGAGAAACTGTCTCAACGGGCCAAACAGGCCGAACGTCGCATCCACTGCGAACAACTGCCTCAACAGGCCAAACATCGCAGACTCACTGACAGGATAAACTCCACAACTAACACAATGAACGGTTCGGGAACCCCGAAAGACTAGAACCTACAACCCAAATCAAACAAGAACAGGCTCTAGGCATAGCCTCTCGTTGTTCTCGTCCCAAGAAAAAGGCAGACCTTGGAACCCATACCACTCGAATCATCTCGGGTGGTTAACTTTATTGGAAAAAGGTGACATTTCTTACCGAAAGCCATTTGATCTGAAAGAAATCCATATTTAATGATTTTTAGTTCTTTTTAGGAAAACAGTTGAAAACGAGTTTTTATATCCAAGCCTCGTAGAGCTAATGCCTTCGTCCAATCAAACAAGAACAGACTCAGGTGACCCTACGACGCTTGGAAGAAAACATTTGGTTGACTAAAATCATGTGTGTGTGTCCAAAAATAGTTCTAGATTCAAGGTCCTGCTAACACTGATATACCGCTGCCACTAACACAGCGGCGATAGATAAAATAAGAAAATAAAACATCTCGGGACCGCCGTCTACCCAAACGGCTCCCGCCACAGATGAACAACCAACTACATCTACCAGACTCCACTCTGCTACCAAGCACGAGTGTAAAATGCATCCCACACTAAGAGAAATCTCGACCACTCGGCCCACTACCCGGGCGAGTAAAACACTATGTCCAGGAAGAAAAGAAGTGTGGATGTCTAAAGTAGAATAAACCTAGCCCAAGTTGGAGTTTTCTACTGGTCTGGCTACATATGCAGCATATGACGGGGGTGCTAGGTCAAGTTCCAAGATAACAATAATTTACAGATAGTAGGAAACAAAAGATCGCATGATCATCGAATAACTCTAGAATTATCAGTTATCACATTCTAGCATGCTACACAAGAATATCACTATCATGCATGGTCCTACTATAGCAAATTTAAAGAACATTCCATCAATCTTGGAGACAGGGCCACCCACCCGAGGGCGCTAACTGTCCAAGGTTCCACAGCTGAAAATACCCAATAACAACAGTCTCCAATGATCCTCAATACCAACAGGTTCACAAACACCCGCAAATACCCCTGGGTACAACAAAAAGTCTATGGTTACACTTATTTCCACAATTTACCCAAATACACACGATCTGGAAATCAGTCCCAAAGATATCATTTTTTTCACCTACAAACAATGCTCCAAAAATTCCAATAAAAACACTGCTGCGATCCTCGCGTCGAGACCTTCGAAACGGGTTCCTGCACGTCCAATTCCGAGCCCCGTAGGCCAAGTTACAAATTCCACAGTACAGGTGCGCAAACACTCACAACCACACAACTGTAAACTCAAACACAGATAAAAGGGGAATAGTATACCTTCGGGCAAGCCTCAGAAAAATCCCAGAAAAATACGACGATAATCCTCGCGACGAGTAGATCCAAAAAGTGTACAGGCTCGTCTCGATCCGACGCTCGAGCGCGGAGATAAAATTCCGGCAAGGGCTGCTGTCCGAAAAACTCCACCAGCAAACAGTGGCTTAGAAATGTCTCGAAAAACGTGCCATTAACTCAGAATCCAGCAAGGTGATCAACACAAAAGTCGAAGACGTACCTCTCGTGAACCCAACGCCGCAAAAATCGTCCAAAAATACTATCGGAGTAGCTCTGTGGCCCTCTCAGACTGAAATACGGCGATAACAGGCCTCCGATGAAAGATCGTCGCTCTGTGCTACAATGCCGAAGTCGTCGACGCCGTGGCTTCCAAAAAATCCGGGCCTCTGCCAGAAGATGCGCAACACGAAGATCTCCAACTTTTCTAAAGGGTCCAAGGGCAGGCGGGTTCGGGAAAAGGGTCAAAAAGCCCGAGCAAAGGGGCTATTTATAGGCCCAGCCCGAAAAAAATCCAACTTTGGACTTTTGGGCCCAAAACTGGGCGCCCGGAACATTCGGGCCGCTACAGTGTTGGGCCTGGCACAAAACTGTGCGCGCCCGGAAGCTCCAGAGGCCGCCAGGTGTCCGCCCGACACTCCCCGCGCTCGGCGCACGCGCGCACGCGCATCGCGGAGCGCTGCGTAGCCCGACACGCAGGCGTGGGGCGGCCGCACCCGGCCAATTGCGGGGCGCCACGTAGCGCCCCCACGTCACCCACGACCGCCTGTCGGTACGGTCACCTTCCCCCGCCGCTGCGTGGACTGCTCGCACAAGGACCCGCCAACCACGATCTGCCACTTGGCCACCCCTCGGTCCACCGTGCACCCGCGCCATTCCATGGACCGCGCCTGCCGCGCCGGCCAATAGGGAGGCGCCACGTGGCCAAACCCGGTGCACACCTTCCGCGGTGGACCGCGCGGCTGCGCCTCCACCCGCCGCCGCACTCCGCCGCGAGCCGCCGCCGCAGGCGCTTCTCCGGCTGCCGGAACAGTACTAGCTGCCTCGAAATTCGTGCCGGGTCAACCGAGCTCCGAAAAAATTAAGTAAATAGTCCATCTTGACTGTTTTCGCGCGCTGAATCCAAATCCGATGTCCGATTTGCCAAATTCCACTTCTAAAATTTCTCAAAAATTCCCGAAAAAGCAAACTTGATCCGTTTTTCATGCCGGGTCCAAATCTTGGGTCCAAAATGCGCGCAAACACCTCTAACACTCAACCTGGTTCTCCAGAAGTCACAGATCCAACAGTAATCTAAACATGGGAATTTCTGGGTCCTCACAAAATGTCACATTTTCTGTAAACTTCTTCACCCGAGAGAGAGCTCGAGTGATCTGGATTCTAAGGGCTGTCTTTTTCTTTGGGTCGAGAACAACGAGAGGCTATGCCTAGAGCTTGGTTGATTTGGGTTGTAGGTCCTAGTCTTTCGGGGATTTGGGACCTTCATTGTTGTCGGCTGTGGAGTATACCCCGTTTGTCATGCCCCGGGGTCGAAACTGCGACCCGGGCTCGCCAACAGATCCGCCACCTATGCAAAATCCCGCATAGGCGAAGCGTCTAACCTGCAAAAGATAGTACTATAGCTACACAATTGAAATCCAAAAAACTAAGTTTAAATAATTTCCTAGATTATTTAAATGGCAAAAATGGGAAATTAATAGTGCAATAATGGCCAAAAAACACCAACTTTTGATCGAAGCCTGATCTTGAAAATCCGAGATCACCAGTGCGACCGTCTCGTCGAAACAAGAAAAGTCGATATTCACATGTCTTCGATCCAACGGTCGAATCTTCCACAAAATAGCGAAAGAAAAGCGGGCCCCACAACTTAAGTTGTGAATAGTAACCCCTGATTTAATTCTCCTCTCGACCAACGTCGGCCGTTTCGCCATCTGGACCCCTGATATAGTGGTATGAGTAGTCAATTCTAGCTATTTTCGACGTTCTGAGCGCAATGGCACTGACGGAATTCGCGTTTGGCGATCCGGGTGCATCGAAATGCGTGCGTCGTTCTACAACATAAAGAACTTTATGGCCCGAGATTTTATTCGAGTGCCGAATAAAGCAAGCAAATACGCTACTTGAAAGGTCTCGACGAGCCGGACGTCACGGCGAAGTCCGTTTCGCAATTCGGCGAATAGTTTGTCTCGAAATACGTAAAAAGTGCTGAAAAAGGGAGTATTTTTAAAGAAACCCTAATATTTTATGTACCAAAATTAAGGAGGCTTCTTGGTGAGGGTTCTGGGTGCAATTGTCACCTACAGCAGGGACCCTAGAGCTTTAGGTTAATTGTGTAATAGGCTAAACAAAATTTTTTACAAAAAAATGCATTAAACCCTTTGTGACTCTTGGGCTATTCGTGGGAGGTTACACGAGGTGGCTCTTGGGATTTCTAACTCCCAGGAGTTATTCCTCATAACCCTGGGTGCGGGGATAACTGGGGAGCCATCACCTTTGAGGCCAACCCGAGGAGAAATCCGAGAGTGAGAGGGAGAGAGGAAGGTTGATCCAAGGTTGCTCCAACTTGGTTTCTTGGGCTTCTGGGGAGTTCTTCTGCTTACTGGGGAGTGAACCGAGGCAGCTGGAGGCTGCGCGTGGCTGTGGAGTGAACCGGCTTCTTCCCCTTCTTCTCCAACTCTGGCGAGGTGAGTCCTCTTTAACCAATGGTTCTCTGGACCCAAGACCACTAGTAGTAGGTTCCTAGACCTCTGGGGATTCTTCTAACCCAGCCCCGAAAATGGAAAAAGCTCCGGTTGGCCGGCGGCCAAGTTGCACCGCCGGAGCTCCGCCCCGAGCTTTCTTTGCTCCCGACGATTTTTAATGAAAAGTAAAATGATGGTCTTCTTCCTCTTGACCTGTTCTTTCTTCCCTCCAAAATTGGAGTGTTTTGGTGCTGTGTGGAGGTGGTGCGGAAGTGCCCTAGTTTGGGGAAGATGACCCCTTCGGCCGAGCTTGTTGCTCCGGCACCGGCGACGCTTCCCACCGCCGGCCA
Source organism: Tillandsia leiboldiana (assembly GCA_029204045.2). Lineage (NCBI taxonomy): Eukaryota > Viridiplantae > Streptophyta > Magnoliopsida > Poales > Bromeliaceae > Tillandsia > Tillandsia leiboldiana. Next base: position 11,265,214 of record CM055068.1, read on the forward strand.
CATGCACAGGAAGCTTTCTGTGGCCGAGGGGAGTCCAATCATGCACTTGCATGCGGCCCATGCAGACCAAGGGAGGTCCGGCCATGGATGGCCCGAGCTCGAGGCCATTAATGGCGGCCGGCCATCCGGCGACCGCCGTCGGCGGGGTCAAGCCCAGATCTTCCTAAAAGCTTGCTAGGAAGATTTTGGTGCTGTCCCTTGCACCTTAAAATCATTGGTTGCAAAGTTGCTATTGTTGATGGAAGCTTAACCCGAGCTTGCTCCGCCGCCGCCACCACCGTGTCCTGTCGTCGGGCACGGGTTCGGGTAGGCTATGAGGGGTGAGTTGCACATGTTGGTGCAATTGCCTGAGGTCGAGTCCAAAAATGGGAAGTTGCCATTTTTGGTCCCAAAGAAGTTATCTTCTTCACTTTCCTCCTCTTACTGCGGCCAACCGAGGGTGCGGGGTTGAGCCCAGAATTTGCTGGGAATACTCCTACAACCCTGGAGCAACTTTTGATCCATCTTAGGAAGCCCCAGGTTGCCCCTCTGCAAAGAACAAGCTTGGGCCAAGCTTAGGTTATTTGTTTTTAGATCATGCACACCAAATGTTCGACATAATGCTACAGAGAACATTAAAGTAAAATTAGGCTTCAAGCAGAATATGAATGTTGCTCCATACTTTCCCCTGAGCTCAATGCTCACTTCAGATCAAGATTGGTCTATGTGGATTTGTGTGTGGAGCAAGGTTGTAAAGTTAGAGAGCATGTGGGATGGATCTACTTGATCCAGCAGGTTCTGGGTTGCAAAAGAGCAAGCCCTGGTGTCCTGGTGTTGTCTAAAGACAAATGATCCAAGTTATATTAAATTGGCACATGTAGGTTTAAAGTTATAGCATTATAAAGCTCTCTAATTAGTGTTTGGCCGTGGTACTGTTTGGGACTATTTGCGAAGCCGCGACAGTGAGCTCCTGGCTATTTTGGGGTCACTGGACGCGATGCTCACTTCGGATTTGGGTTTTGTTGAGCCAAAGAAATAAAAATGCCTTTAGGCTATGTTAGAAGAGTGAATTATGGCCCGAAGTTTTTCTCGGGTTCCGTGCTGCTGCAAATGGGTGAGCACGGTGTTCAGCGAGTCGAGGGTCACCTACTGGAGGTGACGGTTCGTAAAAATAATATCCCAGTTAAGAGAACGAGCGAAAACGGCTCTCAAAAAGCTTTAAAAGTGCGATTTTTTTTTGGAAACCCTAAGGGTCTAAGTGCAAATGTAACAGTATGTGCTGCCTAGGGCAGTGTGTATTTGATTCCTAAGCTTTTTGTTAGGAATCCAACGGCTCCCGTTGAGCGAAAATCGGATATCAGTCCGAGAATCGGCAAAATCACCGATTTAACGGCATCCTGGTGGCAATCGCGCAATTCGGGAAATTGCGGCGGTTCCGCCTAGCCGACTGTTGAGTCCCAGTAGAATCTGGTTGAGCCAGCGGCAAAGGGTTAAAGCCCGAGTCTCCCGAAAATCCAAAAAGAATTTCCGGGAGGGGCATTTTGGTAATTTTACCAATAATTGAATATAGAGGTGCATTTGGCTAAGTGTTGTTGTCGAACACTGATGTTTAAGTAGTCCAAGGTTTCGCGTTGATCTGGAAAAGATCTAGGTTTTAGTTGAGTTGGGGTTAGTGTGATTGAGTTGTTCCCTGATCAGCATTTTTGATTCAGGTTGGCACAGTTTTCGAGCTTTCTTTTGGAGTCGAAAGTTCGCCTGCAAAACGACAGGTGGGTTTATCTTCGGTCCGGGCTTTATCATTTCGGCCCTCTGGGGTATAGTATTGGTTGGACCCCTGTTCTTGTAGCCTAGGTGTAATTTGAGCCTGCCTTTTTATTGATCAGTTTCATTTTGCTATATGATCCTTATCTATATGATGCCTTGCATGATTGATCTTTAGTTGCTTCCAGTTATTATGACTTATTCCTGGACATTTGCCATGCCTGATTGGTCATTAGCTAGCCTGCACATTTATACTTGTTTATCAGTATATCTTGATCCATGTTCTAGTAGTTGTTGATTATATTCTGCATATGAATGAGATTTGGTGGCTATTCTGCATTGCACCCTTGTTGGGATTTTGGTCATTTGCTAGTTTGCATACCTGATTATCAGTACTCCCTGATTATATCTGATCCATGTTATAGTAGTTGATGATTATTCCTGCATATGAGTTGAGATTCAGTTGGTTTCTGATATTGCATCCTTGTTGGGATTGTTTCGGCTCGTTGTCGATCATTTGAGTTGAGATTCTGTTGGCATATTACTGTTGCATCCCAGTGGGGATTTTCCCGGCTTGTTGCCGATTACCCGGTCTGTGGACCGTGAGCTTGAGCATTTGCATTGATCGCCCGCACCGCTGTACTTCACGAACATTTCTAGGGTCGCTCCCCGTGCGCTATGTTCTTTACCGGTAAAGTGGTTTGTTGAAAGACCCGTGACCCTCAAGGGGGGAATGTCAGCCAGGTGGTGCCAGGTGGGCAGTTTCCCTGAGGTCTTGTAGACCAATATAGTGGCTTATGATTGGGTTATTTGTTACTTCAGTTATTGATGCATAGTGCCTGTTCGGCATGCTTTCCTATTTTGATTATTCAGTTCCTTCCAGTATTTATTTCAGTATACTCCTGTTGAGATCTATATATGCTTTACTGATTGATTGATTATCCGCTTCTTAACCATGTTTACCTAACATGTTGATTTTCTACTATCCTCTAGTATTGTATGCCAGTAGGTACGATCTGCTATTTCTCGGCTCGTCGTGCCCACTGGGATACATGTACAGTGTATCTCACACCCCCTGGGTGATCATTTTTCAGGTCGGTCGGGTGTTGGGATGTCGGGACGTGTTGGTGAGATGCCGCGATAGAATGAACCCTGGACAGCCGTTATACTTATTGGCAGTTATTAAATTGTAATAAGTTATTGTAATATTTATTTTGAGTTGTTTGGTTGTACGTAGTTAGTTACTCTGATGTTATTGCAAAAGCTTACCCGTGCATATATAGAAAAGGCTCAATTCCAAGGGGGTTTGGGACTCTTCTATATATGTGGCGGTCTGTCATGCCCTGACTGTTTTAAAACTTTGAAAAAAAAAAAAAAAAAAAATTTAGACGCTGTTTTTCGAACTCGGTGCGTGACATGAAAATAAAATGCTGTAAAATAAAATCCAATCACTGTACAACACGAAATAAAGTACAACATCCATATCCTCAAATACAGATGATCATCATACAATGTCCTCAGTACAGCATCTCTCAACTATAAAAGGGATATAAACTAAAACTATAGTACATCAGTCTCTACATCAGTCTCTCCAAATACAAAAGATCCCTCTCCAAAGTAAATAGTAAAAACCAGCTGACAGCTACAAGGAATCTCCAACCAGGGGATACAGCTACACTCCTCGGGCGGTAAGGATCTAGCTCGTGACTCCCTCGCCTCGAACAACGACCGAAAGATCAGCAACTCCCGAAGAAGACTCTGCAAAACAGAAGGAAGAAAAGAGGGAAACAACAATTGGGGTGAGAACCACTAGTAAACCAGTAGCCTCCCCCTGTGGGTAAAGCCTCAAACTCCGGCGTACCCACTAAGTCTACCAGAGGCAAGAAAAGGAATAAGTGGTAAAGCTGTAAACAGAACTGCTGAATAAAGGAAAACCACCACTAGTATGCCTCTAAATGCAATACCGAAAGAAATGACTGTATGAATGCATCAGGAAATAGTATCTGACCAAATAAACCCAATCTAGTCACCAGTAAAACTGGTACTGCCTGCTCTGCTGTCGAACTCAAGAACTCAGTAGGGGACAAGCACATAAGGCTCGAAATCCCAAGGGACCAGCACACAAGGCTCGAAATCCCAATCAGATGGACCGGTACCCGTCACGGTCTAAAGCCTACTCCGGAGTGGCACTCGAGGGGAGCGACCCACACGAGTAAAGTAACTCTGTTACAAATATCTCAATATAGCAGGACTGGATTAAGACTATGATCAAAGTGGGAAACTCCATCCACTAATGAAACCCCGATCTGATGCATAAGTAAACATCCGGTCAACCGCCCAATGTCCGCGGTCGCCGCAACACCCCACAAGACCCAAAATATGATAAGTAATCAACATCTGGCTAACCGCCTAATGTCCGCGGTTACCACAATAACCCACAAATCCAACGTCAAGTACACCCTGTCTCCGACCCTAAGGTCCCGGCTACACTATCCCAAACCTCTGCTCGATCCCGAGCAACATGACTCGAAAGTCTAAATAAGAAGGAGAAAGGAAACAATCATGGTTTCTCCTAAGTCAAATCCCAATATGATAGTGTAGCAATAAATAGTGGCCTATCTAGATGTCCATACAAGCATGCAAAAGTCCTCATGCAAGATGAAAGAGAAAATATCAAATAACAGTTCCACATGTGTAACAAATAATAAATCCACATAGATATAACCATCATGCTAAAATCATTAGTCAACTACACATGTAAATAATCCCTGATCCATAATAAATCCCAAAGTGGTATCCGCACATAGATATGTCATAATGTCCCAATAATTAGTCCATTTAACCAACTTTTATAAAATCTATGTGCTAATATGGCAAGTTAATTATCACTATAATCTTCTCATAATCATGTTCTCACAGTTAATATTTCGTCAATAATATTCCCAACATGATATGTCCACAAAATTAATCTCAAATGATAGGCTCACATTTATATCAGTCAATCATGCATGGAAATCAATCAATATGTCCAATAGAGGGCTTCTCTAATAAACTTAGTGAGCAAGTCAGAAGTTGAGGTATGCAACAACCACCCACCTCGAAAAGCGCAATCCATAGCTGTAGAAGTCTCCTCGTTGTCCAACCCTCATTTCCTCACAAAACACCAAAAACAGCAAACCACTTTACAAAAGTCACTTCCGGTATACAAACCAACTCCCCAAAAAAAATAGCACCTTGCTGTTTTGTAAAATAGAACAGAAAACAGGGATTTTCACCTCTCTGCAGTCCCCTGAAAAATCTAGAAAAATAACTGCTGCGATCGTCGCGCCGAGCCGGCCGAAACGAGTACTCGCACGTTCTGATCCGATACCTGTAGGCCAAGATAAAAATAAAACACTGCTGCATGCTCAAAACCTCCCACAATCAAAATTCCTGTAGCAATCTGTCCAGAAAAGTGGGATTATCACCTTCGCAGCAATCTCCAAAAATCCCAGAAAAATCACCACTGTGTTCCTCGCGACGAGTAGATCCAAATCGAGTACTTATACGCCTTGATCCGATACTCCTAGGCCAAGATATAAATCGAACAAGCCGGTGCTGTCCAGAATTCATCACAGAAAAAAGGGGGTCAAAAATGCCTCGGGAACTGTGCCAAAAACCTAAAATGAGGTGGGACAATCAGCACTGGAAAACGAAGCCTTACCTCTAAGGAACGCACCGCTGCAGAAATCGCCTAAAAATTCCTCCTAGTTTGTTCACAGGAAAATTCCGACTAAAATGCGACGGAAAAGCCCAACTATAAGAGAATCGTCGCAGTGCGCCGAATCACAGATAACGCCGATGCGGAGGCCTCCAAAAATTCCGGGGATCCATCAAGAAGTAGGGGACGAGATAATGAACAATTCTTCTTAAGGGCCCAACCCGAGAGGGGCTCGGGAAAAGGGCCAAAAGAACAGCCCAAGAGGAGTTTATATAGCCCATTCCAAACAATTGAAGAAATAACCCCTGTGTCCCTAAATCCGGGCGCCCGAATCGTTTCGGGCTGCTACAGTGCCGCATAGTAACTCAATCCCGGCCGTCCGTCCAGCGCCCGAATCCACCTGATGCTGCCACGTGTCCCCGAACAACGTACAGCCGATCCAGCCGCTCCCGTGCTGCCGCGTGGCCCGCCCTAGTCAACGGAGTGGTTGGCGCCCGCCAATGGCGGGTCGCCACGTGGCGCACGCGTGCGCCACGTCGGCGCCGTGGCCGCCACACCAGCCACCCCCGCTGCCACGCCGTCTGTCACGCCACCTGCCCCCCGCACGCGCACAGTGACTGGTCAACGGAGTGGTTGGCGCCCGCCAATGGCGGGCCGCCACGTGGCGCACGCGTGCGCCACGTCGGCGCCGTGGCCGCCACGCCAGCCGCCCCCGCTGCCACGCCGTCTGTCACGCCACCTGCCCCCCCGCACGCGCACAGTGACGCACCCAATCCCCGCGCGCCACGTGTCAGGCCCCCGCGCTCGCTGCGCCCGGTGCACACACTCCGTGCACCAGACAAACCACAACCTGCCACGTGTCCAACTCTCAACCAATAGGAAACCGCCACGTAGCACACCACCAGCCTGCACTTCCGCGCCTGCCCGTGCACCTGCCCGGCCTGCCCGCGCACCCCCGCGTGCGCCGCGTCCGCTGCACCGAACCAACGAAGAGCTGCCACGTGTCCCGCTCCGGTCCACCGTACACCCGCGCGCTCTACCGTGAACAGAGCGCGCTGCGCCCGCCAATCCGATGCTGCCACGTGTCCCGGCCGACGGTCCACGGCTCCCCCATTGTCACGCCCCGGGTGGAAACCAGAACCCGGGCTCGCCAACAGATCCGCCGTGCACACGAAATTTCCCATGTACACGAAGCGTCGGTAACCTGCTCAGATATAAATGTACAATAAAAGAGCATAATACAGAGCTGAACTAAAAGAACTACATAATATCTCAGACTGGAAAAGAAATAAAAACTGTATAAAAATACAATAAACTCCCAGCTCACCAAAAAAATACACCCAGCTGGCCAAAGCCAGACCTCAAAATAAAAGTGAACTACTACAGTCTGAGTAAAAAGGGTACAATATCTGTCTAACAGCAGCTCACAGCCTCACAGGAGATCTATCTACTCAGCGATCCCCTTACCTCGATCAACTGTCGATGGCCCAGCAGCTCCCGCAGAAGACTCTGCAAAACAAGGGAAAGAAAGAGAGAAAATAACAATGGGGGTGAGAACCACTAGTAAACCAGTAGCCTCCCCCTGTGGGTAAAGCCTCAAACTCCGACGTACCCACTAAGTCTACCAGAGGCAAAGAATGAAGAAAGTGGTAAGCTATAAGACTACAGATAAAAAGGAACTACCACTAGTATGCCTCTAAATGCAGTGCCAAAATGAATGACTGTAAGTATGCATCAGTAACCGCATCTGTCCAAATAAACCCAATCTTGCCACCAGTAAAAACTGGTACCGCCTGCTGCCGCTATCATCATCGTGCAACCTGATCCGCACCAAAGTGATAGCAATGAGTCAATGCCGTCCGGTACCCATTTGGTACCCCGCACGCTTCGAAGTGGCACTCGAGGGGAGCTACCCACATAAGGAAAGTAACCATGTTATAAGTATCATAAAAGCAGGACTGGATCATGACTATGATCAAAGTGGAAAACCCCTCCACTAAAGAAAACCCCAATCTGATGCAAAGGTAAACATCCGGTCAACCGCCTAATGTCCGCGGTTACCGCAATACCCCACATATCCACAATCAAGTACAACCTGTCCCAGACTCCAGGGTCCCGGCTACACTATCCCAAACCCCAGCTCGAACCCGAGCAACATGATTCAAAAATCGAAATGAAAAGGAGAAAGGAAACAATCATGGTTTCTCCTAAGTCAATTCCTAATCTGATAGTGTAGCAATAAATAGTGGCCTATCTAGATGTCCATGCAAGCATGCAAATGTCCTCGAGAAAGATAAAAGAAAGAGTATCAAACAGTAACTCCACATTTGTATTAAATAATAGCTCCGCATAAATATAACCATCATGCTAAAATCATCAGTCAACTACACATGTATATAATCCCTGGTCCATAATAAATCTCAAAGTGGTACCCGCACATAGATATGTCATCATGTCCCAATACTTAATCCATCTAACCAACTTCCATAAAATCTATGTGCTACACGGCATGTTAATTATCACTATTAAAATATCTCAATGATCATGTTCCAACAACAATATTATCCCAGTAATATTTCCAACATGCTATATCCACATAATTAATCTCAAATGATAGGCTCGCATTTATATCATTCAATCATGCATGGTAATCAATCAATAAGTCCAAACGGGGAATCCTCTAAATAAACTTAGTGAGTAAATCACAGTAAGAGGTAAGCAACAACTACCCACCTGAAGAGCTGACTGTCCAAATCCCACAGCTAAAAATACCAGGAAATCCAAATCTCCTACTCCAAGGGGTCCAGTAATACTCGCAACTCTCCTGGGTACAACATAAAGTCCATAAATCCCAAAAACTACCCCCGCATACACATACAGAAATCAGTCCCAAAGATGCCCTTATTTCACCTGCTGAAAATGCCCAAAAAATTCAAATAAAAATATCACAGCGATCCTCGCGTCGATACCTTCGAAACGAGTACCTGCACGTCCAAATCCGAGTTCTGCAGGTCAAGATATAAATTCGACAAGGTAACCTTCCCTAAAGAATCCCCCAAAAAAACTGTAGCACTTAACTCTAGAAAAACAGTGATTTCTCACTTTCAGGAAATTCAGAAAAATCCAAGAAAAATACGGGAACGTTCCTTGCGACGAGTAGATCAAAACTGACTCCTTAAACGCCTCGATCCGATGTTCCTACGCCAAGATATAAAATCAACAAGCCCATGCTGTCCAGGAAATCCATCACAGAAAATAGGGTCAAAAAATGCCTCGGAAACCATGCCAAAAACCCAAAATAAAGCAAAATGATCAACACGGAAATCGAAGCTTTACCTCTCAGGAACACGCTGTCGAAGAAATCATCCAAATATTCCTCCTGGTTTGCGCACAGGAAAATTCTGACTGAACTGCGACGGAAATGGGCCGAAAAAGAGGAAACGTCGAAGTGCGCCGCGTCGCAGATGACTCGCTGTCGGCAACTCCAAAAATTCCAAAACTTCCTAGAGAGATGGAGGACAGAGAGAGGAAGAAGTCTTCTTAAGGCCACACCCTCAGATTCTCTCTCTAAAACTCAGAAAAAGAACAGAAAGGGAGGAAAGTGGAGCTGTATTTATAGGCCCAGAAAACAAATGCCAAAATTCCCACTGTGTCCCAAGAATCGGGCGCCCGGAAATATTGGGCTGCTACAGTGCGGCCCAATTCGCGATCACTGTACGCGCCCGGAAGAGCCCGGGTGCGACACGTGTCCGCCAAACAGCGGACAGCGGCGCCCGCCAATCGGGCGCCGCCACGTGTCCCAGCCGCCCACGTGTTCCACGTGCCTCGAGCACGTGGGCGGCGTGCACCCGCCAATAGGCGCACGCCACGTGTCACCACGCGGTTCACGTGGTCCGCGCCCCCGGTCTACGCGTCGGGTCTTCCGGAAAGTGTCAGCCAACCAGAAGCTGCCACGTGTCCCAGACAGGCCGCCCTCCTTGACGCCGCCCGACCAATGAGGAGCTGCCACGTGGCAACCTCAACCTTCCGTGCACCCGGTGCACGACTATTCTATGGACCGCCCGCCTGCGCGCCTGCCCGCGCCCGCCCACGCCTGCCCGCGCTGCCCGCGTCCCTGCTCCGCCGCTGTGCTCCGCCGTGCGCCGCCGCTCGCCGCCTGCCGCCGGTCGCCGGAACAGTATTTTCCGGCGCCGGAGTTACTGTTCCGGCGTGAACAGTACTTTGGCGCCGAAAATAAAGTGAATACACCATTTTGATCGTTTTCGCGCGCTGAGTCCAAATCCGTTGTCCGATTTTCCAAATTCTCATCCGAAATTTTGCCGAAAGCTCCCGGAAAGGCCCACTTGATCCGATTTTCGCGCCGGGTCCATTTTAAAAATCCAATTTCGATACTACAAGCTCCATAACACTGTGTGAGCTTCCTGTAGTCACTGATAAAGCCGCAAAAGCTTCTATAAAAGTCCGGGTCATCGCATCCTCCCCCACAAAAAAAGAGTTTTGTCCTCGAAACAAAACTAAACAGCATCCCATAGTCCGATGCCTCACATAAGTAGGGGTAGGTGTCCGTCATCTCCGACTCCAGCCCCCAAAGCTGTCTGCAAGCTCCTTCAAAAACGTGAAGCAAACCTCTAGCTCGAGCCGCCATATCTCTTCTAGCATCCCTGGTACACGAACACCTCCTGGTACACGAACACCTCCTGGTCACTATCCTCGCGGCACAATCGATCGTCGTGAAGTACCGAGCCAGCCCATCCATCCCGAGCATCCTATTCATGTCCCGCAGCCATCTGGTCTGCTGGTAAATTCTAGGACTCAATCTACACCGGGTAGGACCAATGACACTCCTCCATGTGCAAAATATGATCGGGAATCTGAACCGCCCGTGCACGTGGTAACCATCCTACCCCTAACCCAGGCAATGATGCAAATATACTCCTAACAAATGACTAGGATGCTCAAATGCAATACAATGCAAAATCTAATGCCAGAAGGTAAAATAATACCTGCCACCACATGATCGGCTGCAGAAAAGTCCTCCACCTGAGCGGCATATACCGGACCGCTCTGAGCCAGTGGCCGGGGATCAAAAGAGTGGAAAGAAGGTGACCTGCTCACTGGAGCAAAAGACTGCTGAGCTGACATCCTCTGTCGAAATGCACTAGGAGCCGAGGCTGAAGATGGTGCCGTGGAAGTCGATAGGGGGCAAGAAGCTCGAACGTGGCCTGACTGTCCACACTTACAACAGCAACCCCACCTCAGATCACATGTGTGAGGCAGATTAGGTTTTCCACAGAAAATACATCTCTCACGACGTCGTGGCTGCTGCTGCGACTGCTGCTGTTGCTGCCTCTGGGGTCAACCAGACTCTCGTTGCTCAGAGCGCCCCTGGCCATGAGACTGAGGCCGCGACGGTCGTGGCGGTCTCCAAGAACTAGCCTGTCCTCCATCATCAGGTGCTGGTCGCTTCCTCTCAGAACTCTGTGCGACCAACCCGCTCCTCCTCGCAATCATCGTGTCGCCCTGCTCCACCCACAGTGCCTGCTCAACGGCTTCACCGAGGGTCTGTAGTCTTCGAGCGTGCACCAGGGTATAGATCTAAGGTCGAAGACCAGACTCGAACAACTCGACCTCATGCGGTCCATCACGGGCGACGAAAGGCACGCAGTTAAGCAACTGCATAAACTCCTGATAGTACTACTGCACCGAATTGTCTCCCTGCTGGATATTCTTCAAGTCGTCCTCCAGCTTCTGTTTCACGCTCCCAGAAAAGTACGTTCCAAGTAGCATGCGCCGGAACTCGGACCAGGGCAGCTGTCGTGTGGTCTGGAACTCTGCTGGCTCCACCCGACGCCACCATGCGTCAGCATCCCCCTCGAGACAATGCACTGCCATGTGCACTCTGTACTTCGGGTCGATGAAGAAATCCCTAAACAGCTTCTCCATCGAAGATAACCAAGCCTCCACATCCCACGGTCGCGCGTTCTGCCCCGAGAATCTAGGTGGTCCACACTGGCAGAACTTGGTGAGCTTCTCCGCGATATACTCCTCCTGAGAAGGGGTCAAAGGCTGGGCCGCTCCTCGAGCCCCACTACTCGATGATGGCGCCGTCGGCACACGAAGTGGTACAGGTGGTACAGGGGCCTCCAAAACAGCCGGGGACGGCGCCTCTCTCTGGGCTACAAGCTGGTCAATCCTCTGCTCCTGCCGACGGGTATGCTCTGCCAATTGGGCCACCATGGCCCTCAGCTCACTCAACTCCGAAGATCCGGTCCGCTCCGGCTCCTCAGGGGGTGTAAGGGTACCCCGAGTAGTAATCCGACGTCGGGGAGGCATCCTGCCAATAGAAAACACAAGTCAGGACGCAACCACGCACGACCCAATCTAGCGAAAGTCAAAGACATCCCCCTATTTCTGTAGCTTTATGTTGTCTGCAGCCAACATAACCGTCCACAGAAACAAGATATGTCGATCCCTCTTCACTCATCGGAAGAGTCAAATAACCCAATCACCGACTTTCGCCAAAAACTTCACGTCTCTCACGCCCTATCATCCTAGGATCCATCATAAGCCTAGGGTTTCCTAAGTCCCAACTGACCTATCCCTAAGCTCTGATACCAACTTAATCTGTCACGCCCCGGGTGGAAACCAGAACCCGGGCTCGCCAACAGATCCGCCGTGCACACGAAATTTCCCATGTACACGAAGCGTCGGTAACCTGCTCAGATATAAATGTACAATAAAAGAGCATAATACAGAGCTGAACTAAAAGAACTACATAATATCTCAGACTGGAAAAGAAATAAAAACTGTATAAAAATACAATAAACTCCCAGCTCACCAAAAAAATACACCCAGCTGGCCAAAGCCAGACCTCAAAATAAAAGTGAACAACTACAGTCTGAGTAAAAAGGGTACAATATCTGTCTAATAGCAGCTCACAGCCTCACAGGAGATCTATCTACTCAGCGATCCCCTTACCTCGATCAACTGGTGATGGCCCAGCAGCTCCCGCAGAAGACTCTGCAAAACAAGGGAAAGAAAGAGAGAAAACAACAATGGGGGTGAGAACCACTAGTAAACCAGTAGCCTCCCCCTGTGGGTAAAGCCTCAAACTCCGACGTACCCACTAAGTCTACCAGAGGCAAAGAATGAAGAAAGTGGTAAGCTATAAGACTACAGATAAAAAGGAACTACCACTAGTATGCCTCTAAATGCAGTGCCAAAATGAATGACTGTAAGTATGCATCAGTGACCGCATCTGTCCAAATAAACCCAATCTAGCCACCAGTAAAAACTGGTACCGCCTGCTGCCGCTATCATCATCGTGCAACCTGATCCGCACCAAAGAGATAGCAATGAGTCAATGTCGTCCGGTACACATTTGGTACCCCGCACGCTTCGAAGTGGCCCTCGAGGGGAGCTACCCACACGAGGAAAGTAACCATGTCATAAGTATCATAAAAGCAGGACTGGATCATGACTATGATCAAAGTGGAATACCACTCCACTAAAGAAAACCCCAATCTGATGCAAAGGTAAACATCCGGTCAACCGCCTAATGTCCGCGGTTACCGCAATACCCCACATATCCACAGTAAAGTACAACCTGTCCCAGACTCCAGGGTCCCGGCTACACTATCCCAAACCCCAGCTCGAACCCGAGCAACATGATTCAAAAATCGAAATGAAAATGAGAAAGGAAACAATCATGGTTTCTCCTAAGTCAATTCCTAATCTGATAGTGTAGCAATAAATAGTGGCCTATCTAGATGTCCATGCAAGCATGCAAATGTCCTCGAGAAAGATAAAAGAAATAGTATCAAACAGTAACTCCACATGTGTATTAAATAATAGCTCCGCATAAATATAACCATCATGCTAAAATCATCAGTCAACTACACATGTATATAATCCCTGGTCCATAATAAATCTCAAAGTGGTACCCGCACATAGATATGTCATCATGTCCCAATACTTAATCCATCTAACCAACTTCCATAAAATCTATGTGCTACACGGCATGTTAATTATCACTATTAAAATATCTCAATGATCATGTTCCAACAACAATATTATCCCAGTAATATTTCTAACATGCTATATCCACATAATTAATCTCAAATGATAGGCTCGCATTTATATCATTCAATCATGCATGGTAATCAATCAATAAGTCCAAACGGGGAATCCTCTAAATAAACTTAGTGAGTAAAGCACAGTAAGAGGTAAGCAACAACTTCCCACCTGAAGAGCTGACTGTCCAAATCCCACAGCTGAAAATACCAGGAAATCCAAATCTCCTACTCCAAGGGGTCCAGTAATACCCGCAACTCTCCTGGGTACAACATAAAGTCCATAAATCCCAAAAACTACCCCCGCATACACATACAGAAATTAGTCCCAAAGATGCCATTATTTCACCTACTGAAAATGCCCAGAAAATTCCAATAAAAATATCACAGCGATCCTAGCGTCGATACCTTCGAAACGAGTACCTGCACGTCCAAATCCGAGTTATGCAGGTCAAGATATAAATTCGACAAGGTAACCTTCCCTAAAGAATCCCCCAAAAAAACTGTAGCACTTTACTCTGGAAAAACAGTGATTTCTCACTTTCAGGAAATTCAGAAAAATCCAAGAAAAATACGGGAACGTTCCTTGCGATGAGTAGATCAAAATCGACTCTTTAAATGCCTCGATCTGATGTTCCTACGCCAAGATATAAAATCAACTAGCCCATGCTGTCTAGGAAATCCATCACAGAAAATGGGGTCAAAAGATGCCTCGGGAACCGTGCCAAAAACCCAAAATAAAGCGAAATGATCAACACGAAAATCGAAACTTTACCTCTCAGGAACACGCTGTCGAAGAAATCGTCCAAAAATTTCTCCTGGTTTGCGCACAGGAAAATTCTGACTGAACTGTGACAGAAATGGGCCGAAAAAGAGGAAACGTCGAAGCGCGCCGCATCGCAGATAACTAGCTGTCGGCAACTCCAAAAATTCCAAAACTTCCTAGAGAGATGGAGGACAGAGAGAGGAAGAAGTCTTCTTAAGGCCACACCCTCAGATTCTCTCTCTAAAACTCGGAAAAAGAACAGAAAGGGAGGAAAGTGGAGCTGTATTTATAGGCCCAGAAAACAAATGCCAAAATTCCCACTGTGTCCCAAGAATCGGGCGCCCGGAAATATTGGGCTGCTACAGTGCGGCCCAATTCGCGATCACTGTACGCGCCCGGAAGAGCTCGGGCGCGACACGTGTCCGCCAAACAGCGGACAGCGGCGCCCGCCAATCGGGCGCCGCCACGTGTCCCAGCCGCCCACGTGTTCCACGTGCCTCGAGCACGTGGGCGGCGTGCACCCGCCAATAGGCGCACGCCACGTGTCACCACGCGGTTCACGTGGTCCGCGCCCCCGGTCTACGCGCCGGGTCTTCCGGAAAGTGTCAGCCAACCAGAAGCTGCCACGTGTCCCAGACAGGCCGCCCTCCTTGACGCCGCCCGACCAATGAGGAGCTGCCACGTGGCAACCTCAACCTTCCGTGCACCCGGTGCACGACTATTCTATGGACCGCCCGCCTGCGCGCCTGCCCGCGCCTGCCCGCGCTGCCCGCGGCCCTGCTCCGCCGCTATGCTCCGCCGTGCGCCGCCGCTCGCCGCCTGCCGCCGGTCGCCGGAACAGTATTTTCCGGCGCCGGAGTTACTGTTCCGGCGTGAACAGTACTTTGGCGCCGAAAATAAAGTGAATACACCATTTTGATCGTTTTCGCACGCTGAGTCCAAATCCGTTGTCCGATTTTCCAAATTCTCATCCGAAATTTTGCCGAAAGCTCCCGGAAAGGCCCACTTGATCCGATTTTCGTGCCGGGTCCATTTTAAAAATCCAATTTCGATACTACAAGCTCCATAACACTGTGTGAGCTTCCTGTAGTCACTGATAAAGCCGCAAAAGCTTCTATAAAAGTCCGGGTCATCGCATCCTCCCCCACAAAAAAAGAGTTTCGTCCTCGAAACAAAACTAAACAGCATCCCATAGTCCGATGCCTCACATAAGTAGGGGTAGGTGTCCGTCATCTCCGACTCCAGCCCCCAAAGCTGTCTGCAAGCTCCTTCAAAAACGTGAAGCAAACCTCTAGCTCGAGCCGCCATATCTCTTCTAGCATCCCTGGTACACGAACACCTCCTGGTACACGAACACCTCCTGGTCACTATCCTCGTGGCACAATCGATCGTCGTGAAGTACCGAGCCAGCCCATCCATCCCGAGCATCCTATTCATGTCCCGCAGCCATCTGGTCTGCTGGTAAATTCTAGGACTCAATCTACACCGGGTAGGACCAATGACACTCCTCCATGTGCAAAATATGATCGGGAATCTGAACCTCCCGTGCACGTGGTAACCATCCTACCCCTAACCCAGGCAATGATGCAAATATACTCCTAACAAATGACTAGGATGCTCAAATGCAATACAATGCAAAATCTAATGCCAGAAGGTAAAATAATACCTGCCACCACATGATCGGCTGCAGAAAAGTCCTCCACCTGAGCGGCAAATACCGGACCGCTCTGAGCCAGTGGCCGGGGATCAAAAGAGTGGAAAGAAGGTGACCTGCTCACTGGAGCAAAAGACTGCTGAGCTGACATCCTCTGTCGAAATGCACTAGGAGCCGAGGCTGAAGATGGTGCCGTGGAAGTCGATAGGGGGCAAGAAGCTCGAACGTGGCCTGACTGTCCACACTTACAACAGCGACCCCACCTCAGATCACATGTGTGAGGCAGATGAGGTTCTCCACAGAAAATACATCTCTCACGACGTCGTGGCTGCTGCTGCGACTGCTGCTGTTGCTGCCTCTGGGGTCCACCAGACTCTCGTTGCTCAGAGCGCCCCTGGCCATGAGACTGAGGCCGCGACGGTCGTGGCGGTCTCCAAGAACTAGCCTGTCCTCCATCATCAGGTGCTGGTCGCTTCCTCTCAGAACTCTGTGCGACCAACCCGCTCCTCCTCGCAATCATCGTGTCGCCCTGCTCCACCCACAGTGCCTGCTCAACGGCTTCACCGAGGGTCTGTAGTCTCCGAGCGTGCACCAGGGTATAGATCTCAGGTCGAAGACCAGACTCGAACAACTCGACCTCATGCGGTCCATCACGGGCGACGAAAGGCACGCAGTTAAGCAACTGCATAAACTCCTGATAGTACTACTGCACCGAATTGTCTCCCTGCTGGATATTCTTCAAGTCGTCCTCCAGCTTCTGTTTCACGCTCCCAGAAAAGTACGTTCCAAGTAGCATGCGCCGGAACTCGGACCAGGGCAGCTGTCGTGTGGTCTGGAACTCCGCTGGCTCCACCCGACGCCACCATGCGTCAGCATCCCCCTCGAGACAATGCACTGCCATGTGCACTCTGTACTTCGGGTCGATGAAGAAATCCCTAAACAGCTTCTCCATCGAAGATAAACAAGCCTCCACATCCCACGGTCGCGCGTTCTGCCCCGAGAATCTAGGTGGTCCACACTGGCAGAACTTGGTGAGCTTCTCCGCGATATACTCCTCCTGAGAAGGGGTCAAAGGCTGGGCCGCTCCTCGAGCCCCACTACTCGATGATGGCGCCGTCGGCACACGAAGTGGTACAGGTGGTACAGGGGCCTCCAAAACAGCCGGGGACGGCGCCTCTCTCTGGGCTACAAGCTGGTCAATCCTCTGCTCCTGCCGACGGGTATGCTCCGCCAATTGGGCCACCATGGCCCTCAGCTCACTCAACTCCGAAGATCCGGTCCGCTCCGGCTCCTCAGGGGGTGTAAGGGTACCCCGAGTAGTAATCCGACGTCGGGGAGGCATCCTGCCAACAGAAAACACAAGTCAGGACGCAACCACGCACGACCCAATCTAGCGAAAGTCAAAGACATCCCCCTATTTCTGTAGCTTTATGTTGTCTACAGCCAACATAACCGTCCACAGAAACAAGATATGTCGATCCCTCTTCACTCATCGGAAGAGTCAAATAACCCAATCACCGACTTTCGCCAAAAACTTCACGTCTCTCACGCCCTATCATCCTAGGATCCATCATAAGCCTAGGGTTTCCTAAGTCCCAACTGACCTATCCCTAAGCTCTGATACCAACTTAATCTGTCACGCCCCGGGTGAAAACCAGAACCCAGGCTCGCCAACAGATCCGCCGTGCACACGAAATTTCCCATGTACACGAAGCGTCGGTAACCTGCTCAGATATAAATGTACAATAAAAGAGCATAATACAGAGCTGAACTAAAAGAACTACATAATATCTCAGACTGGAAAAGAAATAAAAACTGTATAAAAATACAATAAACTCCCAGCTCACCAAAAAAATACACCCAGCTGGCCAAAGCCAGACCTCAAATAAAAGTGAACTACTACAGTCTGAGTAAAAAGGGTACAATATCTGTCTAATAGCAGCTCACAGCCTCACAGGAGATCTATCTACTCAGCGATCCCCTTACCTCGATCAACTGGTGATGGCCCAGCAGCTCCCGCAGAAGACTCTGCAAAACAAGGGAAAGAAAGAGAGAAAACAACAATGGGGGTGAGAACCACTAGTAAACCAGTAGCCTCCCCCTGTGGGTAAAGCCTCAAACTCCGACGTACCCACTAAGTCTACCAGAGGCAAAGAATGAAGAAAGTGGTAAGCTATAAGACTACAGATAAAAAGGAACTACCACTAGTATGCCTCTAAATGCAGTGCCAAAATGAATGACTGTAAGTATGCATCAGTGACCGCATCTGTCCAAATAAACCCAATCTAGCCACCAGTAAAAACTGGTACCGCCTGCTGCCGCTATCATCATCGTGCAACCTGATCCGCACCAAAGAGATAGCAATGAGTCAATGCCGTCCGGTACCCATTTGGTACCCCGCACGCTTCGAAAGTGGCCCTCGAGGGGGAGCTACCCACACGAGGAAAGTAACCATGTCATAAGTAACATAAAAGCAGGACTGGATCATGACTATGATCAAAGTGGAAAACCCCTCCATAAAGAAAACCCAATCTGATGCAAAGGTAAACATCCGGTAAACCGGCCCGCCTTGTTCCGTCCCGGTTACCGCAATACCCCACAATCCACAATCACGTACAACTGTCCCAGACTCCAGGTTCCGGCTACACTATCCAAACCCCTGCTCGAACCCGAGAAACATGAATCAAAGTCGAAATGAAAAAGGCGAAAGGAAAACAATCATGGTTTCTCCTAAGTCAAATCCTAATGATAGTGTAGCAATAAATAGTGGCCTATCTAGATGTCCATGCAAGCATGCAAATGTCCTCAAGAAAGATAAAAGAAAGAGTATCAAACAGTAACTCCACATGTGTATTAAATAATAGCTCCGCATAAATATAACCATCATGCTAAAATCATCAGTCAAACTACACCTGTATAATAAGCCTGTCCATAATAAATCTCAAAGTGGGGTACCCGCACATAGATATGTCATCATGTCCCAATACTTAATTCCATTTAACCACTTCATAAAATCTATGTGCTACACGGCACATGTTAATTATCACTATATAAAATATCTCAATGATCATGTTACAACAACAATATTATCCCAGTAATATTCCAACATGCTATATCCACATAATTAATCCAAATGATAGGCTCGCATTTATATCATTCAATCATGCATGGTAATCAATCAATAAGTCCAAACGGGGAATCTCTAAATAACTTAGTGAGTAAATCACAAGTAAGAGGTAGCAACAACTACCCACCTGAAGAGCTGACTGTCCAAATCCCACAGCTGAAAATACCAGGAAATCAAATCTCCTACTCCAAAAGGGGTCCAAGTAATACCCGCAACTCCGGGTACAACATAAAGTCCATAAATCCCAAAAACTAC
>CM055068.1:11284627-11323100 GCA_029204045.2 Tillandsia leiboldiana
AAGAGTCAATAACCCAATCACCGACTTTCGCCACAACATTCACGTCTCTCACGCCCTAGTCATCCTAGATCCATCATAAGCTGGGGGTTTCCTAAGTCCCAACTGACCTATCCCTAAGCTCTGATCCACTAATCTGGCACGCCCCGCGGGTTAAAACCGAGAACACCAGCTGCGCCACAGATCGCCGTGCACACGAAATTTTCCCATGTACACGAAGCGTCGGTAACCTGCTCAGATATAAATGTACAATAAAAGAGCATAAACAGAGCTGATTAACTAAAGAACTACATAATATCTCAGACTGGAAAAGAATAAAAACTGTATAAAAATACAAACTCCCGGCTCCACAAAAAATACACCCAGCTGGCCAAAGCCAGACTCAAATAAAGTGAACTACTACAGTCTGGAGTAAAAGGGTTACAATATCTGTCTAACAGCACTCACAGCCTCACAGGAGATCTATCTACTCAGCGATCCCCTTACCTCCTTCAACTGGATGGCCCAGCAGCTCCCGCAGAAGACTCTGCAAAACAAGGGAAAGAACTAGAGAAAACAACAATGGGGGTGAGAACCACTAGTAAACCAGTAGCCTCCCCCTGTGGGTAAAGCCTCAAACTCCGACGTACCCACTAAGTCTACCAGAGGCAAAGAATGAAGAAAGTGGTAAGCTATAAGACTACAGATAAAAAGGAACTACCACTAGTATGCCTCTAAATGCAGTGCCAAAATGAATGACTGTAAGTATGCATCAGTGACCGCATCTGTCCAAATAAACCCAATCTAGCCACCAGTAAAACTGGTACCCGCCTGCTGCCGCTATCATCATCGTGCAACCTGATCCGCACCAAAGAGATAGCAATGAGTCAATGCCGTCCGGTACCCATTTGGTACCCCGCACGCTTCGAAGTGGCCCTCGAGGGGAGCTACCCACACGAGGAAAGTAACCATGTCATAAGTATCATAAAAGCAGGACTGGATCATGACTATGATCAAAGTGGAAAACCCCTCCACTAAAGAAAACCCCAATCTGATGCAAAGGTAAACATCCCGGTCAACCGCCTAATGTCCGCGGTTACCGCAATACCCCACATATCCACAATAAAGTACAACCTGTCCCAGACTCCAGGGTCCCGGCTACACTATCCCAAACCCCAGCTCGAACCCGAGCAACATGATTCAAAAATCGAAATGAAAATGAGAAAGGAAACAATCATGGTTTCTCCTAAGTCAATTCCTAATCTGATAGTGTAGCAATAAATAGTGGCCTATCTAGATGTCCATGCAAGCATGCAAATGTCCTCGAGAAAGATAAAAGAAATAGTATCAAACAGTAACTCCACATGTGTATTAAATAATAGCTCCGCATAAATATAACCATCATGCTAAAATCATCAGTCAACTACACATGTATATAATCCCTGGTCCATAATAAATCTCAAAGTGGTACCCGCACATAGATATGTCATCATGTCCCAATACTTAATCCATCTAACCAACTTCCATAAAATCTATGTGCTACACGGCATGTTAATTATCACTATTAAAATATCTCAATGATCATGTTCCAACAACAATATTATCCCAGTAATATTTCTAACATGCTATATCCACATAATTAATCTCAAATGATAGGCTCGCATTTATATCATTCAATCATGCATGGTAATCAATCAATAAGTCCAAACGGGGAATCCTCTAAATAAACTTAGTGAGTAAAGCACAGTAAGAGGTAAGCAACAACTACCCACCTGAAGAGCTGACTGTCCAAATCCCACAGCTGAAAATACCAGGAAATCCAAATCTCCTACTCCAAGGGGTCCAGTAATACCCGCAACTCTCCTGGGTACAACATAAAGTCCATAAATCCCAAAAACTACCCCCGCATACACATACAGAAATCAGTCCCAAAGATGCCATTATTTCACCTACTGAAAATGCCCAGAAAATTCCAATAAAAATATCACAGCGATCCTAGCGTCGATACCTTCGAAACGAGTACCTGCACGTCCAAATCCGAGTTATGCAGGTCAAGATATAAATTCGACAAGGTAACCTTCCCTAAAGAATCCCCCAAAAAAATTGTAGCACTTTACTCTGGAAAAACAGTGATTTCTCACTTTCAGGAAATTCAGAAAAATCCAAGAAAAATACGGGAACGTTCCTTGCGACGAGTAGATCAAAATCGACTCTTTAAATGCCTCGATCCGATGTTCCTACGCCAAGATATAAAATCAACTAGCCCATGCTGTCCAGGAAATCCATCACAGAAAATGGGGTCAAAAGATGCCTCGGGAACCGTGCCAAAAATCCAAAATAAAGCAAAATGATCAACACGGAAATCGAAACTTTACCTCTCAGGAACACGCTGTCGAAGAAATCGTCCAAAAATTTCTCCTGGTTTGCGCACAGGAAAATTCTGACTGAACTGTGACAGAAATGGGCCGAAAAAGAGGAAACGTCGAAGCGCGCCGCATCGCAGATGACTCGCTGTCGGCAACTCCAAAAATTCCAAAACTTCCTAGAGAGATGGAGGACAGAGAGAGGAAGAAGTCTTCTTAAGGCCACACCCTCAGATTCTCTCTCTAAAACTCGGAAAAAGAACAGAAAGGGAGGAAAGTGGAGCTGTATTTATAGGCCCAGAAAACAAATGCCAAAATTCCCACTGTGTCCCAAGAATCGGGCGCCCGGAAATATTGGGTTGCTACAGTGCGGCCCAATTCGCGATCACTGTACGCGCCCGGAAGAGCCCGGGCGCGACACGTGTCCGCCAAACAGTGGACATGTCCCAGCCGCCCACGTGTTCCACGTGCCTCGAGCACGTGGGCGGCGTGCACCCGCCAATAGGCGCACGCCACGTGTCACCACGCGGTTCACGTGGTCCGCGCCCCCGGTCTACGCGCCGGGTCTTCCGGAAAGTGTCGGCCAACCAGAAGCCGCCACGTGTCCCAGACAGGCCGCCCTTCTTGACGCCGCCCGACCAATGAGGAGCTGCCTCGTGGCAACCTCAACCTTCCGTGCACCCGGTGCACGACTATTCTGTGGACCGCCCGCCTGCGCGCCTGCCCGCGCCCGCCAGCGCCTGCCCGCGCTGCCTGCGGCCCTGCTCCGCCGCTGCGCCGCTGTGCTCCGCCGTGCGCCGCCGCTCGCCGCCTGCCGCCGTTCGCCGGAACAGTATTTTCCGGCGCCGGAGTTACTGTTCCGGCGTGAACAGTACTTTAGCGCCGAAAATAAAGTGAATACACCATTTTGATCGTTTTCGCGCGCTGAGTCCAAATCCGCTGTCCGATTTTCCAAATTCTCATCCGAAATTTTGCCGAAAGCTCCCGGAAAGGCCCACTTGATCCGATTTTCGCGCCGGGTCCATTTTAAAAATCCAATTTCGATACTACAAGCTCCATAACACTGTGTGAGCTTCCTGTAGTCACTGATAAAGCCGCAAAAGCTTCTATAAAAGTCCGGGTCATCACATCCTCCCCCACAAAAAAAGAGTTTCATCCTCGAAACAAAACTAAACAGCATCCCATAGTCCGATGCCTCACATAAGTAGGGGTAGGTGTCCGTCATCTCCGACTCCAGCCCCCAAAGCTGTCAGCAAGCTCATTCAAAAATGTGAAGCAAACCTCTAGCTCGAGCCGCCATATCTCTTCTAGCATCCCTGGTACACGAACACCTCCTGGTACACGAACACCTCCTGGTCACTATCCTCGCGGCACAATCGATCGTCGTGAAGTACCGAGCCAGCCCATCCATCCCGAGCATCCTATTCATGTCCCGCAGCCATCTGGTCTGCTGGTAAAATCTAGGACTCAATCTACACCGGGTAGGACCAATGACACTCCTCCATGTGCAAAATATGATCGGGAATCTGAACCTCCCGTGCACGTGGTAACCATCCTACCCCTAACCCAGGCAATGATGCAAATATACTCCTAACAAATGACTAGGATGCTCAAATGCAATACAATGCAAAATCTAATCCCAGAAGGTAAAATAATACCTGCCACCACATGATCGGCTGCTGAAAAGTCCTCCACCTGAGCGGCATATACCGGACCGCTCTGAGCCGGTGGCCGGGGATCAAAAGAGTGAAAAGAAGGTGACCTGCTCACTGGAGCAAAAGACTGCTGAGCTGACGTCCTCTGTCGAAATGCACTAGGAGCCAAGGCTGAAGATGGTGCCGTGGAAGTCGATAGGGGGCAAGAAGCTCGAACGTGGCCTGACTGTCCACACTTATAACAGCGACCCCACCTCAGATCACATGTGTGAGGCAGATGAGGTTCTCCACAGAAAATACATCTGTCACGACGTCGTGGCTGCTGCTGCGACTGCTGCTGTTGCTGCCTCTGGGGTCCACCAGACTCTCGTTGCTCAGAGCGCCCCTGGCCATGAGACTGAGGCCGCGACGGTCGTGGCGGTCTCCAAGAACTAGCCTGTCCTCCATCATCAGGTGCTGGTCGCTTCCTCTCAGAACTCTGTGCGACCAACCCGCTCCTCCTGGCAATCATCGTGTCGCCCTGCTCCACCCACAGTGCCTGCTCAACGGCTTAACCAAGGGTCAGTAGTCTCCGAGCGTGCACCAGGGTATAGATCTCAGGTCGAAGACCAGACTCGAACAACTCGACCTCATGCGGTCCATCACGGGCGACGAAAGGCACGCAGTTAAGCAACTGCATAAACTCCTAATAGTACTCCTGCACCGAATTGTCTCCCTGCTGGATATTCTTCAAGTCGTCCTCCAGCTTCCGTTTCACGCTCCCAGAAAAGTACGTTCCAAGTAGCATGCGCCGGAACTCGGACCAGGGCAGCTGTCGTGTGGTCTGGAACTCCGCTAGCTCCACCCGACGCCACCATGCGTCAGCATCCCCCTCGAGACAATGCACTGCCATGTGCACTCTGTATTTCGGGTCGATGAAGAAATCCCTAAACAGCTTCTCCATCGAAGATAACCAAGCCTCCACATCCCACTGTCGCGCGTTCTGCCCCGAGAATCTAGGCGGTCCATACTGGCAGAACTTGGGGAGCTTCTCCGCGATATACTCCTCCTGAGAAGTGGTCAAAGGCTGGGCCGCTCCTCGAGCCCCACTACTCGATGATGGCGCCGTCGGCACACGAAGTGGTACAGGTGGTACAGGGGCCTCCAAAACAGTCGGGGACGGCGCCTCTCTCTGGGCTACAAGCTGGTCAATCCTCTGCTCCTGCCGACGGGTATGCTCCGCCAATTGGGCCACCATGGCCCTCAGCTCACTCAACTCCGAAGATCCGGTCCGCTCCGGCTCCTCACGGGGTGTAAGGGTACCCCGAGTAGTAATCCGACGTCGGGGAGGCATCCTGCCAACAGAAAACACAAGTCAGGACGCAACCACGCATGACCCAATCTAGCGAAAGTCAAAGACATCCCCCTATTTCTGTAGCTTTATGTTGTCTGCAGCCAACATAACCGTCCACAGAAACAAGATATATCGATCCCTCTTCTCTCAGCGGAAGAGTCAAATAACCCAATCACCGACTTTCGCCAAAAACTTCACGTCTCTCACGCCGTATCATCCTAGGATCCAACATAAGCCTAGGGTTTCCTAAGTCCCAACTGACCTATCCCTAAGCTCTGATACCAACTTAATCTGTCACGCCCCGGGTGGAAACCAGAACCCGGGCTCGCCAACAGATCCGCCGTGCACACAAAATTTTCCATGTACACGAAGGGTCGGTAACCTGCTCAGATATAAATGTACAATAAAAGAGCATAATACAGAGCTGAACTAAAAGAACTACATAATATCTCAGACTGGAAAAGAAATAAAAACTGTATAAAAATACAATAAACTCCCAGCTCACCAAAAAAATACACCCAGCTGGCCAAAGCCAGACCTCAAAATAAAAGTGAACTACTACAGTCTGAGTAAAAAGGGTACAATATCTGTTTAATAGCAGCTCACAGCCTCACAGGAGATCTATCTACTCAGCGATCCCCTTACCTCGATCAACTGCCGATGGCCCAGCAGCTCCCGCAGAAGACTCTGCAAAACAAGGGAAAGAAAGAGAGAAAACAACAATGGGGGTGAGAACCACTAGTAAACCAGTAGCCTCCCCCTGTGGGTAAAGCCTCAAACTCCGACGTACCCACTAAGTCTACCAGAGGCAAAGAATGAAGAAAGTGGTAAGCTATAAGACTACAGATAAAAAGGAACTACCACTAGTATGCCTCTAAATGCAGTGCCAAAATGAATGACTGTAAGTATGCATCAGTAACCGCATCTGTCCAAATAAACCCAATCTAGCCACCTGTAAAAACTGGTACCGCCTGCTGCCGCTATCATCATCGTGCAACCTGATCCGCACCAAAGAGATAGCAATGAGTCAATGGCGTCCGGTACCCATTTGGTACCCCGCACGCTTCGAAGTGGCACTCGAGGGGAGCTACCCACACGAGGAAAGTAACCATGTCATAAGTATCATAAAAGCAGGACTGGATCATGACTATGATCAAAGTAAAAAACCCCTCCACTAAAGAAAACCACAATCTGATGCAAAGGTAAACATCCGGTCAACCGCCTAATGTCCGCGGTTACCGCAATACCCCACATATCCACAATCAAGTACAACCTGTCCCAGACTCCAGGGTCCCGGCTACACTATCCCAAACCCCAGCTCGAACCCGAGCAACATGATTCAAAAATCGAAATGAAAAGGAGAAAGGAAACAATCATGGTTTCTCCTAAGTCAACTCCTAATCTGATAGTGTAGCAATAAATAGTGGCCTATCTAGATGTCCATGCAAGCATGCAAATGTCCTCGAGAAAGATAAAAGAAAGAGTATCAAACAGTAACTCCACATTTGTATTAAATAATAGCTCCGCATAAATATAACCATCATGCTAAAATCATCAGTCAACTACACATGTATATAATCCCTGGTCCATAATAAATCTCAAAGTGGTACCCGCACATAGATATGTCATCATGTCCCAATACTTAATCCATCTAAACAACTTCCATAAAATCTATGTGCTACACGGCATGTTAATTATCACTATTAAAATATCTCAATGATCATGTTCCAACAACAATATTATCCCAGTAATATTTCCAACATGCTATATCCACATAATTAATCTCAAATGATAGGCTCGCATTTATATCATTCAATCATGCATGGTAATCAATCAATAAGTCCAAACGGGGAATCCTCTAAATAAACTTAGTGAGTAAATCACAGTTAGAGGTAAGCAACAACTACCCACCTGAAGAGCTGACTGTCCAAATCCCACAGCTGAAAATACCAGGAAATCCAAATCTCCTACTCCAAGGGGTCCAGTAATACCCGCAACTCTCCTGGGTACAACATAAAGTCCATAAATCCCAAAAACTACCCCCGCATACACATACAGAAATCAGTGCCAAAGATGCCCTTATTTCACCTGCTGAAAATGCCCAGAAAATTCCAATAAAAATATCACAGCGATCCTCGTGTCGATACCTTCGAAACGAGTACCTGCACGTCCAAATCCGAGTTCTGCAGGTCAAGATATAAATTCGACAAGGTAACCTTCCCTAAAGAATCCCCCAAAAAAACTGTAGCACTTAACTCTAGAAAAACAGTGATTTCACACTTTCGAGAAATTCAAAAAAATCCAAGAAAAATACGGGAACGTTCCTTGCGACGAGTAGATCAAAACCGACTTCTTAAACGCCTCAATCCGATGTTCCTACGCCAAGATATAAAATCAACAAGCCCATGCTGTCCAGGAAATCCATCACATAAAATGGGGTCAAAAGATGCCTCGGAAACCATGACAAAAACCCAAAATAAAGCGAAATGATCAACACGGAAATCGAAGCTTTACCTCTCAGGAACACGATGTCGAAGAAATCGTCCAAATATTCCTCCTGGTTTGCGAACAGGAAAATTCTGACTGAACTGCGACGGAAATGGGCCGAAAAAGAGGAAACGTCGAAGCGCGCCACGTCGCAGATGACTCGCTGTCGGCAACTCCAAAAATTCCAAAACTTCCTAGAGAGATGGAGGACAGAGAGAGGAAGAAGTCTTCTTAAGGCCACACCCTCATATTCTCTCTCTAAAACTCGAAAAAAGAACAGAAAGGGAGGAAAGTGGAGCTGTATTTATAGGCCCAGAAAACAAATGCCAAAATTCCCACTGTGTCCCAAGAATCGGGCGCCCGGAAATATTGGGCTGCTACAGTGCGGCCCAATTCGCGATCACTGTACGCGCCCGGAAGAGCCCAGGCGCGACACGTGTCCGCCAAACAGCGGACAGCGGCGCCCGCCAATCGGGCGCCGCCACGTGTCCTAGCCGCCCACGTGTTCCACGTGCCTCGAGCACGTGGGCGGCGTGCACCCGCCAATAGGCGCACGCCACGTGTCACCACGCAGTTCACGTGGTCCGCGCCCCCGGTCTACGCGCCGGGTCTTTCGGAAAGTGTCGGCCAACCAGAAGCCGCCACGTGTCCCAGACAGGCCGCCCTCCTTGACGCCGCCCGACCAATGAGGAGCTGCCACGTGGCAACCTCAACCTTCCGTGCACCCGGTGCACGACTATTCTGTGGACCGCCCGCCTGCGTGCCTGCCCGCGCCCGCCCGCGCCTGCCCGCGCTGCCCGCGGCCCTGCTCCGCCGCTGCGCCGCTGTGCTCCGCCGTGCGCCGCCGCTCGCCGCCTGCCGCCGCTCGCCGGAACAGTTTTTTCCGGCGCCGGAGTTACTGTTCCGGCGTGAACAGTACTTTGGCGCCGAAAATAAAGTGAATACACCATTTTGATCGTTTTCGCGCGCTGAGTCTAAATCCGCTGTCCGATTTTCCAAATTCTCATCCGAAATTTTGCCGAAAGCTCCCGGAAAGGCCCACTTGATCCGATTTTCGCGCCGGGTCCATTTTAAAAATCCAATTTCGATACTACAAGCTCCATAACACTGTGTGAGCTTCCTGTAGTCACTGATAAAGCCGCAAAAGCTTCTACAAAAGTCCGGGTCATCACACCCATGCACCAAAATACACCAAAAACTTCCGGGTCTCCGTTTTTGGGCGTCCGGACTCAGAAAAATACAAGTAAATAGCCGTTTTTCATCGTTTTTCCGCGCTGAATTCAAATACGGCCTCCGCTTTGCCCAAAGCTCCTCCCAAAATTCGACGTGGGTATCTGAATACACTCAGGATCCATTCAACGCACTGAGTCCATTTCTTGAGTCCGATACACACCGAAACACTCCCATCTTCCAAGATGGTCCTCCAGAAGCCACTGATCAAGCCATAACCCCCAATGAAGATCCGGGTCATCACACCGTTAGTGAGTTTGCATGTTGGGTTGATGTCCTATTTGGGGAGCCGTTGGGTTGACGGCGGTCCCGGCTGTCGAGTATTTCTAGCCAGTGAGTTAGAGATGTGATTTAGGTACTGTCGATCTTGTTGATCATGGATTGGAATATAGCCTGCATGAGCCATATTGAGCTCAACAGAGATGCGCAGATACTTTCCTCGGTGGGGTCGCGCCCCTCGAGTGCCACTCCGGAGCAGAGCCTGTTACTTTTCTATTGCGACTTGTCGACGCAGTCCCTCTGGCTGGGCCTTTTTTAGGCAGTCACGGACGCCCTACGTAAGTCCAGTCCCTCGTGGATGTAATGGCAGTAGGTGGGCGCAGGTTTGACTGGACCCTATGTGGCAGTCACTGTGATTGGGTTGATCGAGTATAATGGGTTAGGGTCGATGCATCATGTTTCATCTGTATCACCCTTTGAGCATTTAGATAGAGGCATAGTAGCTGTAGAGTTATTTTCAGCCTTTCGCTTATAGTACTGCATCTGTTACTTTATGCCTCTAGTAAACTTAGTGGGCAGACTGTCGGGTTTGGTGACGGTACCCACTGAGAACTACGTGTTGGTGTAGTTCTCACACCCGCTGGGGGTTCTCCCCCCCCCTTCCTCTTTCCTCTCCTTTGTTTTGTAGAGCCTTCTGCGGGAGTTGCTGATCCTTCTGTTGCTGATCGAGGTGAGGGAGTCGCGAGCTAGTTCCCTACCTGTCTTGGAGAGTAGCAGTACCCCCTTTTTGGAGCTTTGTAGTACAGTCTGCTGGATTATTGTAGATAGTAGTTGTTGAGAGTTTTTATTTTCGAGAGACTTATGTATTGTGAGATTCAAACTTGTACTATTTGGAGATGTTTTATCTTATTTCAGTAGTATACTTTTCAGCTCTGATATCTGTATAGCTGTAGTATTATCTTTTGCAGGTTAGGCGCTTCGTCTATACGGGGCTTTCCGTATGGGCGGCGGATCTGTTGGCGGGCCCGGGTCGTAGTTTCGACCCTGGGGCGTGACAGAATGTGCTACAGTTGTGATAAGTTGTTTTTCCTCTGCGGGGTCGCTATTCTTGAGTTGCCGCTCCGGATGCGATGGTTACTTTAGTCTGTTGGGACGTCCTACATAATTCCTGCCCAGAGAGTAGAGGTGGTTGTAGGTGAGCGCATGCTAGTCCGTCGGGATACCCTACGTAATTCCTACCCAGTGAGTGGATAGTGGTTGTAGGTGAGTGCAGGCTTAACTGGACTCTATGTGGCTATCATCAGGATTGGGTCGATTGAGCACCTCGAGTTTGAGTAGTTGCATATTATCATCT
Source organism: Tillandsia leiboldiana (assembly GCA_029204045.2). Lineage (NCBI taxonomy): Eukaryota > Viridiplantae > Streptophyta > Magnoliopsida > Poales > Bromeliaceae > Tillandsia > Tillandsia leiboldiana. Next base: position 11,295,245 of record CM055068.1, read on the forward strand.
GTTTCACCCATTGAGCATTGTAGATAGAGACATGATAGCTGTAGATTTCTTTCCTACTTATCCTTTCTTTATTTCAGTATTTCTGTTATCTTATGCCTCTAGTAGACTTAATGGGCAGACCGTTGGACTTGGAGACGGTACCCACTGAGAACTACTGATTGACGTAATTCTCACACTATCTATTGGTGACAGTTTTTACAAAGGCTTTCCCTTTCGTTCCTACTCTAGCTGGCTTGACGGGTCGAGGTGAGGGAGTCGCGAGATAGATCCCTACCAGTATTGTTTATTTTGGTGAGATAAATATACCAACCCGGATTGTGGGTTTATACTGTACATTGTTGTATTATTCTTTATTGTTTTAGTTTACCTCCTTTTTGGGTTCTTAGATGTTGTATTTGAGGATTTTGATTGTACAGTGATACAATGGATCAAATTATGTATTATTCTTTTTGGGAGTTGGATTATGTACCTTATTTCAGTTGTACAGTGGATTGGATATTTCTGTTAGCAGTTTTTATTTTCGGCTCTGATATCTGTATAGTTGCTAGATACTATCTTTTGTAGGTTGGACGCTTCGCCTATGCGGGATTTTCCATATGGGTGACGGATCTGTTGGCAATCTCAGGTCGCAGTTTCGACCCCGGGGCGTGACACCCACATTAGAGACTTGAGATTCGTCACATCAACTTAGAAGTATAGTATACACCGGCCTATCCTGAAATATCATTATCCTTATGATATTCCTATGGTTAGGAGCATTTAAGAATCTTGTACAAAAAAATATATATATTTCAAATTCCTAACTTTTAGGAATATATTTTCTTAACAAGGATTCAATGGACAATTCATGTAAATATATTATACTGCTAACAATAAATATAAATAAAACTTGCCCTTTATTAATTAAAGAAAAATACAAAATATGTCCATAAGCCTATGTTATCAATTGGCTTTAGGGTATATTACTAACATCTTGCTCCCGCAGATAAACCAGCTCCTTCCCGGCATCGGGGCTGTGCAGGGAGAGTCCCCAGGAGGTAAAGAGGATGGTGGAGACCTCGAGAGGCAAAGAAAATGATGAATCAAAAGCCTAGTTTAACCTCTATTCCGAGGGAAAGAAGAAGAAAAAGCTTGGGCTTATCGGCGTCTCGCGGCAGCGGCAGGCAGCTAGGCGCAGCCAGGCGCCTCAGGGATGATCCACAGGTGTCGTAGAAGGCCGCAAGGATAACAAGGAGCAAGGGGGTTAGAGTTTGGTACTCTCTTTCTTCTCCAACCCAAAAGCAAAGTTGAGGGGTGCTCTTCTTGGTTTTCCGGCAATGGCAGGCAGCGACAAAGCTCGGTAAAGGTGGAGAGAAGAGGGAGGGAGGCGAAGGGTGCTATGGGAAGCCAAGGCTCAGATGTGCTAGGTGTAGGTTTAGGGTTCCATGTGCGCATTTATATAATGTGGTAACAAGTTGCTAAAAAGTTCTTTATTTCTGGACAATTTAACTCGGTTCGACTATTGTAGATGTGTTTTGCGTTGAGGCCCCTCTCTGCAAAGTTTCACGTATTTCTATGCATAAATTATTAGGCTTTTGTGAAAATACACCATAAAAATAGAATTTTACATGTTTTTCAAGGGTTTCGGTTCTCCGAATTCGAAAACGGACGTCATCACGTCGTTTAGCTCAACGAGACCGATCAAGTGGTAATTTTGTTTCGTCGCATTTGGGTCACAATAGGTCACATTAGTCGATTCTTCAGAAACACCCCGACATTTCGAATTTTTGAAATATAAAAATTTTAAAAATCAAATTCAAATTCAAAATTTTGAATTTAAATTTTACAAGTATTAGATATTTCTGCTCAAATAACGTTTATGTAAAAACTCTAGTTTGATTAGTTTGATTCGTGCTAGAATTAGAGCTAAGTCTTGTAGGACCATAAAATTCAAATTATGAGCTCTTTTCGATAAATGAAAGCTATATTGGATTTGTAACATGATTATGAATCCAAACCCCATTATCTATTCTAATTCTTTTTAACTCGAGCATGAAATTCAAATTCTGGATCATTTAGGATTATTGGTTTTCTGGTTGAACGGAATCAAGGTACGTAAAAGTGTTCCGTCCATTCCTTTTTACTCATATATAAAAGAATGGCATGTTTAAGTATTAAACTAATCAAATCTAAGGGTGCAAAAGAGTCCACAAAAGGGATACATCATACAAATTATCTAAAGTGCACCATCCCCCTTAATGTATTTTTGTTTAAATTAAATAAAACTATCAGAAGAACATATTTATTTTTTCAGTAATTAACGATACTAAAAACGTCTCAAAGTAGTCTATGATCATATTAGAAAGGATTAATAAAAACATATGTCATATGCGACATTTTAAAACGTCAAGTATATATATATATATTAATTTCAAATGATTTAAAATATTAAAAAATTAAAAATAATTATATAATTTATTAGTTGAAGAGATCATGTAATGACATTTTTTGATGCATTAATATTTATCTTTAGAAAAGCATTCTTCTAATAAAATTTTTGTAAATAAGCACGATACTACTCAAAAAATAAAAAAAAATAAAAAATAAAAATAAAAAAAAAAATAAAACTTTGCTTTCTGTACATGCATGCGACCAGACCATGATTCCAAGCCAAAAAGGCAGCAAACATTATGATTGTGTAACGCAAATCGATTAAAAGTGCTTTTCATGTCGGCCTCAAATAGTCAAATGCCCAATTCTGCGATCATATCTCTGAGCCCAAAAAAAAAAAAAAAAAGCTCTCAAACAAGCGCACCAGATATGGACCTATATATAAAGAAGTAATCTATTAGTATTACCAACTCGGTGGACTCAGATCATCAACTCAAAATATAAAATCTAGTTATTAGTAACAAAGTGTTTAGTGCTTATATATACAACATACAATTTTTTTACAATATAATATAGCACTGTTAAGGCTATACAATACTTTATTAAATTAAGGTCATTTTTAAATAGAGTAGTCACTAACTCTTTTTTTTCTTTTCTGATTGATATTTTCTTTTGTGAAAGTGGCCGCGCCCAAATTAAGACGCATTATATTGAAATAAAAAATCAAATAGTTGTAAATTGCTCAAGTCGTAATTAAGCTGAGATCCATATATTCGCATCCTGATAAGAAAATCTCAGTTGAATCTTTCGTATGCGTGTCCAAAATTAAATTTATGCAGCATAAGCCCCCTAGCTAGGTTTCACCTTAGCACATCTCGAAAGAATATAACATTTCCTGACCGATGAGCTAGCTAGATAATTATCTTTAATATTCCTCCATATTTGATGGGAGTTTCATTAATTAATTAAAAAGAAATTATGATTTTCAACAAATAAAATTGTGGATTTAAACCTTTCTCTCTCTGTATAATAAGCTTTTGTACACTTTTTAAATCCAAGGGGTGTTTGGTTATTTAAAAAATATTATAAAAAATATTTTTCTGGCTAAAAAAAAAATAAAATAAAATAAATACTGTTTGTTTGGTTCCTAGGAGGAATAAGTTGACTTCTTCGTTGATTTGTAGTGTTTTCATTTTAATTTTTTTATCCGAAAAAAAAAAAATTATGAAAAACAAAAAAATTCATAAAACACTTGTTTTTGAAAAATAGTTGTTCGCATTTTTCTGAGGAACTGAAAACTCCCCTTAAGCATTTAATTTTGGACCCAATTCGAAGGCCTGGTTGAATCCTATTTAAGCTCAAGATCTAAAATTTGGGACCCAAATCGAAGGCCTCATGAATTAAAGTATTGATTGGGCTCGACCCAAAAACTCTTCTTTAGCATTTGGTGTGAGACTATTTCACAAGGGAATTCCTAATGGTATCAAAATAGCAATTTTATCATAAAATTATGCGAGGGTACATGTTTGGCTCAAAATAAGAATGGAAATCGAAATTGGAATTAGAATTTATCGGAATCGAAAACGGAGCGATAAAAACTTTAATTTGTTTGGTTTTTAAGAGGACTCGAAATCGAAAATATGTTAAAATTAAAATTTTAAAAAATTAATTTTTAATTAAGTTTAAATTTATTACTCAAATTTGTAACCAAAAATTGAATTCTCAGAACTCACATATTACCCTTTAATTTTGTATATATATACAATTAAAATTCAATTCAAAGTTAAAATTTAAATTTAGACCTAGATTCAAATATCAAACTTATATTAAAATTTAAACTTGAACTTAAGAAATTAATAAATAAATTTTGAATCCATAACTCAAATTCAAATGTAAAATTATAATTTAATATTAAATTGATAAAAATTTATTTTTGAATCCATAAATTCAAATTCAAATATAAATTATAATCTAAAATTAAATATAGATTAATATTTGAATTTAAACATATTACATTAAATATAGATTAATATAAATTATAATCTAAATTTTTTTTTCCTTTTCGAATCAAAGTTGAATCCATGAATTTTTTTTTCCTTTTCGAATAAAAATTAAAATATCAATCGTCCCTCAAATGCAAACATCTTTCATGAAAATAAATCATTTGGATTTTCATTCCAAGCTTCAAGTCCTTCGTGTACCATTAGAGGTGGGCATGGTTCTGTTTGGTTTGGTTTATGTTACAAAATAAATTAAAACCGAATTGATCTAACTCAATTTGAGGAAATCAAAATCAAAAGGAGACCAATAATGTGGAAAATCAAACTGGGCCAAATAAAAAAATTTAGTTGGGTTTCAATTTGGTTGTGATTAGAACAGTTGGATTTTTTTTAAAAAAAAAATGGTGTCTATAGTTCATTTGTTAATTTTTTAAAAAAAATATTTATCAAGTATATTTTTAGAATTGAATAGTAACATTGTGTTAGGTATTAATGTGTGCGCACGCGCTTGGTGCCCGTAAGGTTTACCTTTAGATCTATTTTTTTGATTAATTTCATCTCTTAAATTATACTATTCCACTAGTCACCCAGTAAACGCTAGGGAACTAATATTATTTTAACCGCATATTCTTTCATCCAATGATCGAAAACCAACAAACACCAATCCCTTCATCATACTTATATATACATATATATATAGAACTAGGCTACTATGCCATTGATAGCACCAAGTCATTGGTGCAATTAAGTTTATAGCCCTTGAATTAATTAAGAGATGTGCAGTTATGATGATAGTGGTCCCCTAGGATTTAGTGAGTGGTTAGTTGAATAGTATAATCCAATTGATGAAAATGATCAAAAAGATAAATCTAACGGTAAAAAAAATGGTAGCACCAATTGCTTGATGCTATCGATAGCATTCTAGCTAGACTATATATATATATATATATATATATATATATATATATATATATATATATATATAATACTATACATAGCACCAAGTCATTGGTGCTATCAAGTTTTTAGCATTTGGATTAAAGGATGTGTGGTTAAGATGATAGTGGTCCCCTAGGGTTTACTAGGTGGTTGGTTGAATAGTAAAAATCTTAGGGAACCACTATAATCCCAACCGCATATTTTTTTCATCAAACGGCTGAAAACTTGATAGTACCAATTTTTGGTGCTATCGATAGTATTCTAGCCGTACTATATATATATATATATATATATATATATATATATATATATATATATATATATATATATATATATATATACATATATATATATATATAGTAGAGCTTATATACTTTCAAAAGCACAAACTCATCCATACTAGTGAATTTTTATCATAGGATTTGTGCAATTGTACTTTCGCGCTCTCTCTCTCTCTCTCTCTCTCTCCTTAATTGCTTTTACAATAATACGAATCCCAATACAAATTCAATTGTAGTAACCGTGATTTTTGAAATCCAAAATTTAAGTTTAAATAATTTTCTGGGTTATTTAATTGGCAAAAATAGATTATTAATAGTGTAAATATGGCCCAAAAATATCGATTTTTTATCGGAGCATGATCTCAAAAATCTGAGATCACCTGTGCGACCGTCTCGTCGAAACAAGGAAGATTGATATTCATATATTTTCGATCCGACGGTCGGATCTTCCGCAAAACAGTGAAGAAGAAGCGGGGCCCACAACTTAAGTTGTGAATAGTAACCCCTGATTTAATTTCCCTCTCAACCAACGTCGGCCGTTTCGCCGTCTGGATCCCAAACATAGTAGTATTAGTAGTCATTTCTAGCTAATTTTGATATTCTGAGCGCAATGGCACTGATGGAATTCGCGTTTGGCGACCCTGGTGCATCGGAATGCGTGCCAAATAGTGCAAATTGCAGTATTTTATGGCCCGAGATTTTATTCGAGTACCAAATCAAACAAGCAAGGGCACTATTTGATAGGTCTCGACGAGCCAGACGTCGTGGCGAAGTCCGTTTTTCAATTTGACGACCCGTTCATCTCGAAATACATGAAAAAAACTAAAAATTCACGTATTTTTGCGGAAACCTAAAGTTTTCTTGGACCAATTGGTTTAAGACTTACTGTATAGGGTCTTTGCAGCACAATGAAGCTACAGTGAGGACCTTTCGGCCTGTGGTGGACTGTAGAGGGATCAAATTGCAAATTTTTGCAAAAATCCCATGCATGCATGCATGTGGCCTTTGGTCTCCTATGGGGGTTACACGAGGAGCCATTATGTGTTGTTTGGGTTTCCAAACTGTAGCAAATTATTCCTCATAACAGCCTGGGCGTTGGGTAAGCCTAGGAGTCATCCCCATTGGAGAGCAAATCGAGAGAAGAGATGAGAGGGAAGGTTGAAACAAAGTGGTTCCAACTTGCTCTCTGGTGTTCCTGAGGCATTCTCCTGCATCAAGAGAACAAGTCTGAGGTTGCTGTGAGGCTGCGCGACGCAGGGAGGAGAACCGACCGCAACCCTTCTTCTCCAACTCCGGCAAAGGTGAGGTTCTCTTTTCCTCTGGTTTCTGGCACCTAAAACCTTTGGAAGTCGACTCTTTAGAGTCTTACGATGTCCCCTGTCAAGTCTCAACCCGTGTGCAGGCCCCGGTTGCCGGCGGGAGTAAGCTTCTCGCCGGAAACCTAATTAGCTCCACCTCGGTTGTGTGTCACAACCACTCGACCAAATGGAAAAATAAAATCATGGATAAAATCTGTAGGACAAGAGGATCATCTCCACCAAATTTGGTGGAGTTTGATTAAAAAAACCCCGTAGAAAACTCAAACCCTAGTTTTGCGGGTTATTGCACTATGGCCGAGACCCTCACTCCGGCGCCGGCGTCGCTCCCCGCTGCCGGGCACGTGGTTGGGAAGTTTCCTGGGAGTGAGAGGACTCCATCCATGCCTTTGCATGGCATCCATGCAGCCCGAAAATGTGGCTGCCATGGATGGCTCGAGTTCGAGCTCGTTAATGGCGGCCGGCCATCCGGCGACCGCCGACGGCGGGGTCAAGCCCAGACCTTCCTAAAAGCTTGCTAGGAAGCTAGTGGTGCTATCCATTGCACCTAAAACCCTCTGGTTGGGGAGTTGCCATTAATGGCCATTGGGAAACTTGGCCGAGCTTGCCCGCCGCCGTCGCCGTCGTGACTTCGTCGTCGGGCACAGGTCCAGGAAGGTTTGTGGTGATGAGGAGCACCTTTTGGTGCAAGTGGTTGAGGACCAGAACCCCTGGATGAGTGGTCACCATTTTCGAAGCATAAGCTTCATCTTCCCCGTTTTTCTTTTCTTGTTTCCCGGCCAACCGAGGGGTAAACTTGATCCAAACTGGATAAGCAAGTTGCTGCAACCTAGTATCAGAGTTTCATTCATCTTAGAAGCCCCCAGGTAGCCCCTCTGCAGAGAACAAGCTTGGGCCAAGCTTGGTTACTTGTTATTAAATCATGCACACCAACTGTTCGATGAAATGCCTCAATGAAAATTAATATAGAATTAAGCTTCGAGCAGAATATGAAAGTTTCTCCACACTGTTCCCTGAGCTTAATGCTCACTTCAGACCAAAGGTTGTCTGTGTGGATGTGTGTATGGGGCATTGTAGAAAAGTTAGAGAGCAAGGGACTTGGATCTCTTTGATCCAGCAGCTTTTGGACTGCAAAATGGCAAGCCCCTGTGTCTTGGTGCTGTCCAGAGATGAATACTCTAATTTACTAAGAATTTGCACAAGCAGTTTTTGAAAAATTAGTAGTTAGGGCCTTTTTGTAGGTTTAAATGAACTCAGGCCTGTTCTAGCCTTTTAACGAAGTCGCGACAGTGAGCTCCTGGCTATTTTGGGGTCACTGAACGCGATGCTCACTTTTAAAATGGATTTGGTCGCATAGAAAATTTAAAAATGCATTAAGGCCTATGTTAGTATAGTAAGTCATGGCCCGAAGTTTTTTCTCGAGTTCTGTGCTGCTACAAATTGGTGAGCACGATGTTCAGCGAGTCGAGGGTCACCTACTGGGGGTGATGGTTCGTCAAAATGATGTTCCGATAGTTAGAACGAGCGAAAACGGCTCTCAAATTGCTATAAAAGTGCGATTTCTGGAAACCCTAGGGGTCTAAACGCAATTGTAGCCTCATGTACTGTCTCGGGCAGTGTGCACATGATCTCTAAACTTTTTGTTAGGGATCCAATGGCTCTTGTTGAGCAGGAATTGGTTATCGGACCGTAAATCGGCAAAATTGTCGGTTTAACGGCGCCCCGGTGGCAATCGCGCAATTCGAGCAATTGCGGCAGTTCCGCCTAGCCGTCTGTTGAGTCCCAGTAGAATCTGGTTGAGCCAGCGACAAAGGGTCAAAGCCCGTGTCTCCCGGAAATCCAAACGAAATTTTCGGGAGGGGCATTTTGGTAATTATACCAACTATTGAATAAAAGGTTGAGTTTAGCAATGTTTATGATTCAGGTTGGCACGGTTTGGCTCTAGTCTTCGAGCATTCCGTTGGAGTTGTCAGATCGCCTGCAAACAGGTGGGTTTATCTTCGGTCCGGGCTTTATCATCTCGGCCCTCTAGGGTATCGTAATTGGTCGGACCCATGTTCTTGTGATAGCCTAGATTTCCTTGTTGAGTCTGCTCTTTTTATTGATCAGCATCACTTTTATATTGTCATTTCTACTTGATTCATTGATCATTATCAGTTATCAGCCTATATGTTGTCGTGTTTGATTGATCCTTAGCTTGCTAGCTTATATGTTGCCATGCTCGATTGATCTTTAGCTTGCTATCAGATATTATGATCCTTATCAGTTATCTGATTATATGATGCCTTGCATGATTGATCTTAGTTGCTTCCAGATATCATGATTTTATTCTCGGACATTTGCCATGCCTGATTGGTCATTAGCTAGCTTGCATATTTATACCTGATTATCAGTACTTCCTGATTACATCTGATCCATGCTGTAGTGGTTGTATATTTCTGTCATTGCATATGATGAGATTCAGTTGGCATTCTGTTGTTGTATCCCTATGGGGAGATCTGTTGGTTTTCTGTTGTTGCATCCCTGTGGGGAGATCTGTTGGTTTTCTGCTGTTGCATCCCAGTTTGGATTTTTCCGGCTTGTTGTCGATTACCCGGTCTGTGGACCGTGAGCTTGAGCATTCGCATTATGATTGCCCACACTGCTGTACTTCACGTACACTAGCGGAATTGCTACCCGCAGTGGTGTACTTTACCGGTAAAGTGGTTTGTTGAAAGACCCGTGACCCCCAGGAGGGGTATGTCAGCCAGGTTGGTGCCAGGTTGGGCAGTTTTCCTGAGGTCTTGTAGACCAATATGGTGGCTTTAATTGGGTATTTTGTTATCCTACATTGATGCATTGTTTGCCTGTTTATCATTATCCTCTAATGATTTCCCAATGTTTGTTCAATTTTATCCAGTCGTTATACCAGCATGCTCTTGTTTTAGTTTTCAATACCCTGATATGCTCTGCACTGTATTCATGATTATTCGGCATTTTTTCCCTGAGGTCTTGTTGACCAACATGGTGGCTTCGATTGGGTATTTGGTTATTCTACCTTTGATGCATTGATTATCTGCTTAGCATGCTTAGTCATTATACTCTTATGATTTCTCAGTTCTTGATTCAGTATCTATATCAGCATGTTTTTACTTCCGTAGTTCAGTACCTATTTATGCTCAGAATCATGATTATGCTTCCTGCCAGTATCTGTTTATGATATCTGCCTTACCTAATGACTCTTACTATCAGCTAGTTATTGTATGCCAGTAGGTACGATTTGCTATTTCTCGGCTCGTCGTGCCCACTGGGATACACTGTCGATGTATCTCATACCCCCTGGGTGACCATTTTTCAGGTCGGTCGGGTGCTGGGATGCCGGGACGTGTTGGTGAGGTTATCAAGATAGCTTTGACCCTTGGCAGCCACTGAAATTTTACCAGTTGTAAACATGTAATTGAATAAGTTGTTGTAAAGGTTAAGTAATAATCTTTTGTAATCTTTTATTGTTAGTGCGTAGTTTAGACTACTCTGGTATTGGTTGTAAGTGCTTAGCCGTGCATGTATAGAAAAGGCTCAATCCAAGGGGATTGGGAATTTTCTATATATGTGGCGGTCTGTCGTGCCTTGGCTGGTTTTAAAACTCTAATTGAAAAAAAAAAAAAAAAATTTAGACTCTATTTTCGAACTCGGGGCGTGACATCAATGGTAAAAAATTCACAAGTATGGATGACTTTGTACTTTTGAAAGTATATAAGCTTTACTCTCTCTCTCTCTCTCTCTCTCTCTCTCTCTCTATATATATATATATATATATATATATATATATATATATATATATATATATATAATTAGGCTGGAATACTATCGATAGCACCAAGTCATTGGTGCTATCAAGTTTTTAGCCTTTGGATTAAAGGATGTGTGGTTAAGATGATAATGGTCCTCTAGGGTTTACTAGGTGGTTGGTTGAATAGTAAAAATCTTAGGGGACCACTATAATCCCAACCGCATATCTTTTCATCCAATGCATGAAAACTTGATAGCACAAATTGCTTGGTGCTATCGATAGTATTCTAGCCGGACTATATATATATATATAAGCACCAAGTAATTGGTATAAGGTCCGAATACGGCTAAAATACCCAAGTTGAGAGTTTTTTAGTGTCTTCGTCAGGGTGCTAGTCAGAGTTCCACAACCCTAAACTATCATAAATATCAATAGTAAGCACTACCACTAATATGCTGTTAACTATAACAATAGACATAATAAGAAGTCCGACGATTTCGGAGGAAATCCAACCCACCTAGAACATGTCGATTCGGAATCCGATCGAGCTGAAACTCAGCGTACACGTTCTTCAGGCTCCTATGGTTCCAACGAACCAAAAATCTCTCAAAAACTTCAGCCGAAAAAAGCGTAAACGCAAAAACACCAACTCATGCACAAAAATTCCAACAAACAGGACAATATGCAAAAGGTGTACAATCCGCACTCATACCTCAACAAGATGATCCCAAACTTGGTTCCTAAGTTCTCCTCCAACTTAGGAACACTCAAGGTGCCAAGAAAAGCTCTCTTTAAGTGCTAAGAGTCAAGTGAAGACTTGATCTTCAAGGTGATGTCCAGAATTAGCTTCAAATTCACCAAGCTAGTTCAACTTGATGTAGATGCTAAGCCAAACAGGATCACTGTGATGATCTGGATCTCCGCAAAGCTTTTGCAGCATGTTCAGTGGCTTCTGGAGGCCTATGTTGTGTGATAGAGTTGGTTGTGCGTAAATCGGACCTCAAAATTGGACTTAGCACGAAAATTGGATCAACTTTACCTATTCGGATGCCTTCGACTAATTTTAGAAGTAGAATTTGGCAAAACGGATATCGGATTTAGACTCAACGCGCGAAAACGATGAAAATCGGCTATTTACTTATATTTTTCGGAGTCCGGACGCCCAAAAATGAAATTTTGGGCTCAAGTTACTGTTCCGGCCGGCCGGGTAGCGCCGGCGGGCGGCGGGCAGGCGGCGGAGCACGGTGGCGCGGCCGCGAGCAGGCGCGGAGGCGCGGCCAGGCCGGTCCACGGCCCAGGCGCGTGCACCGGGACCAGGGAAAGTGTCACATGCCATGTGGCAGCACGTGATTGACCGGGCCGAGTCAGTCGCGCGGCAAGGCGATGCCACGTGGCGGCGTGTGATCGGCCGACAGGACCCGAAAGACCCGGCGCGTAGACCGGTTCATGGACCGCACGTGGACCACGTGGGACACGTGGCGCGCTCCCATTGGCGGGTGCCAGCCGCCAGGCATGCACCGGGCGCACGGAGCAAGGGGGAGCGGACACGTGGCGTGCTCTTGGAGTTTCGGGCGCTCGACGTGGATGGTCTGGATGACCGCCACGTGGATTCGGTCGCCACTGTGCAGATTCGGGCGCCCAAATTCGACCCATTGACCCGAATAGGAAGTCTCTTGGATTTCAGCCTATAAATAGGCCATTGTGGGCATCATTGGGGACTTTCTGAGATCCATTTTGGGACCCGTTTTCAACAGTGAGTTTCTTCTTTGAGTCTTCTACACTTATTGGGGTTTTGGAGCATTTTTGGAGATCGTTTGATATTTTTCCCTCCCCGATCTCGCGAGTCGCGACGTTTCTTCGACATCGGTCTTTTCCGTCGACTCGTCGTCTATGAGCTCCCCTGAGTTGAGTTTTTGGAGTTTTTCACTAATTTTTGCGACGGTGTTTCCATGACAGGTAGGCCTTCGATTTTGATATCATTGTTCTTCTCCATTTCGAGTTTTTATTGGAGTTCTTGCAGCATCTTTAGACCCCCATTTTCTGCGACACTTTTCTGGACAGAGCTGAATTAATCTTACAATTTCTTGGCCTACGAGTGGCGGAATTTGGTGTTTAAGGACTCGATTTCTATCTACACTTCGCCGCCGTATTTTTCTTGGAATTCTTGGATGGCATCTTGCAGGAGGTAATTTCTTGTTTTGTGGACAGATGTGCGATAAGATTACTATTTTGAGTGATTTGACCATACCGCGATGTTCGGCTTATATCTCAGTGACCAGGAGGAGTTTTCTGATGATTTTTGGTGCGTTGGAATCGTGGGAACCTGAGGATCACGCACGTTAAATTTTAGATCTTTTTGAATTTGGACCAACGCGCGCATCCAGGTGGGTTGGATTTTCCTCCAAGTCTGCGGACTTCCTCCTAATTCTAGTAGTGTAGCTTTTAGCATACTAGAATGGGTGCTATTATTAATGTATCGTGTTCCTTATAGAGTTATGGGATTTGACTAGCACCCGACATATGATTGCATGCACTTAACCAGACTGCTAGAATATTTTCACTTGGGCTAGGTTATTGTATGTTCTAGTTCCCACCCCTTGCATTCCTTTTTTCTGGACATAGAGCTTTTCCTCGCCCGGGTAGTGGGCCAAGTGGTCAGGATAGTGTGGGATACATGTCACACTCGTGCCTAGGGGCCGAGTGGAGTCTGGTAGCTGTGGCTTGTATTGTGCCAGTGATGGGAACCGTTTGGGTAAACGGGGTCCCGTGTCGTCGGGTATTTTTTGATTTGTTGCCGCCACCTAGGTCGTGGTCGTGGTGTGCGTATGATATCAGGCCGGACCTCCGTAACCGTTGTCGGTCTAGGCCAATTCCGGACACCATCAATCTTCGTCGGGTCCACTGCCACTCCTGCGGCTGAAACTACATGGCCTAAAAATGCAAGCTCCCGAAGCCAAAATTTGCACTTCTTATACTTGGCATACAACTTCTTCTCTCTCAGAAGCTGCAGCACTATCCTCAAGTGCTCCTCATGCTCCAAATCACTCCGGGAGTAAATCAGAATATTATCAATGAATACCACAACAAACTGGTCCAAGTACAGCTGGAATACCCGGTTCATTAAATCCATGAATGCGGCAGGGGCATTAGTCAATCCAAATGGTATCACTGTGAACTCATAATGCCCGTACCGAGATCTGAATGCCTTCTTGCATATGTCCTCGGCCCTTACTCTCAGCTGGTGGTAACCGGACTGGAGATCAATCTTCGAGAACACCGAAGCTCCCTGCAGCTGATCAAATAAATCATCAATCCGCGGTAAGGGATACTTATTCCGGATGATCACTTTGTTCAGCTCTTTGTAATCCACACACAATCTAAGCGAACCATCCTTCTTCTTCACAAACAAAACTGGTGCTCCCCACGGTGATACACTGGGTCTAATAAAACCCCTGTCCATCAGATCCTGTAATTGTGCCTTCAGCTCTCTCAACTCCGCAGGTGCCATTCGATAAGGTGCCTTCGAGATTTGTGAGGTTCCCGGAACCACGTCAATCACAAACTCTATCTCCCTCTCCGGCGGTATAGTCGTCAACTCAGGGGGAAACACATCTGGGAACTCGCGGACGATAGGGATATCCTCGAGTCCCGGCACCGCCGTAGGCACCTCAATAATAGTCGCCAGGAAGGCAGTGCAACCTCTACTCATCATCCGTCTAGCCCTCGCCGAGGAAACGGTCCCTGCGAACAGTGTGCTCTGACACCTCTATAAATGAACTCCTCCTGTCCGGGCTCGCAGAGAGTCACGATCCTCTCTCTGCAGTCAATGGTGGCAAAGTATCGCGACAACCAATCCATACCTAGTACAACGTCAAAATTCTGGAGCTGCCGCAAGACAAGCAAGTCTGTCGGCAAGATCCAAGATCCCAACTGCACTGGGCAAGGCCTACAACACTCCTCGATATGCAAAATATGATCTGGAATCCGAACCTCTAATGCATGCGACAAAAAATCTATCTCTAAACCATGTAGGGATGCAAATGCTCTACTGATAAATGAGTGCGAAGCACCAGTATCGAAAAGAGATGGAGTACGAACTGCAGAAACCAAAATAATACCTGCAAAGACGTGGTCCGCCGCCGAAGCATCCTCTACCTGCGCGGCATAAACTCGCCCGCTCGGCGCTGGTGGTCATCGCTCCGGCTGTCACTGTCACGCCCCGAGTCCGCCAATTTGGTCAGTTCGGGCATGCCAACAGACCCGCCAATCGGGTATGACCCTTCACTACCTGAAAGGAATGGTAACATCCATAATAATACAACAAGTGTATGCGGAAGCTCAATATCAGAGTATTAAAAATCACTACTAATTTAAAACTTTCATTCAATAACAAACAGTTAAGCGGAAATGAAAGCATACAAGAGTAAACCATAAATTAAATTTATTACACTTTACATTTCTGAACTTGCAATTTAAAATTATTACAATTCTTTTACATCATTTCCTCACTATACAAGGTTCACTCAAGAAATATAAAAAGGGTACCTCTGCTAGACCCTCTAGATCTCTATGCTGCTGAGCCCTTGCCCCTGTCGCATGCCTCGATGTCTGCATCTGAACCTGGAAAAATGGTCACCCGAGGGTGTGAGAACTAATTAAAGTTCCCAGTGGGTTCAACCACCGAGAAAAAGTGTCCTACACCACTTGGTCCAATGGAAGAAATAATAATAGAATGCTAGGAACTAAAATCCTCAATATCAAAGTGCTGATATGCATATAATGGGTCACTACACTATCTGTGTATAATCATCATCCAACACTACTCTGTCCAGCCATACCAGGTTACTATGCACCAACTCGGCCACTATGCCGCTGTATATAGGGTTAAACTAACCCGGCCACCTTGGCCACTCTATTTTTTCTTTATTCTTTACATTCTGGTGCTTTAGTTCAAGTTAACCCTCAGAAATTCTTATCCAACGGGCCCCAGCCCGGTAGTCATGCTACCACAAGATAAGATTTCTAAGGTTGCCGATAACACCCGCAAGTGTTACCCCGTCCTACAGGAGAAACGTGCCAGACGGGTCACTGCCCAGGAGAGGGACACTGCCCATAACTCCAACAAGGGCTACGTTTCACCCCCGAAGGTACGCCCGTTTTATTTTTATCTTTTCTTTCTTTTCTTTTGCCTTTAGCTCTTTACCTTGCCTTTCCTTTGGGAAGGTGAGTCTTGCTCACACACTTCTCCCGGGAGTGAAATATGCTCAACCCTCCCATTGGCAACTTGGCTTTAATTCTTTAATTCACTTGGGAGTGACATATGCTCAACCCTCCCATTAGCCATTTTGACTTTTCTTTTACAGCTTACATTTACCGGGTCCGAGGGTTCCAAAAGACGGATGCCTACAACCCTAATCAAACAAGAACAGGTTGTAGCACCGCCTCCCGTAGTGCTCGGCCCAATGTATTTTTATTTTCCTTTTACCTTTCTTTAATCATTCTCTTTCTTTAAACATTCTCTTTACACTTTAGGTTCAGATGAGTTTAAAGCATCTTGGCACTCATCCACCCGGGAGTGACATATGCTCAACCCTCCCGTTAGCATTTATGCATCAATGCTTCTCTTTTACTTTTCTCTTTTAGCCTTTCAAAAGTACCTCGTCCGACGGGTCACTGCCCAGGGAGTCCTACTCCACTTGACGAGTCTCAAATTCGAAGGCATCATTTATATTCTCTTTCTGTTTTCTTTCTGTTCTCTTTGTTTTAAGCAATTTGCTTGTCTTGCTTATTAACCACTTTTAACTCTTTCTTGAGCAATTTGTTTGTCTTGCTTATTAACCACTTTTAGATCTCTCTTGAGCAATTTGCTTGTCTTGCTTATTAACCACTTTTAGCTCTCTCTTGAGCAATTTGCTTGTCTTGCTTATTAACCACTTTTAGCTCTTTCTTGAGCAATTTCCTTGTCTTGCTTACTAAGCCACTTTTAGCTTTCTCTTAAGCTTTATCTCTTTTATCCTAAGTTTTTTACTCTAGGATAATTTGGGTGTCTCTAACACCAATTTAGGTTTGAACTTCTTATTCATTTACATTTACACTTATTTTGCCACTTGGCAATTTCTTTAGTTCCCTAGCCCCTTTTTAAACTTTTCTTACTTGTTCTCAATTCACAACCCTATGTTTCAATTACCCTTAAGGTTACACTATGTCACAAGGACACTAGTCACTTTCAATTTTATCTAACTTAGAGTTTATTAACTCTATTTTCCATTTTTCCTTTCCTTTATGTAACTCAGATTGAAGTTAAACTAATTTGTCCATTTACCCAGACGTCCTATGACTTTCTAGGATTATATTTGTTTAATTATTTAACTTTGGGATCTAATCCCCTTTTTCCTGATTCCTCACTAAATCCTAGAGTTATACTAACTCTATTTTCCTGTTCCATGTTTAACTTAGGGTTGCACTCACTCTATTTCATCACTAGAGTTTAACTCCACTAGTTCACCTTAGGTTCCTTTACCTAAGTTCCACAACTTGTTTAACCTAGAGTTCCCTGACTCTATGTTGAATACTCTATTCTCAACCTTAGGTTATTTCCTAAGGCTATGTTTGGTTCGGGGATTGTAAGCTTGGGGATAAATTTTTTTATACCTGGAATAGCTTGCTATTCCGGGATAGTCAGGGATAAAAGGAAAATAGTGTTTGGTTTGTAAAGCTGTTATTCTTATGAAAAGTTGAAATTGTGTTTGGTTCATTTCTTAGAATAAATAAGAATAGTGAAAATATATGGTAGTTATTAATCTATATTACCAATTTTGCCCTTAGCATTTTTCATGAGTGAACTCATGAATAAAATGTTGGGTTGGTTTGAATTGTGTTAATTTAATACTCACTAATAACAATTTAATTTTTGTTAATAATAGTGTTTTGTTTTGCTGAAATTTTTTGTTTTACTCAAATTTTGGGTTTTTTTTTATTTACTGAAATTTAATAGTGATTTTTTTTTTGTTTTAACAGTAATTTTTTATGTTAATAATATTGTTTTTTTTTTGTTAATAATAGTATTTTTTTTGTTATAACAGCAAGTGCAATATTTTTAATAACAGTAATTTTTAATAACAGCATTTTATTTAATAACAGCAAGTGCAAATTTTTTAATAACACCAATTTTTTAATAACAACAGGTTGATGCAATTGCAACTCACAATTACCATGTAACAGCAAGTGCAAATTTTTAATAACAGCAGGTTGAAGCAAGTCAATTGTTTTAATAACGGCAATTTTTTTTTTGTTTTCATAACAACTAGGTGAAATTTTTATTTTTTTTTAACTAAAATTTAAAGTGATAATCTGATGATCATGATTTATATTAAAAATTTTATAGCAGCAAAATTGAAAGTATAGAAAATTAATACCATAATTAATTAAATTGAATATATGCAATCATCTAACTCAACATTAAAAAACTGCATCAGATAAACTATGGGATAAACCAATTCCAATTAAAAAACTGCATCTTAATGGGTTAGCTAACGAAGAGAGCTTTCCACCCATTGCCCCTGGGATAAACTATGGGATAAACCAATTCCATAGTTTTTGTGGGTTAGCTCTTAACGGGTTATCCTTGGATAACCCGTTAAGAGAGGAATAATTTAACCTCCCCTTTTTAACTACTGTTTGGATGGTTTTGCAGGATAAAATGGGTTATTCTTATTTTATCCTGCAACCAAACAGTACCTAAGATAATGTCACTCGTCCATCTAGGTTTAACTCCTAGGTCATCATGCCACTCGTTAAACTTAAATCTAGGTTTTTCTCCTAGGTCTCACTACCATCATGCATTTCTTTTCCCTTATGCTTTCACATGGTTCCTAGGGTTACACCCTAACATTATTACAATAATAAATGATTGTTTATCACTTTCATGCATACAATTATTTCCATACCTATCATAAAATAATATTTATCCTCCACGCATGCAATTATTATCATGATTCCCTAACGCCTCTAACAGGCTACTATCATGCTTCTAGATCGAAAAGCAAAGGAGCAAGGGGAGAGGTCACCCAATTTTCGGCAGAATCCCCCACCTTGTGGTGTACCCAATTGCTTGTAGACACTTGCAATTGGTCTCCGCGCGATTGTTCCTTTTTTCTCGAGCTTGCACGCAAAACGGTGCACATCCCTCGAGTCCGCACGCAAAACGATGCATGTCCTCCGAACCTTGTGGTGTACCCAATTGCTTGTAGAGACTTGCAATTGGTCTCCGCGCGATTGTTCCTTTTTTCTCGAGCCCGCACGCAAAACGATGCATGTCCTCGAATCCCCCACCTTGTGGTGTACCCAATTGCTTGTAGACACTTGCAATTGGTCTCCGCGCGATTGTTCCTTTTTTCTCGAGCTTGCACGCAAAATGGTGCACATCGTTAGAGACTGCACGCAAAACGGTGCACGTTTATTCAGGTTGCACACAAAATGGTGCACATACCTCGGGTTTGCACGCAAAACGGTGCATGCCTTTCTTCAAGATTGCACACAAAATGGTGCACGTCTTTCTAACCCTGCACGAAAAATGGTGCACAACATTAGATACTGCACGCAAAACGGTGCACGACAACTCAACCTGCACGCGAAACGGTGCACGTACCTCAAATCTGCACGCAAAACGGTGCCCGCTTTCCTGTAGGGTTGCACGCAAAACGGTGCATGTTCTTCTAACCCTGCATGCAAAACGGTCCACAATATTAGATGCTGCACGCAAAACGGTGCACATCAATTCAATCTGCACGCAAAACGGAGCACGTACCTAAGATTTGCACGCAAAACGGTGCACGTTCCTTTTTCAATGTTGCACGCAAAATGATGCATGCTTTTTGAGTTTGCGCGCAAAACAGCGCATGGTCGTCGAGTCCGCACGCAAAACGGTGCATGTCTTCCACAAGCTTGCACGCAAAATGATGCGCGCCAAAACGCCCGGCGACACTCCGAGCAGCAAAACGGCACAGTAAAACTCGGTCCCTATCACGCACAATGGTATGGGGTCAAATCCAAAATCCAACAGGAAACCTCAAAACTGTGCCAAAATACCGCGAAAACAACACGCGAGACCTACCTCGACACCATCGCACCATCCCACGCGTGTACATGCGTCCCTCCGACTCCTTGGAACACCTTGCGCGCGCTCCACGGGGTCATCGGCATGCTCGCGACACCCCAAAAACCCCACGGAATCACCTCTCTCCCCTCCTGGTACGCACGGCTTGGAGCAAAAAGGGGAAAAGGGGAAGAAATGGGAGAAAACGGGCCTTTATAGGCCGAAATCCAACATTCGGGCTCCCGATTCGGGCGCCCGAAACCAACTTTCGGGCGGCTACAGTAACCGGCCCCGCGGTCCACGCGTCCACGCCGTGCTAGTGAGACGCGTCACCCGCTTTCGGCCAACCGGGGAGCGACACGTGTCCATGGACCTATGCACCGCGACCACGGAACAGCGGCGGCCAATCAGCGGCAGCCACGTGGACCGCACCCACGCCCCGCGCTGACGCACGGCTGCAGCGACGCGTCGCGTCGCGCGTCGCGTCGCGCAGACCCGCAAACGGGAGGCCGACACGTGGCCTCCCCGCTAACAGCGCGCCAGGGAGCCATCGCTCCTTTCCCGCGCGCCTGACACCCTCGGCCATTGCGTCCAATGGGGCGCCGCCACGTGGCGCGCCTCGAGCCGCGCGCCCCAGCGCACCGCGTGCACTTGCCATGCCTCGGGATTCGCATCCGTGCCTCGGGATCCGTGCCACTGCCTTGGGATCCATGCCACCTCGGTATTCGGGCGCGCTACAGTAACTTTCGGGCGCTCGCCCGAGCCCAAACCGGGCTGCTACAGTGAACCGGGTTCGCTACAGTGCAGCCCGGTTCGCTGTAGCCCAAAGACTTGGGCGTTACAGTACTTTTCGGGCGCCCGGAACCAACTTTCGGGCGCCCGAAAGTTGGGCCCAAGCCCAGTTTCGCCCGTTTTTGTTCGTTTTCGCCCGTTTCTCGCCCGTTTTCGCTCAAATTTGACGGGCAGCCACAGTTTAACTTGATTTACCTCAAGGTACTTTTAGTTTTTCAGTTTGGACCACCTCTGGGTCGCCAAAAATCTCGCTGTACTCGGTAATCACTGGCGGACCCCGTTCTCACTATCCGGGCATCCGATCAACGCGAAACTTTTACTGTGGCCTTAAAACATAATTACGGAGCTCCCAGAATTTTCTCAGAATTTTCTGATACTGTGAATTTTCTGCTGAAAATCAGGGCCCACTTTCTCATATAAGACTCTAGAAGCCTCTTTTTTTTAATCCAATTTCGGCCTAATTCATCCTAGGTCATCCTTTACTTTTCTAAACTCAATAAAAATAGTATTTCATACCATTTTCTTTTACATTTATTTATATACCAAAATCTGGTACATTACAGTCGCAAGGAAGAAGCACGATCAGGCATACCATAAGTTGCAGAAGGTCCAACCATCTGTAGAGGAACAGGGGGTGCTGAGGCCGTCGAGGGTGCTGGGAATCCCGCTCTGGGGCACGACGCCTGAAAATGACCAGTTTGACCGCAACGGAATCATCGGCCCTGCCTCTGAGTACACTGGCTCGGTGGGTGCGGTCCCCCACAAATAACACATCTCTCCTGGCATTGCTGCCGCTGGAACTGCGGCTGCTGCTGCTGAGGCGATCGTCGCTGCTGCTGCTGCTGCTGGGGGTGACGGGGTCCACCTAACTCTGGTGCCCCTGAAACCCACGACCCTGAGGATGGAATCGTGGAGGTCTCGGAGGCCCCTGCTGACTCTTTGTTCCCCCGTCAACGGGTGCTGGGCGCTTCGCCCCTGAAGTCACTGCGAGAGCAGGAGTCACCTCGTCCATCACTGCCTCCCCGCGCTCGACATATAGTGCCTGCTCCATCGAGGCATCCAGAGTCTGCAGTCTGCGCGAACGAACGAACTGATAAATATCCCGGCGCAAACCTCGCTCAAACATATAGATTCGATACGCCTCGTCCAAGTGAGCAGCTGGGTCCCAGGCGGACCAACAGGTCGAACTCGCCGCCACCATGCCTTGGTATTGTGCTCCAGAAAGTTCGTCGCCAGAAGAACCTGAAATCTCTCCTCGATAAAAAGGGTCTCAAAAAGTCTCTCCATAGCCGTGATCTACGACTCTGCATCCCACGGCTCCAAACTCCGCCCAGAGAAACGAGGCGGGTCGAGCTGGCGAAACCTCATCAAGCAATCAACAACCTCTCGCTGCTCCGCAGGGGTCAACTGTCCCGCCGACCCAAACGGCTATCTACTAGTAACCGGCGCAATAGGGGCTGCCGGTGCCGCTGGTACAACTGGGGGTGCCACAACCGGCGAAGAAGGCGCAGGGGAACTCTCACGGGGTGCTGCAACAGGCCGCGCCCTCTGCTCAAGCATGTGCATCATCCGATCCATGGTCTCCGACTTCTGGGCCATCTGAGCCTGAAGCTTCTGTACCTCTCTCTGCTGACCCTGTCCTGACTCCTCCTGCTCAGGCTCATCGGAGGAGGAGGGCTGAGAACGCGTCATGATCCTGCACCGCGGAGGCATCGCTTACACCTGAGACAAAAAGGAGACGATCAGAACCAAAACAACACTCGACCCAATCTAGCGAAAGTCTAAGGCATGTCCCCCTTCCTGTAGCACTATGTTGTCTGTAGCCAACATAGCCTCTTACCGAGAGAAGACATGTCAATCACTCATCCCATCCTTTGGGAGAGTTAGGAAAACTCAATCAGGACTCTCGCTAACAATCACGGCTCTCACGTGAGTCATCCTAGGGTCCAACCACAAGCCTAGGTTTTTTAAGTCCACAATGACCTACATCCAAGGCTCGGATACCACTCTAATCTGTCACGCCCCGGCGTCGAAACTGCGACCCGGGCCCGCCAACAGATCCGTCGCCCATACGGGAAGCCCCGTATAGACGAAGCGACTAACCTGCAAAAGATCATACTAACCACTATACAGATATTAGAGCGAAAAAGTAAACTACTGAAATAAATACATACAACTCCAAATAGTACATGCCAGGTCCTCACAATACAAAGTCTCTCCAAAATAAACTCTCAAAATAAAAGTACAAGAAATCTCCAAACCACAGACAGTACTAGTACATCACCAAAAAGGGGTACGTCTACTCTCTCCCTGGAGACGGATAGGGATCTAGCTCGCGACTCCCTTACCTCGGTCAGATGGATCAGCAACCGGAGTAGCAATAACTAGAGGAGAGGTCCCTGGAAAAAGTCACCAGCCATGGGTATGAGAACTACACTGTCACGTAGTTCTCAGTGGGTATCGCCACCAAGCCCGACGGTCTGCCCACTAAGTCTACTAGAGGCATAAAAATAACAAATGTAGTGAAGAAAAGAAAAAGTTGGAAATAACTCTACAACTACTATGCCTCTAACTAAATGCTCAAGGGGTGATACAGATGGAACATGATGCATCTACTTTCTCTCGATAAAACAATCACCCAATCTACACTGACTGCCACATAGGGTCAAGTCAAACCTGCGCCCACCTACTGCCATTATATCGACGGAGGACTGGACTTACGTAGGGCGTCCGTGACTGCCCAAAAAGGGCCCAGCCAGAAGGACTGCGTCGACAAGTCCTGATAGCAAAGTAACAGGCCTAGCTCCGGAGCGGCACTCGAGAGGCGCGACCCCACCGAGGAAAGTATTCGCACATCTCTGTCGAGCTCAATATGGCTCATGCAGGCTATAATCCAGAATTTTTTTTTTTTTTTTACAATATTATTTGTAATTGATTTGAATTGTTAGTTTAAAATTTTAGTTTATTAAAATAAAAAAATTTAAATATAAGTTAATAAAAGAAATTCAAGGTTTTAACTCTAGCACAAGTAACTCTTATACTTTATTAAAATTAATCATCGTTTAAAATTTTATAGCCAAATTAATAGATGTAATCATATTATATGTCATAAATAAAATTATTTTAAATTCTGAAATATTATAAAAATTAATTTTAAACGAAATAGATTATAAAAAAAATATTTAATTTCATTACATAGGAAGAGAGTGTGCGCCCTACTAGATAAAACTTCAGTGGGCAACCATACAAAATTCGTTGGTATTTTTTAATAATAATTTTTCCAAAAAATTAATATTTGAGAACAAGAATTATAATTTTAAATAAAAATAAATTTAATATATGGCTGTGAAAACTCGGCCTTGCATGGAGCGCTTCTCGTAATTTTTGTTTTCCATGTATATTTCTAGTGCTAGCTCTCTATACGTTTTTACCTCTTTTGTTTTTGCCCTAAAACTATTTTTTAAAATTCGAATCTAAATCCAAATTTAAATCCGACGAATCTTTAAAATTTATTTCTAAACATGATCCCAACCAAAACTTCGAAATACAGACTCAAACTCAAAAATTCAAATATAAAATAATTATTTATTTTAATCATATTTTAAAATAGATTATATTAAAATTTTAAATTTAAAAGTATAAGTGAAAATATAACCTCAAATATTTATATATACTATAATATGTAAAATAAATTCAAATTTGGATCGAGCTTAGATTCGGATTGGGTAGGACCAAACCTATACTCGAATGCAAATTCATCAGATTTTATATATATATATATATATATATATATATATATATATATATATATATATATATATATATATATATATATATATATATATTAGTATCCGAAACTTATCCGTTTAGCAGTGGCGGATTGAAAAAATTTTCTTAGTAGGATCAATTATATAGTAAAAAATTATTAAGAAATAAAAAAATAAACTAGTTATTAATAATGTATAAACAAAACATATATGCCATTATAATTTACAATTTATTTCAATATATTTTTATATTCTTAAAATGATGTATAATAGTCTTATCGGTACGTAAGACTATCAAAAATATTATATATATATATATATATATATATATTAGAAAAAATTGATGAAAAATAAATAAATTTCTTATAAACCATATAAAATTAATCATATGCTAACAGCCAACAGAAATAAAAAAAAAAAAAAGAAGAAAAAATAAACAATTACTTTTCACAAACAACAATAATAACCAAATACAACTAACTAAAAATAACTAATATATTAAATATATTTTTATATATTGTAGCAATTCAAAACAACTATAATTCACAAATAAAAAAATTATAATTATAAAAATAAATATAAATAAATTGTCTTATTTGTTAGATCCAACATGATAAAAAAGAAGGTCATAAAGGCATTTCTTGGGCAACCTCATTAGGGTCAGTGAGGAAGTTTTTGATCCGCCAGTGTCGGTTAGCATGGAATAAATTTATTTTATTCGAATTTGGATTCGAATCAAATTTTCAATATACGCATCGTCCACGTTCCTACCAAGAATAGTAAACTTGCGAATTTTTCGCTATGTTTAATAACCGATGACAAAAACGATAAGCTAATTGAGGAGCTACCTACCTACACTGTTGTGAGGTACTGGACTTTTGCAAATTACAAAGTCGCAATCAGGTTGATTTTTCTGCACTGTGAGGGATTGCCAGACTGAGTCGGAACTACTTTTGCACGAATCGACGCGAAAAATAAAGTCTGCGTTTTGGAAAAGCTTTTGGATAGAGAGAGTGTGCAGGAGGTAGCGCGAGTCACGAGGCGGCATAGCAGCTGAGGCTGCGATGCGTGTGTGGGGAAGCGCGCGCACAGGCGCGTGGCGGCGTGGGGATCCCACATGGCGGCACCCCGTAGGGCGCGCTAGGCGACGCGACGCGCGCACACGCGAAGCTTCAAATTCTCAGCTCCAACTCACTTTTCGACTCGATGGCTTTTGCATCGAGTCGAAATGCTTCCAACTCACTTGTAATTACATTTGAAATGTGTTATAAGTATTTTTGCTGAGTTTCGTCATTTTGCGGAAATCGGTGCACTACAGAATCAACCGACGGGAGTTTTTGAGTCATCAAAGAGGGACCCGCGTCCTAATATATACCAATCTCAGTCGCATGAGAACACAGCATGCGATGCATACCAACGGCTGAGGGCATCAGCCGGTCGAAGAGTGTTAGCCGACAAGAGGACAGCTGACAAGAAAGTTGTTACTTCAGTCTAGGATCGGTTTCGGCCAAAGACGACCCCAAGACCGATCAAGCGACAAAAAAGGCGGGAGTCTGAGTCAAGCTTTCGGCTGCTCAAAGCTGCAGAAGGAAATATCTTGAACGGAGTAGTGCAAGATTAGGGCACAAATCTTGCAACTAACCCGGAACGGCAAGTAGCGTCCAGTATCGGAAAGCGCCGAGAATCACTCTCTTGCGCAACGACTGAAGGGATGAACTTAGATGGGGAAGCGACTTTTATCCTGTTAAGGATAATCAGCTTAAAAGGAAGCCGTTGAGAACTTCACGATGATTCTCCTCAATTCACGCCGATAATTCAAATCGGCGCCTAATAACTTGGTTCAGGATCTGTATAAATACCCGAACCAACGAAGGAAAAGGGGTCCGGCAATCTCATAAGCCCGGTACTACCCCAGCTTCTTCACTTATCTAGGAGTAGGTTAACTTAACTTTTCTTGTCTGCATTTACTGCTTTCCTAAGAGTAGGCTTAATTATAATCCTTTTATCCCTACCTTCTTTCTTGTATCCCATTCTTCAAATCAATATAAAGTGTAAACCGGCCATTTCGGCCGCGTCTTTTTTTGTGCATTTAGAGTGTAAGCCCGCGTCTTTATTTGTGCATTTAGAGTGTAAACCGGCTCATCGACCGTGTATTTATTTGCTTTTATTTACGCTTCAAAATTATAATCGGCTTCTCAGCCGTACATTTATCTTTTTATCCGGTTCGGCTATTCTAAGTCGAGACCGACGATTCCTCTCTACCTCCGTAAACGCGCTTCGGTTGTCACCAGTCGAGTGGTCGTGAGAGTTACCATAGGAGAACTCGGTCGAGTGGATCCCTCCTCGGCCCGATCGCTTGATTGTTGGCACGCGGCGCATTTCGACATCTCTGGAGGGTCACCCAGGGGCCGATCGCGCGCAAGCCACATTTTTGCCCCAACAATCATTTTCACCCTTTAGATCATATTATTTTTTTAAACTACTCACTAAATTCTAGGGGCATACTATTATCCTAACCACACATTTCTTAATCCAATAACTAAAAACTTAATAGCACCAATGACTTGGTGCTATCGATAGCATAGTAACTTATATATATATATATATATATATATATATATATATATATATATATATATATATATATATATATATATATATATATATATATATATATATATATATATATATGGATAATTGCCTGTGTACCCCTGAAATATGAAGAAATATCTGATTTACCCTTCTTATTTTTTTCTTTCCAATATACCCTTCATACGTTCCACCGTTATTAAAAATACCCCTACCATTTCCCATTGTTAACTTAACTAGGGTTAAACTAGAGTTAAATAATAATCGGAGTTGAAAACTATCAGATATACCTATTTTGCCCAGGTTTAGGATTTAGGGTTTAGGGTTTAGGGTTTTTAGGGTTTTAGGGTTTAGGATTTAGGGTTTTAGGGTTTAGGATTTAGGGTTTTTTAGGGTTCTAGGGTTTAGGGTTTAGGGTTTTAGGGTTTAGGGTTTAGAATTTTTTAGGGTTTTAGGGTTTAGGGTTTAGGGTTTTAGGGTTTAGGATTTAGGGTTTAGGGTTTTAGGGTTTAGGGGTTTAGGATTTTAGGATTTAGGGTATATTTGAAAGGGCAAAATAATAATTATACATAGATAACGGCAGTTCCAAACGGTACACTAACAGAGTTTAACTTCAGGACTATTTTGGAAAGAAGTTGGAACGTAAGAAGGTAGTTTTAATATAAGCTTTCTAAGAGAGGTAAATCTGAAAACAGAAAAATTTTTAGGGGTACGTAGGAAATTGCCCCATATATATATATACATATATATATATATAAATATATATATATATATATATATATATATATATATATATATATATATATATATATATATATATATATATATATATACATATATATATATATATACATATATATATATACATATATATATATATAATATACATATATATATATATATATATATACATATATATATATATACAAATAATATATA
>CM055068.1:11323200-11455108 GCA_029204045.2 Tillandsia leiboldiana
ATTTAAAATTTGTCAATTTTGGCAAAAGTGGAGAGATAGTGGGTCAATAGTGGGCCCAGAGATATCGACTTTTGATTGGGGTCTGATCTGGAAAATCCGAGATCACCATTGCGATCGTCTCGTCGAAACATAGAAGTTTCATATTCATATGTTTTCGATCCGACGGTCGGATCTTCCAGAAATCAGAAATCAAAAAGCGGGCCCCGCGACTTAAAGTGAATAGTAACCGTCGATTTTTAATCCCTCGCACGCACTAACGGCCAAACTACTATCTGGGATTTTAACATAGGAGTATGAGTAATGGATCCTAGCTAATTTCGACGTTCTGAGCGCAATGGCACTGACGGATTTCGCGTTTGGCGACCCGGGTGCATCGAAGTGCGTGCCACGCGCGATAATTCGAGGAACTTTATGGAACGACTTTTAATCCGAGCGTCGAACAAACCAAACAAACACGCTACCTGACAGGTCTCGACGAGCCGGACGTCGTGGCGAAGTCCGCTTCACAATTCGGCGAACAGTTTGTCTCGAAATGCGTGAAAAGTGCCGAAAATTGGACTAAATTGTGTAAGAACCTAATATTTTATGTGCCTAAATGTTAGGGCTTAAACCATGGGGTGTTGGGTGCATTTTGTACCTACTGTGAAGACCCCGGAGGCTTGGGTTAGGTCTGAACCGGGTTTGAGTTGGTTTTTTTGTAAAGAGTTGTTGGGCTTTTGGGCTCCCTCGTGGGGGGGGGGGGGTTACAAGAGAGGCTCTTGGGATTTTCTAACTCCCAAGAGTAACTCCTCTTAAGCCTCGGATGCTGGGGTGGCCGAGAGAGATCACCCCATTGAGAGGAACCCGAGAGAGAGAGAGAGAGAGAGAGAGAGAGAGAGAGAGAGAGAGAGAGGAGGAGGAAGAAGGTTGGGACCAAGCTTCTTCAAGTTTGGATTTGGAGTCCCTGAGGAGTTCCCCTGTGCCTGTGGTGCAACCTGGGAGGTTGCCTTGGCCGCGCGAAGGAGGAGGAAGAGAACCGGCTTCATCTCTTCTACATCAACTCCGGCCAAGGTAAGGTTCTCTCAAACCACGATTTGTTTGAGCCCGAGACCACTAGCAGTAGATTATTTAGGTCCTTAGGATGCTTCGAGCCAAGTTTGAGCTCCCCATGTACACTGGTTTGCTGGCGGAAGCGAGATCTCGCCGGAAACCTAAGTTTGCTCCGCCGCGGTCGTTCTCTTCAACCAATGGACCAAAATGGGTAAAAATTGGTAGGCATGGACTGTAGGGGATGAGGATCAACCCCACCAAATTTTGTGGAGTATGATCGAGCGGATCAATGGCAGATTTATGCCCTAGTTTTTGGGAAAATTTCACTTCGGCCGAGCTTCGTGCTCCGGCGCCGGCGAGCCTCCCCACCGCCGGGCACATGGCCAAGAAGCTTCATGGGACAATTTAGAGTCCAACGATGCCTTTGCATGGCAACCATGCAGACTTGAGGTAGCGCGGCCAAGATGGGTTCGAAATGGGATCAAATCTCGGCCGCCGGCGCTCCGGCCAACTCCGGCCGGGGAGGGTTGGTCGGGAAGCTTTGTATGGACCAGAGGAACCTTCTATCCAAGTTGGAAGGCTTCATATAGCCTCTTTTAAATTCCGCCATTAGAGGGGTTGAGCTCGAAATGGAGCTTTGCTCCCCGCCGCCGCCGCCGCACCCCGTCGACCGGGCATGGGCACAGGAAGCTTTAGTGAAGTATTTAGCACCTATTGGTGCTTTTGGTTTGGTCCCAGAGCTTCTGGTGGAAGCATCACGAATTTCAAAGCAAGGAGTCATCATCTTCTTCCTTGAGCCCGCGGCCAACTTGGCATCTGGCTTGCTCCAGGTTGATGGGAGTTGCTCCAGAGACTTAGTAGAATCTAATGATCCAAGTTATATGCCTTCTGGTCCAGTATTTGCAGAGAACCAAGTTTGAATTTGGCTATGTTGTATGTGGATTATTTGTGCACACCACCTGTTTGATTAAATGCCACAATGAACTTTTAATTGGAATTAGACATTGATGTAAATATGAAAGATGCTTCAAATGATCCCCTGAGCTTGATGCTCACTTCAGATCAAGTTAGATCTGTGTGTACAGAGGTTTGGAGCATTGTACTTTATGTTAGTAAGCAAGGTTGATGGATCTTTTGATCCAGCCATTTCTGTGTTGCACTAGGGCAAGCCCAGTGAATTTTGAGCCATTTTAGGTTTATGTTTAAAGCAGATTTTTATTTGGATTAATAAAAGTTAAGTTATAGGTTAAACAACCCTAGAATGAATAATTGGCCAAGGTCCTGTTTCTGGACTGTTTAAAAAGCTGGGGCAGTGAGCTCCTGGCTAATTTGGGGTCACTGGACGCGGTGCTCGCGTCGAAATTAGGTTTTGATGATCCGGAGAAACAAAATTACAAATAGGCTAGGTTAGAGAAGAAAACTATGGCCCGAAGTTTCCCTCGGGTTCCGTGCTGCCACAAATTGGTGAGTACGGTGTTCAGCAAGTCAAATGTCACCTCCTGGAAGTGACAGTTCGTGAAAATGAATTTCCAATTAAGAGAACGAGCGAAAACAGTGCTCAAAAAGCATTAAAAGTGCGGTTTTTGAAAACCTTAAGGGTCTAGGTAAGTTGTTGGTCGGGTTTGAGTTTTCCCTGATCAGTATTTTTTTATTCAGGTTGGCACGGTTTGCCTCTGGTTTCGAGTGTTCAGTTGATACAGTTTAGTCGCCTGCAAAACGACAGGTGGGTTATCTTCGGTCCGGGTTTTATCAGTTCGGCCCTCTGGGGTGCGATACTGGTTGGACTCCTGTTCTTGGTAACTTAGTTTATTTTGAGCCTGTCTGCCTTTGGTTGCAATATATATTACTGTTAGTTGCTCTGACTAATTGGCCATTTCGTAGTTGCACTCCTATGCTTGATTATTATATCAGTCTATTAATGCTTGAGCCTGCCTTTCCATTGATTCAGTGATTTGCTACCTTATGCTTGCTTTATACCTGCTTCCTTGTTGTTCGCCCGTTATGTTGCTAAATACATGATCTTTTAAAATAAATGTTTTTTTTACCAAGCCTTGTAGGGTAGCCTGAGTCTGTTCTTGTTTGATAGGACGAGGGTAACGCTCTACGAGGGTTGGGACCCAAAAACCTATTGTTTTCAAAGGTTTTCTTAAAAACATGTGTTTAGTTGCATAAGGGGTTAGTCTGTCTGATTGGGTGAGATGTTGAGCCATGCCTGTTATCAGTTCTATTCTGCCTTACATGATTATTCTTAGTGCCTCTGGTATTTGTATCTTATCTTGGAACATTTCTATGGTTGATGAGTAAGCCTGTTTGTCCTGGCGATCAAATGATGCACTGCTGAGCACATAGATTTGTTTAACTGATGTTTTTACCGAGCTTCGTAGGGTCGCCGGAGTCTGTTATTGTTTGATAGGACAAAGGCAATTGCTCTACGAGGTTTGGAAACCCAAGCTTCGTAGTGTCGCCTGAGTCTGTTCTTGTTTGATAGGACGAGGGCAATGCTTTTCGGGGTTTGGACTTTTCAAAACAGTTTTCTTAAAAAAATATGTGTTTAAGTTTTGTATCATTTGGTTGGTTTGTGTGGTTGAGTTGAGTTTATATGTGAGCTTCTGCTGAGTTGAGATTTGCCTTGATCTTGCATATGAGTTGAGATTTATTGCTGAGTGTTCCTGCATAAGTGTTGAGATTCAGTTGATCTTGTCATTGCATCCCAGTGGGGATTTCCCGGCTTGTTGCCGATTACCCGGTCAGTGGACCGTGAGCTTGAGCATTTGCATATGATTCGCCCGCACTGTTGTACATCACGAACATCAGCGGATTTGCTACCCGTAGCGATGTTCTTTACCGGTAAAGTGGTTAGCTGTGGCAACCCGTGACCCTTGTGAAGGGAATGTCAACCAGGTGGTGCCAAGTGGGCAGCCTTGCCTGAGGTCTTGTGAAGGCCAATATGGTAGCTTGTGATTGGGTCTTTGCGTTTTCATCTATTTGATGCATGTGTTGTTAAGTTGCTTTAACATGATTCTTTGATTCTTTGATTCTTTGATCTGGCTTCTAGTTATCTACCTTTATATGATTCTATGTGATGCCTTTGATTATAGTTTCATTGTTATCTTGCTGATTGTCCTAACTCCTTGATGTGTTGATTATCCTGATACATGTTTTAAATTCTGCTAAAATTATCTCCTATGCTTGTACCTAGATTATGAGTTTTGCTTTCTTTACAGCACCAGTTATATATCTGCTTTACCCTAACCCTGATCTATTACTATCCTCTAGCATTGTATACCAGTAGGTACGATCTGCTATTTCTCGGCCCGTCGTGCCCACTGGGATACACTCCGGTGTGTCTCACACCCTCGGGTGACTGTTTTTCAGGTCGAGCGGGTGTTGAGATGTTGGGACGAGTTGGTGAGATCACGAGATAGAGCTTGACCCTGGACAGCCGATAGCCAAGCATTTAGTTATTTGATGTAACAAGGAAAATGTAATAAGTTGTTGTAATTGTGTAATTTACTATCCGTGTTATATTAGTGGTACGTAGTTAGTACTCTGTTGATTGCCAAGCTAGCCGTGCATATATAGAAAAGGCTCAATCCCCAGTGGGATTGGGACTCTTCTATATATGTGGCGGTCTGTTGCGCCCTGGCTGGTTTGCAACTCTGATTTTTTTTTTTAAAAAAAAAAAAAAAAAAAAAAAATTAGACGCTGGTTTTTGAACTCGGGGCGTGACAGATTAGATGGTATCAGAGAAATAGGAAACGCAATGTCTAGGTTTGGCTAGGAACGAACCCTAGGATGACCGGTGTTACGAGAGAGCGCTGGGTAGTGTTCTAAGTCTGATAGGTCAAAACAGAAGTTGTGGGTCGACCGTACTAAAATAAATTATTAACTATTGCAGTTATGGCTCGCACTCGGCGTGGTGCTGGTGGTGGTCAAAGGACTCGCATGGGTCGGGGGGCTGCCCAAGCAACTGCTGAAAGTGGGGGCCTAGAGATCCCCGACAGAATGCAAATATTTGAGGACCAGTTGGCTCAAATGGCTGCAATGATACAACAGTACATGCAGCGGGAGGCTAATGTTCCTGCTGCACCTGCACCACCTGCAGCACCAGCCTCTGCGACTGAGGGACCTCCTGTTCCTCCTGCACCAGTACCACCGGTTGAATCGGCTGCATCTGAAGTCGTTGCTGCAACTGTAGATGTTCCCGGGGTGGCAGGGGGTAACAATCCTAACAATCCTGCGGCCCTGGAAGCTGCCAGAGCAACGTACAAGAAAGAAAGATCAAGAGTCAGGGGAGTCCTGCTGGAGTTTAATAAATTCAAGCCCCAAGAATTCTCAGGCCGTGAAAAGGACCCCTGGGCCCTTGAAGAATGGCTAAACCACATGGAGAAGCTGTTTAGAGATTTGGACACTGAAGAGCAACACTACAAGAAATTATAGCTATAACGACTAAGTTTTAACGACGGGCGCCATAAGTGGTCGTTAAAAATAATCAATTAACGACGGGCGCAATTAATGGTCGTTAAAAATAATCAAATTAACGACGGGTGCAATATTTCGTCGCTAAAAGTAATAAAATTAACGACGGGTGCAATATTTCGTCGCTAAAAGCAACAAAATTAACGACGGGTGCAATATTTCGTCGCTAAAAGCAACAAAATTAACGACGGGTGCAATAAATAGTCGCTAAAAGTAGATAAATTAACGACGGGTGCAATACGTGGTCGCTACAAGCGTTTAATTTAACGACGGACACAATAAGTCGTCGCTAATAGGAATCAAATTAACGACGGGTACAATAAGTTGTCGCTAACTACAACAAAATTAACGAAGGGCGTAATAAGTTATCGCTAAAAAACAACCAAATTAAGTGAAAAAAATTTATGATAAAATTTAGGATGATAAAATTTAGGATGATAAAAATAAAATTTAAATTTAAATTTAAAATAAAATTTAGGATGATAAAAAAATTTAAATTTAAATTTCAAAATAAAATTTAGGATGATAAAAAAATTATATATCTCTTTGAGGACGTATCGGTAATTTATCTATTTGATTGTAAAAGAGGGGTTTTCTTTTAGAGTACTTAGATAAATTTAGGGCTAATGAGACCTAATCCCTAATTTTACCCTTAACCCCTCTTCCTCCTCTTCCCAATTAAGCCACCGACCTCTTCTCTCCCCCGTCCGTACGCCCTCGCGCCGACGAAGCCGGAGCTAGAAAAAAGGTGACTTTAATTAATTAGCTTTCTTCCCTGTTGAGCTTAATTAAGCTTTCTTCCCTGTTGGGCACCCAGAGATCGGGCCCCCTCGTGAGTCGTGCACCGTACGGGGCTCGACTCGTGCGCCGTGCGGGCCGTGTGAGGGAGTCACGCGCGCGGCCGCCGCTGCTCGCAGCATCCGCGCGGGCCGTGTGAGGGAGTCACGCGCGCGCCGCCGGGCCGTGTGAGGGAGTCACGCGCACGGCCGGCCTGTGCGAGGGAGTCACGCGCGCGGCCGCCGCTGCTCGCAGCATCCGCGCCCAGCGCCGGCTCCGGCCTGTGCGAGGGAGTCACGCGCGCGCCACGCGCTGAAGCCCCCGTCGCGCACGTGTGAGGGCCGCCCAGCTCCCTTGCCGCGCGGGCCTCCTCTGTGGCCCAATCGCCCGCCGCTGCTCGCGCGGGCGGGGGAGGTTCATATGTTCACCATGAGCGATTGATATTTTATCTGTTCATGAAAAATGTTTGGATGTTCTTTGTAGAAAATGTTGTTTTGGTCGGTAGTGGCCATAGATGATGCAGTGCTATGAACCCTAGACTTTTTATCTTTCTGGAATTATATATATCTGCTCTTATCGTCTAGTCAAGTTGCATCTGGGGATCTGCCAATATATTTGCTCATTATTGTTTCTTGATAGTAGGAAATAGGGTTAGTGTGCTTTAGATTATCAGCGAAGGAATGGATTTAGTAACTAATAATTACTCTAATTAGAAGCTTGGAGGAGTAAATTTTATTCTGGAGGACAAGATCAACAGAGTAATGACTATACTATAAGAGTTTTCTAATATAGAAAAGAATGTTGGTATCACGGATTTTCAGTGGAGTTGTGGTAGTAACTAGTAGTTACTCTAATTGAAAGTTTGGAACAGAAAAAATCTTTTTTTGGAGGACAAGATAACAGAGCAATTATGATGCTGTTGAACTTGTCAAGTAATGCCTTTTGGAAATACTTGCAATTGTGTAACATGAGTGATATATGGCGAAAGCTAAAATTTTCACAGGATTAATTCTTATAAAGCTTTTTAGTTAGTTCTAGATAACTTTTCGCTTCAACATTTTTCTGCTTTTCCTTTGAATAGAGTATTAGATGTTAAACTATTACAGTTTTAGTTTTTCACTTGCAGTTTAATTTGTGAATCCTTTAGGGCCTGTTTGGATGTCAGAACAAGTTATTCTATGATAACTTATGTGATTGCAAATTAGAAGTTTGATTTCTCTGCATTGTTAGGTACTCATAATTATCATTTCCTGATATATATTCAACCAACCAGTGAATTATCATATGCCGAGAACTACTCGGTGGCTTTAAATATATATATGCAGTTGTAGGCATCTTTTGGACCAATTACCACGTCCCTTGGCAAACAAAAGAAATATGCTGAACAAGATGCTCATGTATTGAAGTAGACCTTTAAGATAATGTTTTGGGGTGTGTTGTTTTTGATCAATGTTGTTTTATGGAGTGGTTTCATATTATTTTGTGTATATGTCTGTTATCGCAAGTGTCTATTTATAGTAGTCAGTCTAAATTTTAACATTTATACATCCGTATAGGATATTGCGCTGGCAGAATTGCCTCCAACACATCCCATAAGGCTTGGGCTTGCACTTAACTTCTCAGTATTCTATTATGAGATTCTGAACTCCCCCGATCGTGCATGCAATCTTGCTAAACAGGTTTGCTTCCTCAGTTCTTTTAGTTCTAATGTACTAGATAAATTTTAATGTGACATTCATAAACTGCTCTACATGTTACCAGCTGTTTATCAGTATGATTTGCATATCTTTAGTATCATTAAAGGGGTGCCCTTAAAAACTTGCTCACCTATTCAAACATCTACAATAACAATTCGTGCAGTAATCCATGTGATCAAGTATAAAATAGTTAGTGTAGATGCTTTTTTTTTTTTTTTTTAATCCTGCATCTTGTACAAAGAGTATACTGTCGCAAAGGCCTACTGTGCACTCATAAGCATTTGCATGTGCATATTGGGAGTGTCCAGGATGCTTCGTAGTCCCAATGTTGTCAGGCTATATACTTCCCAAGTATGCTTTAGTTGCTACATGTATTGACGAATTAATTAGATGCATGCTTTTGTTGAAATATACAGTTCTTTGTGTCATAGAAATTATTTAGTAGAATAACAGATAAACTAGTCGTCATATAGAAAGAAGCAGCAGCTTTATTTTTCTATATTACTTATTTTAATTAACATTTTTTCTTGGGTGCCTATGATTGTTCTCTATTTGGTCCAAAATACACATTCATTTTTTTTGTTTTTTGCTCTTCTTTTCACCTATTTGTGGTTCTTAAATGAAAACTACCTACTAGTATTAACTTCTTTTTTTACATTTATTTTATTATAATCTATCTCTTTTTGTAGTTTCATTTTTTTTTAATGTTGATATCTATATTTTGAAGGATGAAATTGTTGAAGCGTCGCAATCAAATCCTTCTTCTTCCAACATAGAACTTATTGAAAAATGCTTTGGATCTCA
The DNA here is from genome assembly GCA_029204045.2 of Tillandsia leiboldiana. NCBI lineage: Eukaryota > Viridiplantae > Streptophyta > Magnoliopsida > Poales > Bromeliaceae > Tillandsia > Tillandsia leiboldiana. Next base: position 11,331,987 of record CM055068.1, read on the forward strand.
AAGTCGTAATCATGTGATTTGTTTCGGAGGTGGTGTAAAAGCAAATAATTTGAGACCTCCTTATTCTTCGAGAGCGGAACTTCATACTAAACTTTGTGAAACTCAAAAGGAAAATGAGTCACTTAAAAGTCGCATTGACGGAATGGAGGAAGAACTTCGAGCAATTAAGGAAATGCTACAACAACAATTCAATGCTCCTCCACCACCGACTCGATCTGAAGAGTAAGAAACACAATCTTACTATTGTTAATAGTAATTATCCAAAAGCATATCTTCATTTAAATTTTCTAAAATATTATTTTTTATTTCAAGAAGTTTCACATATTTCTTATATTATTTTAGTAATGTTGTAATAATATTTACTTTGGTCTTTTGCAGATAACTGAAGATGTTCGTATTTGAGCAAAGAGGATCGTCTTGAAGCCAACAGAGTAGATTTCCAATTATCTTTTTTCTGCTTTTCTTTTGAAGCACAATGGATGGTTGCATGTTTATTTTGGAGTGGTTACTTTTTCGGTTGTATGTTTATTTTGGAGTGGTTACTTCTTCTTTCGAATCACAATGAATGGTTGCATGTTTATTTTGGAGTGGTTACTTTTAATTTAGTAAACATTTTGGCAACTTTATATGTAGACTTGAAATGGTGTGTATGTGATGGTTGTATGTTGGATGACAATACTTTTGATAATTATGTTGACAAAATGGTGTGTATGTGAATGTAGTTTTAATTGAATGTAATGTCTTCTCTATTGTATTGGTTGATATATGGTTTAATGGTAATATATATGTTGTATTATTATACTATTATTAGCGACCAAAATACTGGTCGTTATTATTATACATTTTTTAAAACGTCCATTTATTAGCGACCAAAATACTGGTCGTTATTATTATACTCTTTTTCTAAAGGTTTACTTTTAGCGACGACAATTTTAGTCGTTACTGTCATATTATTTCGTAATAATTTAATTATTAGCGACGAAAATATTGGTCGTTAAATTTACAAACTTCTAAATCATAAGCTTATTAGCGACGACGAATAGGTCGCTATTGTTGCATTATATGGTCACTAATGAATACTGATTAACGACCGGAAATTTCTCCGTCGTTAAAAAGCAATAACGACCGGTTTATACGGTCACTAATGAATACTGATTAACGACCGAAAATTTCTCCGTCGTAAAAAAGAAATAACGACCGGTTTTTCTAAACCGTCGTTAATTCTTTTAGTAAGGAAGGCAATAACGACGGGTGACGACGACATTTTATCCCGTCGTTATTTGTTTTTAACGACGAAAAATGGAGCAATAACGACGACTTTTCCTTTCGTTACAGGGCAATTTTCTTGTAGTGCAAGATAAGGTGACGCTGGGGGTGCACTGCCTCGGTGTCAGCGCAAGCTTATGGTGGCTGCGCTACCAACGCCACAATTTTGCTCCTGATGCACCTAAGCCTACCTGGGAGCAATTTAGGGCGGCTCTGTACCACCGCTACCTAAAGGAGATAGCACGAGAGGCATTAGAGCGAGACTTGGAAAACATGCGCCAAGGAGACCACACCCTGAGGGAGTACGAAGAAGAATTTACAAAAATTGCTGACCTGGTGCCACAAGCGGTGCAGGACGAGCGTCGCAAGGTTAGATTATTTACTCAAGGCCTGCGACACGAGATCCGGCGTCAGTTGTCTTCACATTTGATCACCGACTACGACGAATGTATCGAGCGCTGCCTTGCCATTGAGGCTGAATTGACAATCTCCCGGGCTGAGCGGGCAGCGATGGATAAAGGAAAAGGGATGAAGCGACAGTTCGCTGGAAATGGGGAGGGATCATCTAGATCAAATAGAAGACCCCCTAGACCCCCAGGAAATCAGAACCAAGCCAGTGGTTCTCGGACCTTCAATCGACAACAAAGGGCGAGGCCTTGCGTCTTCTGCGGGGCAGATCATCAACCCATGACTTGCAACCTGCGCCACGGAAGATGCTATAATTGTGGTCAGCCTGGCCATATCTCTGCTAACTGCCCGCGGAGATCTGCTGCGAACCCACCAGCATTGGCTGTGCCACCTCTTGCTGTCCGGCCTCCAGCGCCAACCCAGAGCGTGGCTGCCTCAAATCGTCTTTCATCGCGCCAAACTGAGGGACCCCGCCAAGTGACGGGAGGACGGGTCTATGCTCTGACACAGCATGGTGAGCCGTCAGGGGAAGGCCCATCGGGAGCTTGAAATGTTGAAACAACGATGTAATAAATTAATACTTAGAAAACTGATATTTTGGGTGTTTTAGAAAACTTTTAAAGTATGTTTTGTTAAGTTTCGGGGACGAAACTTCTTAGAAGTTGTGGGTGATGTAGTAATCTAGAATTTAAAAGTCTATGTTTGCTTTTAAATATTTAAAATTTGTCAATTTTGGCAAAAGTGGAGAGATAGTGGGTCAATAGTGGGCCCAGAGATATCGACTTTTGATCGGGGTCTGATCTGGAAAATCCGAGATCACCATTGCGATCGTCTCGTCGAAACATAGAAGTTTCATATTCATATGTTTTCGATCCGACGGTCGGATCTTCCAGAAATCAGAAATCAAAAAGCGGGCCCCGCGACTTAAAGTGAATAGTAACCCTCGATTTTTAAGCACTCGCACGCACTAACGGCCAAACTACTATCTGGGATTTTAACATAGGAGTATGAGTAATGGATCCTAGCTAATTTCGACGTTCTGAGCGCAATGGCACTGACGGATTTCGCGTTTGGCGACCCGGGTGCATCGAAGTGCGTGCCACGCGCGATAATTCGAGGAACTTTATGGAACGACTTTTAATCCGAGCGTCGAACAAACCAAACAAACACGCTACCTGACAGGTCTCGACGAGCCGGACGTCGTGGCGAAGTCTGCTTCGCAATTCGGCGAACAGTTTATCTCGAAATGCGTGAAAAGTGCCGAAAATTGGACTAAATTGTGTAAGAACCTAATATTTTATGTGCCTAAATGTTAGGGCTTAAACCATGGGGTGTTGGGTGCATTTTGTACCTACTGTGAAGACCCCGGAGGCTTGGGTTAGGTATGAACCGGGTTTGAGTTGGTTTTTTTGCAAAGAGTTGTTGGGCTTTTGGGCTCCCTCGTGGGGGGGGGGGGGGGGGGGGGTTACAAGAGAGGCTCTTGGGATTTTCTAACTCCCAAGAGTAACTCCTCTTAAGCCTCGGATGCTGGGGTGGCCGAGAGAGATCACCCCATTGAGAGGAACCCGAGAGAGAGAGAGAGAGAGAGAGAGAGAGAGAGAGGAGGAAGAAGGTTGGGACCAAGCTTCTTCAAGTTTGGATTTGGAGTCCCTAAGGAGTTCCCCTGTGCCTGTGGTGCAACCTGGGAGGTTGCCTTGGCCGCGCGAAGGAGGAGGAAGAGAACCGGCTTCATCCCTTCTACATCAACTCCGGCCAAGGTAAGGTTCTCTCAAACCACGATTTGTTTGAGCCCGAGACCACTAGCAGTAGATTATTTAGGTCCTTAGGATGCTTCGAGCCAAGTTTGAGCTCCCCATGTACACTGGTTTGCTGGCGGAAGCGAGATCTCGCCGGAAACCTAAGTTTGCTCCGCCGCGGTCGTTCTCTTCAACCAATGGACCAAAATGGGTAAAAATTGGTAGGCATGGACTGTAGGGGATGAGGATCAACCCCACCAAATTTGGTGGAGTATGATCGAGCGGATCAATGGCAGATTTATGCCCTAGTTTTTGGGAAAATTTCACTTCGGCCGAGCTTCGTGCTCCGGCGCCGGCGAGCCTCCCCACCGCCGGGAACATGGCCAAGAAGCTTCATGGGACAATTTAGAGTCCAACCATGCCTTTGCATGGCAACCATGCAGACTTGAGGTAGCGCGGCCAAGATGGGTTCGAAATGGGATCAAATCTCGGCCGCCGGCGCTCCGGCCAACTCCGGCCGGGGAGGGTTGGTCGGGAAGCTTTGTATGGACCAGAGGAACCTTCTATCCAAGTTGGAAGGCTTCATATAGCCTCTTTTAAATTCCGCCATTAGAGGGGTTGAGCTCGAAATGGAGCTTTGCTCCCCGCCGCCGCCGCCGCACCCCGTCGACCGGGCATGGGCACAGGAAGCTTTAGTGAAGTATTTAGCACCTATTGGTGCTTTTGGTTTGGTCCCAGAGCTTCTGGTGGAAGCATCACGAATTTCAAAACAAGGAGTCATCATCTTCTTCCTTGAGCCCGCGGCCAACTTGGCATCTGGCTTGCTCCAGGTTGATGGGAGTTGCTCCAGAGACTTAGTAGAATCTAATGATCCAAGTTATATGCCTTCTGGTCCAGTATTTGCAGAGAACCAAGTTTGAATTTGGCTATGTTGTATGTGGATTATTTGTGCACACCACCTGTTTGATTAAATGCCACAATGAACTTTTAATTGGAATTAGACATTGATGTAAATATGAAAGATGCTTCAAATGATCCCCTGAGCTTGATGCTCACTTCAGATCAAGTTAGATCTGTGTGGACAGAGGTTTGGAGCATTGTACTTTATGTTAGTAAGCAAGGTTGATGGATCTTTTGATCCAGCCATTTCTGTGTTGCACTAGGGCAAGCCCAGTGATTTTTGAGCCATTTTAGGTTTATGTTTAAAGCAGATTTTTATTTGGATTAATAAAAGTTAAGTTATAGGTTAAACAACCCTAGAATGAATAATTGGCCAAGGTCCTGTTTCTGGACTGTTTAAAAAGCTGGGGCAGTGAGCTCCTGGCTAATTTGGGGTCACTGGACGCGGTGCTCGCGTCGAAATTAGGTTTTGATGATCCGGAGAAACAAAATTACAAATAGGCTAGGTTAGAGAAGAAAACTATGGCCCGAAGTTTCCCTCGGGTTCCGTGCTGCCACAAATTGGTGAGCACGGTGTTCAGCAAGTCAAATGTCACCTCCTGGAAGTGACGGTTCGTGAAAATGAATTTCCAATTAAGAGAACGAGCGAAAACAGTGCTCAAAAAGCATTAAAAGTGCGGTTTTTGAAAACCTTAAGGGTCTAGGTAAGTTGTTGGTCGGGTTTGAGTTTTCCCTGATCAGTATTTTTTTATTCAGGTTGGCACGGTTTGCCTCTGGTTTCGAGTGTTCAGTTGATACAGTTTAGTCGCCTGCAAAACGACAGGTGGGTTATCTTCGGTCCGGGTTTTATCAGTTCGGCCCTCTGGGGTGCGATACTGGTTGGACTCCTGTTCTTGGTAACTTAGTTTATTTTGAGCCTGTCTGCCTTTGGTTGCAATATATATTACTGTTAGTTGCTCTGACTAATTGGCCATTTCGTAGTTGCACTCCTATGCTTGATTATTATATCAGTCTATTAATGCTTGAGCCTGCCTTTCCATTAATTCAGTGATTTGCTACCTTATGCTTGCTTTATACCTGCTTCCTTGTTGTTCGCCCGTTATGTTGCTAAATACATGATCTTTTAAAATAAATGTTTTTTTTACCAAGCCTTGTAGGGTAGCCTGAGTCTGTTCTTGTTTGATAGGACGAGGGTAACGCTCTACGAGGGTTGGGACCCAAAAACCTATTGTTTTCAAAGGTTTTCTTAAAAACATGTGTTTAGTTGCATAAGGGGTTAGTCTGTCTGATTGGGTGAGATGTTGAGCCATGCCTGTTATCAGTTCTATTCTGCCTTACATGATTATTCTTAGTGCCTCTGGTATATATATCTTATCTTGGAACATTTCCATGGTTGATGAGTAAGCCTGTTTGTCCTGGCGATCAAATGATACACTGCTGAGCACATAGATTTGTTTAACTGATGTTTTTACCGAGCTTCGTAGGGTCGCCGGAGTCTGTTATTGTTTGATAGGACAAAGGCAATTGCTCTACGAGGTTTGGAAACCCAAGCTTCGTAGTGTCGCCTGAGTCTGTTCTTGTTTGATACGACGATGGCAATGCTTTTCGGGGTTTGGACTTTTCAAAACAGTTTTCTTAAAAAAATATGTGTTTAAGTTTTGTATCATTTGGTTGGTTTGTGTGGTTGAGTTGAGTTTATATGTGAGCTTCTCCTGAGTTGAGATTTGCCTTGATCTTGCATATGAGTTGAGATTTATTGCTGAGTGTTCCTGCATAAGTGTTGAGATTCAGTTGATCTTGTCATTGCATCCCAGTGGGGATTTCCCGGCTTGTTGCCGATTACCCGGTCAGTGGACCGTGAGCTTGAGCATTTGCATATGATTCGCCCGCACCGTTCTACTTCACGAACATCAGCGGATTTGCTACCCGTAGCGATGTTCTTTACCGGTAAAGTGGTTAGCTGTGGCAACCCGTGACCCTTGTGAAGGGAATGTCAACCAGGTGGTGCCAAGTGGGCAGCCTTGCCTGAGGTCTTGTGAAGGCCAATATGGTAGCTTGTGATTGGGTCTTTGCGTTTTCATCTATTTGATGCATGTGTTGTTAAGTTGCTTTAACATGATTCTTTGATTCTTTGATCTGGCTTCTAGTTATCTACCTTTATATGATTCTATGTGATGCCTTTGATTATAGTTTCATTGTTATCTTGCTGATTGTCCTAACTCCTTGATGTGTTGATTATCCTGATACATGTTTTAAATTCTGCTAAAATTGTCTCCTATGCTTGTACTTAGATTATGAGTTTTGCTTTCTTTACAGCACCAGTTATATATCTGCTTTACCCTAACCCTGATCTATTACTATCCTCTAGCATTGTATACCAGTAGGTACGATCTGCTATTTCTCGGCTCGTCGTGCCCACTGGGATACACTCCGGTGTGTCTCACACCCTCGGGTGACTGTTTTTCAGGTCGAGCGGGTGTTGAGATGTCGGGACGAGTTGGTGAGATCACGAGATAGAGCTTGACCCTGGACAGCCGATAGCCAAGCATTTAGTTATTTGATGTAACAAGGAAAATGTAATAAGTTGTTGTAATTGTGTAATTTACTATCCGTGTTATATTAGTGGTACGTAGTTAGTATTCTGTTGATTGCCAAGCTAGCCGTGCATATATAGAAAATGCTCAATCCCCAGTGGGATTAGGACACTTCTATATATGTGGCGGTCTGTTGCGCCCTGGCTGGTTTGCAACTCTGATTTTTTTTTTAAAAAAAAAAAAAAAAAAAAAAAAATTTAGACGCTGGTTTTTGAACTCGGGGCGTGACACAGAGTCTTCCCTATATGTGCTCGGCTAACAGATACAGTCAATCAGAGTAGATACAAGATAGCTATACTAAATAAGTTCTACTCTATTACAACCACAAGGTTCATAAGTTAATACATCCAGTTCTCAAAATGGAAACACAGTTGCAATGTTTTACTAAATCAAAAGGGGTACATCCTACCAGGGATAAATCTACCACGCGTCCTCACACAGAACGTCCAAGGGTCCCCGCACTCGAAGGACTTGAAAAACAGTCACCCGAGGGTGTGAGACACACCGGAGTGTATCCCAGTGGGCACGACGGGCCGGGAAATAGCAAGCCGTACCTACTGGATACAATAATAAGCGGATAACAAAAGTAGGATATACTGAAACTGAGAGGTATAGTTCAAATGTATAACCTAAGCAGAGTACCATTAATCATGGATTAATTAACAGAGCAGTGTAATCATATATAAAGCTGATCATGCTATAACTGATAATCTGACAGGTAGGAATGAATATGTTATAGCTGACAAACAGGAAATAGTCATACTATCCCTGATAATCTGGCAAGCAGAGAATGATCATACTATACATGACAAATCTATAACAGATATGAAAATGCAGGTATATAATCTAAGAAGATCGAACATAGATCAATAGAACAGGGTATGCATATATAACACAATCATACTATGCATGGCAATTCTATAACAGATATGAAAATGCAGGTAATCAAACAAGTAGGAATATCAAGAAGGTACATCAAAGGTAGTACCACGAATATACCCAATCAATGCCACTTTTGGCCACAAGGGCCTCAGGCTAAACTGCCATGGACCTCAGGCAACAACCACTTTTGGTCTTACAGAACCTCAGCCAAATGCCACTATTGGTCTCACAGAACCTCAGGCAATGCAGATGTAAGGATTTTGTGCTGATATGCAAGTAAGTAGTAAGAGCAGGTACAACTCAGTAGCAATCATAATGCTGAATCTCAATCCACGGTCAATAGACCGGACAGTCGGCGAGAAGCCGAGGAAATCCCCATCGGGATATCGATACTGATGCAAATCATGCCAAGTACTGAGACTAGAACTCCTATTCTAAACATGCAGTGAAGAATAGAGTATAACGAAAGGCTCATATGTATAATCAGGCAATATAGCTGAAATGACTGAATGCTGGAATGAAAGCATATAGTAAGGCTAAAGCATAGGTTCAGGGCTACACCAAGAACAGGGGTCCGACCTACCACGGCACCCAATAGGGCCGACCTGATAAAACGCGGACCGAAGATAAACCCACCTGTATATAGGAGGAACAACGACTCCACCAGAAGGCTCGTTGGTCGGAGTCAGACTGCAAAGACCTGGATCATGAATACTGATCAGGAAATGACCCACACATATCCAAAATCCACTAAATAAACCCTGTTTTGGCTCGTTCTCTTAAACGGAGAATCATTTTTATGAGCCGTCACCTCTAGTAGATGACATTCGACTTGCTGAACGTCGTGCTCACCCATTTGTGGCAGCACGATGCCCGAGGAAAACTTCGGGCCATGACTTACTTCTCTAACCTAGCCGAAACACATTTTCGTTTCTTCGGCTCATCAAAACCCAAAATAAACGCGAGCATCGCGTTCAGTGACCCCAATTTAGCTAGGAGTACACTATTGCAATATTTCAAACAGACCCTAACACTGTTTTTAAACAATTATTGTATTAAGGCTTGGTTTTAACATAACTTCGAATCTACACATTTTCAGACAAAACTTCAAGAATTAAAAAGTCTCTGGATAGTGCCAGGACCCCAGGGCTTGCCCTATTTGCAGCCCAGGTCTGCTGGTTCAACCAGAACCAAGCCCTTGTACTCACGCAAGTTCACAATGCACCAATCATTTGTCCACACAGGTTCAACTTGATCTGAAGTGAGCATCAAGCTCAGGGAAACATTTGGAACAACTTTCATATTTACATTGAAGTCAAATTCTGAAGTTTTCTTCATTGTGGCATTAAATCAAACACTTGGTGTGCACATTTCAGTAAACACAAACATAGCCTAAGTTTCAGCTTGTTCTCAGCCCACACAGCATCTGGAGCAGAGATTTTTGAACCAAAATGTTCCTCTAAGGTTTCTAACAATTCCCCCCCATCTGGAGCAGACCAAATACCCACAATCAGTTGGGCTCGAGGAAGAAGACAATGGTTTAAGCCTTGAAAATCGTGATGCTTCAACCAGAAGCTCTGGGATCAAACCAAAAGCACTAATAGATGCTAAATGTCTCCCAGAAGCTTTCCATACCCATGGCTGGCAACGGGGTGCGACGGCGGCGGCGGGGAGCAAAGCTCCATTTTGGAGCTCAAGCTCGTTAATGGCGGATTTTTACAGAAGCTATAAGAAGCCTTCCAACTTATATGGAAGCTTCCTCTAGTCCATACAAAGCTTCCCGACACTTACTCCCCGGCCGGAGATGGCCGGAACGTCGGCGGCCAAGTTTCTTCCATTCTCGGGTTCATCCATGGCCGACCCTTATTCGGGCTGCATGGGAACCATGAAAAAGCATGGTTGGGATCCTCTTGGTCCCAGCAAGTGATCTGGTTAGGTGACCGGCGTCGGGGAAGCCCGCCGGCGCCGGAGCATGAAGCTCGGCCAACATGTATGTTTCTCGAAAACTAGGGCATCAATTATCTCGTTAAATACTAATTCATAATTATTAAAATTTTGCAGATTTGTTAGACATATCCTACAGTCCCTACATACCAATTTTCAGCTTGGTTGGTTCATTAGTTGCAGAGTTATCTCAAGGTGGAGCTTTATTAGTTTTCCGGCAAGAGATGCTCCCCGCCGGCCATGCAACGTGCATGGGGAGCTCTGGCTTTGCAGGGAGCATGATAAGGACCTAAGAACTCGACTGCTAGGGGTCCGGGGTCCAAACAACCATTGGTTTGAGAGAGCTTACCTTGGCCGAAGTTGGTGAAGACAAGGAAGGAGCCGGTTTCTTTCTCCTTCTTCGCGTGACCACGACAGCCTCCCAGGGTGGTCCACAGGCACAGAGGAACTCCCAGGGCACTCCAAATCCGCTTAGGAAAAGATTTGGTCCATCTCTCTCCCTTCCCTCTCTCTCCCGAGTTCACAACAATGGGATTGTGACTCCTCGGCCACCCTGCACTCGGGGCTTAATTTGGGAGATGAAGAGGAGGTTGAAGCTTCGGAATCCACCCCAAAACCCCTCGTGCTCTGGCCCAGGGCAGTCCAAGAGGCAACTATCTTGAATGCAAGATTCCTTTGTCACATTAGCCTCAAACCCGGTTCACACACATACCTCAAGCCCCGAGCTCTGCACAATAGCCTTCGTGGGCTTCTTAGGTTGGCAGAGGCCCAACCAACAAGGTCCCAAAAGCTTTGGCCCAAAAGCACCCAAGATATTCGAAGAAAAACGATAATTTGGCACTTTCCACGCATTTTGAGACAATCCGATTGTTGTTTTGCGAAACGGACTTCGCCACGACGTCCGGCTCGTCGAGACCTTCAATATAGACTACTCATTTGCCTGATTTGGTGCACAAATGAATTCTCGGGCCATTTAGTTCTATGTGTCGCAATCCGACGCACGTACTTCGATGCACCCGGGTCGCCAAACGCGAAAACCGTCAGTGCCATCGCGCTCAGAACGTCGATATTAGTTAGGTTTGACTACTCATACCCCTATGTCAGGATTCCAGACAGTGAAATGGCTGTTAGTGATCAAAGGGCCATTTAAAATAGGAGTTACTATTCATTTTTAAGTTGTGGGCCCCGCTCTTCTTTGCTGATTTCTGGACAATCCGACCGTCGGATCGAAAACATATGTATATGAAACTTTCATGTTTCGACGAGACGGTCGCAACAGTGATCTCGGATTTTTGAGATCAAGCCCCGATCAAAAATCAATATTTTTGGGGCTTTATTTATTTATTTTCTGCTATTTATTAATCCAGAAATTTATTTAAACCTTTTTAAAATTCTCGGTTACTACAATATATATATATATATATATATATATATATATATATATATATATATATATATATATATATATATATATATATATATATTCGAGCGGTTATCGAGCCGAACACGAGCGAGCTGATCCCGGCTCGTGTTCGGCTCATTTATTAAACGAGCTGAAAAATTCGGCTCGTGTTCGGCTGGTTTACTAAACGAGCGATTCGATCTCGAGCTCATTTCGAGCCGAACACGAGCTGGCTCGCGAACAGCGAACTGAATTGCCACCCATATATATATATATATATATATATATATATATATATATATATATATATATATATATATATATATATATATATATATATATATAGTAAGAGAGAGAGAGAGAGAGAGGACTTATGTGTTTTTAAAAGTATGGAGCCTTCCGTGCTGCCAAATCAACGATCCACTCTATTAAAAATGATCTAATGTATTTAAAGTTTTTTTAATTTTTTTAATTTTTTATTTTTTTGACATAGTTTATTTTATGATCAAACCATTTCAAAATTGTTAATTTTTAATGTCTACTATGGTGAGTTAATAGTTTAACGGTGTAGAAGAATATAAATTTATTCAAATTTTGATAGCAAATACTTTAAACTATTTAAACTAAGATTAGTATTATTGATTTTGAATTCAAAAATCATATTCTCAAATTTTAAAGATTATTCAATTTCCATCGTTTATTTTGATATTATTTATTTACTAAATAACAATATCGAAAATAATTAAAATTTTATATCTAAGAATTTTATAAATCGTAAATCATATTTAACAATGTGAATTATTATTATTTTGAATACCCTAAAATTGAAAATGAGATTATAGTACTAGAACTTCAGTACTATAAATAGTATAGGAGTCTAGCTATATATATATATATATATATATATATATATATATATATATATATATATTCGAGCTCTATTGAGTTGAACGCAAGAGAGCTGGCCTCAGTTCTCCTTCGACTCATTAATATTTCAAACTGAAAATTTCAGCTTGTATTTAGTTTGATATTAAACTAGGAATTAATCTCGAGCCTATTTTCGAGCCGTATATGAGTTGGCTCACGAACAACGAGTTACATTGCGAGTCCTAATAACACTAGTATAATCATTGCCACATTAATAACATATTATTATTTAGCTAACTAAATTACACTATAAAATTAGATTGCATAAATTGAAGTTAAAGGACTAAAATGTTAGTAGGGCTATCAATGCGATTTAGCCTTACTATATTACCAGCGAATGCCGAGAAACCACCACGGCTTTGAAAACTCCCCATTCATGTATGGAAAATGCTAGATGTACACCCCAAATGGGGTGTACATCTTACACCCACCCCATCCTAGGGGTGGGTGAATTTCACTCGTCACATTGAATGACGAGTGGATGAATACTCACCCTAGGATGGATGGGTGTAGGATGTACATCCTATTTGGGGTGTACACCTAGCACTTCTCTTTATGTATTTGTATATTGATGCGCATTAGATTTGTGTATTTTGAGAACCCGGTCTATAGACTCCGTTTACGATTTCCAAGTGTTGGTTCAGCAGTCAACGCTGCCGCTAGACCGAGAACGATGTTTGACACGTAACAGCTGATCCCGATCGTCCGCTCACAGCTGGCCCCACCGTGATACAGATCAAAATCCTCTAGATTTCTGCCACGTGTCCGACGTTTAGCGACACGTCGGTACTTACACCTCGCCCTCTTTGTGTCTATTCTTTTTTTTTTTTCCTCCCCTTCTCTTGCTCTTTCCGGAGCTCGCGACGGAATCGGAGTTCCGCGAAACAAGCGCGGCCTCTTCCCGTCTCTCTCCTCCTCCTCCTTCTTCCTAGGTTTAGGGTTAGGGTTTCGAAACACTCGGCGAGCGCTAGGGTTCCGCCGTGGCCCTCGACCTTGCGAGCGGCGGCGATGTCGATGCTGCGGCGGAGGAAGCCCTCCGACTCCGCCGACAAGCAGGCACCCCCGCCTCAGCCGGCGGCGGAGTCGGAGGCGGCGCCGCCATCTCCGGCGAGGGCGGAGGTCGCCGAGTCCTCGAAGGGGAAGGAAAGGGCGAGGGCGAAGGCGACGAAGGGACAGAGGTGGTCGTGCGTGGATAGCTGCTGTTGGTTGATCGGGTGCATCTGCTCCGTGTGGTGGCTTCTCCTCTTCCTCTACAACGCCATGCCCGCGTCGTTCCCGCAGTACGTGACCGAGGCGATCACCGGGCCATTACCGGACCCCCCCGGGGTGAAGCTCCAAAAGGAGGGGCTCAAGGCGAAGCACCCGGTGGTGTTCGTCCCCGGCATCGTCACCGGGGGCCTCGAGCTCTGGGAGGGGCACCAGTGCGCTGATGGCCTATTCCGAAAGCGCCTTTGGGGCGGAACCTTCGGAGAGGTATACAAGAGGTATATATCTACCTCCTCTCTGTTTAACCCTATTTCCTTTATGATTGAGTTTGTATAATTGTATTAGTGATGATCGGGATTTCCGGGAAGTGGGGACTGCTGAACTTTGTAGAACTACGAAGGAGGAAGTGTACGCGAATCTGAAAATTATTAAGCTCAGCAGCACGCACTTTGCTGGGGATTTCGTTATTAGTGGTGTTTATAGTTTACTATGTTAGCTTGGGATTTTGTGGTAATTTGATTGGTATAGCAGAACTAGAAAGCAGATAGTTTAGGCCAATTGTGAAAGTTTACTACTTTTGGAATGTGACTCTGTGAATTGCGTGTTGTTCAAAACTTGATTGGGTTTTGTTCTTGTCTATTTGTTTTAATGTTGGCATCTTAATGTTATGATTTGATTGCTTGTTTATCTTAGTAATGAGGAAGCTTAATGTTCTCAAAATTTCTGTTGTGCCCCTTGAACCAAACTTTTCTTCATCAAAAGTGCACAAAGTGACATGTGCTATACGTAAATGGATGCTTTACTAAAGTTAATGGGGATTGGATCTAGCTTTTAGGTATATCTCTCCAGTAACTGCACGAACCAGAATATAGTGCTTCTGACTTAGGGCAGAAAAAAATTAGAAATTACAATAAAACCTTTATCATTTTCATTTTGTCTTATATGAGGTTGAGTTTCATCTCGCCATTCAAGTTCAATTGTTAGAGAAGAAGAGAAAATTATCTAGTTGTTATCTTTCTCCGCAAGGTCTGCCATGCAGTGCCACGTGGGCATGTAGGTCATATGTCGGCATGTATGTGCCATGCCACGTGGTGAAGCATGCATCCGTGATGTCGGTATGGTGCCGTACATTTTAGGCTGCTCTCCATTGAAAAAAAGGCTTTAAGAAGCACTTTGTCTCATTTAATGGAATAAGCAAAAAAAAGAAGGTGGATTAATCAGCTATATCTGGATTTATTTTATGACTAGGGTGTGTGGCTTATCGGTACAGTATGTTTCACTCTGTATCGGCATGAGCTGTAGAAGCCTTACTTCTGGTCTATGAGAGTTGAGGAAAATGGTATAAAGTGTCTTCTCTTTTCCTTTTCTAAACCTTTGTTTGGGATGAGTGTGCAGGACTGAGGGTATCAATCTAGATTCTAGTAACAAACTAATGGTGTTGAAGGGAGATTCGAACAATGATACAGCAATCATGGCATATAGCAATTTATTCATTTAATTGATTTTTCATGGCATTTTTAAGTTCTTATTGCATTCCTGCTGAGACATCTTTGCCATCCTAATTGCTATATCCTTCAATTTTTATGTATCCCCAGGTCTCTTGCATGTAATCCTATATGTGTTGTCTAGGTAGTCTTTTATCTGAATCTGTTCTATATCTAAAAGGAACATTAGTTGTTACTCTAACGGCCTTTTGCATAATTCAACTAGCTAGATATCTTGATAGGTATTGATTATAATATTTGTTGGTCATGGATCTTCCTCAGACCTTTATGCTGGGTTGAACATATGTCCCTGGACAATGAAACTGGGCTGGATCCTCCAGGTATAAGAGTTAGGCCTGTTACAGGGCTCGTTGCGGCAGATTATTTTGCTCCTGGGTATTTTGTTTGGGCTGTGCTGATTGCTAATTTGGCTCGCATTGGATATGAAGAGAAGACAATGTATATGGCTGCATATGATTGGAGATTATCTTTTCAAAACACTGAGGTAGCTTCAACTTTCTAACTACCTTATTGCTATCCTTTTCATTTTCTCCTTCAAGTGTATATTCTTGCCCAGTTTTGCATTATCCATTTGTAGCACTTATTAGTTCCTTCCCAAATTTACTGACATACCTCGTATGCTTGCATGAGCAAATGCAAACAGGTCCGTGATCAGACGCTAAGCAGAATAAAGAGTAACATAGAGCTCATGGTATCAACAAATGGTGGCAATAAAGTGGTGGTTATCCCGCATTCCATGGGAGTATTGTACTTTTTGCATTTTATGAAATGGGTTGAAGCACCTGCTCCTGTGGGCGGCGGCGGTGGTCCAAACTGGTGTTCAAAACATATCAAAGCTGTGATGAATATTGGTGCTCCTTTCTTAGGTGTTCCAAAGGCTGTTTCTGGTCTTTTCTCAGCTGAAGCCAAAGATGTTGCTGTTGCTAGGTAATAATTGTAAAAATCCCTGGGTATATGCTATTCCTAGTACGTATCCTTCTATGCCAGTTAATATCCTCATGTTTTCCACGAAACTATTAGGCAGTAATGTTTTGCGCTTTAGAACTAGGCTACTATACTATTAATAGCACCAAGTCATTGGTGCTATTAGGTTTTTGACTTTTGGATGAAGGGATGTGCGGTTAGGACGATGGTGAGCCTCTAGGGTTTAGTGGGTGGTTGGGAAAATAAAATGATCTAACGGGTGGAAATGATCAAAAGGGTAGATTTAACGGTAGAAAACTTAATAGCACCAACTGCTTGGTGCTATCGATAGTATAGTAGCCGGACTCTTGCGCTTTACATGTTACAAATCATAGTTTTGTAACTTACATATTAAGTTACGATGCATGAAACTTCAAAATGCTTTATTATTAGCTTCACTATCTTGATTAACATTGGAATTTCACTAATAGAGCATATAGCTAAATATATACTTCCTTTGATACTTATAATTAAGAAATGTCAATTTTCTTGGAATCTATCTTCAGCTTAATTATTATTCATCAAGGCTAATGTCCTGCTTTGACTGCAGTTATCTAGATATAGCAGGAATTTGGTTATGGAATGAAGTTAGATGGTGTAGAGTAAGTTAATTATAGGTAGCATTGAGTGTGAGCATAACATAACACTAGTGTAGGACCCGCGCTTCGTGGAGGATAATTTTTTTCATAATTTTTTAATATTAATAATTTAAAGGAAAAAACATATAGAACTTATCTAAACTTTGAACCATTTTGAATCGGCTATTCAATCTTTCAAAATTTGGATTTTACTACCCAACCTTTTAATTTATTCGATTTGAGTCAGTTAACGGTACTTTGACTTTAAAATTTAAGCTAGTTTCCTACTTTAATGAATTTATAGTTGCAAAAATTGCATGAATAGTGTAAAGATAAATAATGCATTCAAATTTCGAAGTTAAAATATTATTGATTGACTTAAATCAAACAATATTGAAAGATTGAGTAATAAAATCAAAATTTTGAAATGTTAGGTGGCCAATTCAAAATGATCCATAGTTCAAGGCAGGTTTGTACGTTTTTACCCTAATTTTTTTTGAAAGGAGTATAAAAGTTTAGGAGCTAAATTTCTAAACACTACATCCTTAACCCTAAGCCCTAAACTCTACATCAATTTACATAATAAAGCATATCATGAAGATTAAATGAAATATCTGCAGATTCTTCTACTGAAAAAAAAGGAAAAGAAAATAAAAAACAGTATAAAAGAGCTTAGGGTATATAAAAGAAGAAAAGAATTATAGAAACATAAAATTACTTTCATTTATTTAGATAAATTTGCTACCTAAAAAAAAAGGAAGAAAAATATTATTTTTTAAAAATAAATAAAAAGAGAGAAAAAACAGTATTATAAAAAATACATTTTTTTTCTGCTCTTCAATAAGAAAAAGTCATTTTTATTCTATGATTTTATCTTTTTTTTTCATCTCTTTCTTTAATAATCATCTAAAGAATTATTGATTTTTTTTTTTTTTTTTTTTTTTTTTTTTTTTTTCTTTCGCACTCGAAGAGATGGAGGTGTGCTCGATCGGCATCGAACGTTGGTGCAGTGGCGACGGAGCTAGACACAAAGTAATGAGAAAGCTCGAGCCTACTCTTCTTCTCTTATTTTTTCTTCTTCTTCTTCTTCTCCGACGTAGCCAAAAACAATAATTAGGATTAAATTTTATTTTTTTAATTTTTGAAATTTGATTTTTTGGTGATTTTGTTTTACTGATTATTTTTAGATTTTTAGGATTTTTCTATAAGGAATAAATTCCTAAAAAGTAGGGATATGGTTTTAGAAGTTTTAAATTAGGATTAGAATATTTGTATTAGGAAAATTGCTAAAATTTTGGGATTTAATTTATAGTAGGATTTGGGTGTTTGCCTCTATAAAAACGTGGCGTTCGGTTAATGTAATCAGAGTTTTAGAGTTGATTAATAATATTTTCGTCTTTGTCGAAGAATTTGTTCTTTGTGTATTACTCTCTTTCCGCCCTTGTGCTTCTTTTCTCTCAACGCGACTTAGGCTTGCGTCAGTTGGTAACAGAGCCAGGTTGACCCTTGGAGTACTGATTTCGTGAGATATGGTTGGCGATCGAAGAAGGAACCATAATGCGAAGCAGGATGTTGCGATTCAAGGTCGTAATCCTTGTTTTCGCAACTCTGACAACGTGAACGATGACAAGCATGCACGCGTAGGATCCCGAGGTTAGCAAGATTTTCGTGATATCGAGATCGAAGAATTGAGAAGGCAAATTAAGGTCTTGACCACACGTCTGGTGATGATCGAAAGTCAGGGCCAACAAGACCTTGATTTGTAGTCCTCTGGCTTTGATAAATCCCTTCCATGATTGCGCTCCTCGGAGAGAGGCGCCAGTGCAGGGTTGTGATACGGGCTGAATCGGTCTTGTAAATCGGTGGGTTGATTTGAGTATTAAGGTGGAGCTTCCAGAATACTTGGGAGGTCTATAAGTGAAGGACTTAGTCGACCCAATTGATAAGATCAAGTGAATCTTTCAATACAAAGGTATACCCAAGGATAAGAAAGCAAAACTTGTTGCCTTTAGAATTAAAGTTTGACTTCTATATGGTGCAAGCAGTTAAAGAAGACTAGTACTCGAAAGAAAATATCGCAAATTGTTGATTCGGAGCACATGAAGAAGATATAAAAGCAATTTCTTTCTTTCAATTACACCCTGGCCTTGTACCAACAATTCCAAAATTTAAGTCAAAGGAGTTAGTAGATTGTTTTATTAAATCAGTTTGTACATGTTGTAGGATTTGGATTGCATCATCAGATCGTGTTACTTTTAGAATTTGATCCATGCCACAAAAATATTCGAGTTGATTTCGAGGACAAGATCTTTGCAGCAGGAGTGAGTTAGTCAAAAAAAATAATTAGGATTATTTTTTTTAAATTTTCTGAATTTGATTTTTGGTAATTTTGTTTTGCTGATTATTTTTAAATTTTTAGGATTTTTCTTTAAGGAATAAATTCCTAAAAATTAGGAAGATGGTTTTAGAAGTTTTAAATTAGGATTAGAATATTTGTATTAGGAAAGTTGCTAAAATTTTGGGATTTAATATATACTGGATTTGGATATCGCCTCTATATAAATATGACGTTCAGTTAATGTAATCAGAGTTTTAGAGTTGATTAATAATATTTTCGTCTTTGTCAAAGAATTTGTTCTTCGTGTATCTCTTTCTTTCCGTCCTTGTGCTTTTTCATTCTCAACGCGACTTAGGCCTGCGTCATTCTCCTTGCTCTGCTTTTCTTTTTTTGGATTTGGTGTGTATGTTGAGTAGGTTGTGAGTGGTGTATGGTTGTGGGTTTTGTGAGGGTGCTTCGTCGTGTCCAGTTGTTGGTTCCTCCTCCCACTCCCTTTATAGACCTTTGAAGAGACCAAATTTTGGAACTGCACCGGCGATCGATGGTATAGGATGTGACAGCCTGGTACAAGGTTTGGGGTGCTGGGCCTAGGATCTGTGGGTACGGTCGACGGGATCTTCGGGATTGTGAGATCGGTGGGATGTGACGTTGCGGTGGCATGGATCACGACGGATTGATGGAGGAGCTGATGGAATCCCCAGATCTTAAGGACCTTGTAGTGCAAAAGAGGGCAAGTATGCCCTCAGCTGTGCACAGGACGCAGAGGAGTACGAAGAAGTTGAGGGATCACAGAAAAGGAGGAGAGATGAGAGAGAGAGGAGGGGAGGCGAGGTATGAGAAAGGAAAAATATCCTAGGAATCACGGAGGAGGTGAGGTTAGAGAGAGAAAGAGAGGGAGGAGATGAGAGACCCACATAGAAGAGAAGGGGGAAAAAGTGCCTTGAGGGACCTACAATTCCTAAATCACGAAGAGGTGTGGTTCAGACTTCACCCTTTATTGGTATCGTCAGGTTCAGAGTTCACCCGTAGGATTTGGATTAGTCATATATATAAGGTATAAATAGGACTAAACTTCTTAACCCGGCTATAGCATTTTAGGTGGTGATTAATCCCAAGAGGTTAAGAGGGTTAATCGTGCAAAAGCTAGAGTAGTTCTAGTATGGGGCGTCACAGTTGGTATCAGAGCCAATCACTAGCCGGAAATGTGAGATAAGTCTCGGCTGAGCAAGGGATTATACAGTGGGCGAGCACGGCTCCCCGGTTGATGACCGTTGTGGGTGGAGCATGGCTCCCCACAAGGTCGGTCAAGGCTAGCGAGACGAGTCTCACATCGCTTGGTAATTGTGAATGTGCCTGAATCTGACGAGGACGTCAGGGCTTAAACGGGGGGAGAATGTGACACCCTAGGATTTGAAATAGTCATATATATGAGATATAATAGAACTAAACCTCTTAATCCAGCTATAATAATTTGGGTGGTGGCTAGGCCCAAGAGGTTAAGAGGTTAAGCGTGTTAGAACTAGAGTAGTTCTAGGATGGGTGATCCCCTGGGAAGTGGGGTGGCTTTCCGGTTAACGATCGTTGTGGGTGGAGAGTGGCTCATCACAAGGTAAGCTGAGGCTAGTGAGATGAGTCTCGTATTGCCTGGTGGTTGGCGGTTGCTAGGCCCAAGAGGTTAAGAGAGTTAAGTGTGATAGAACTAAAATAGTTCTAGGATGTGTGACTTGTTGGGAAGTTGTGGCGTCACAGTTGGTATCAGAGCCATTCATCAGTTGGAAATGTGAGATGAGTTTCGGTTGAGCTAGGGATTATACAGCGAGCGAGTATGACTCCCTGGCTGATGACCGTTGTGGGTGGAGCGTGGTTCTCCGCAAGGTCGGTTAAGGGCTTAAGGCTAGTGAGACGAGTCTCACATCGCCTAGTACTTGTGAATGTGCCGAGCTTGACGAGAACGTCAGGGTTTAAAGGGGGAGGAATGTAACACCCCTAGGATTTGGATTAGTTCTATATATTAGGTATAAATAGGACTAAACCTCTTAACCCGGCTGTAGCATTTTGGATGGTGTCTAAGCCTAAGAGGTTAAGAGGGTTAAGCGTGCTAGAGCTAAAGTAGTTCTAGGATTGGGTGACCCCCTGGGAAGTGGGGTGTCACACTGTATAGATTGGATATTGCATAAAAACAAAATGAAGCAAATGTAGGCTATCCAATAAAGAAGGAATTTGATGACATGGTGCATGAATTCAAGTTTGTTTCTATTTTGTTTAATAAGTTGTTTGGCGATTTCTCTAAGGGCATGTTTGGTTCCCTGAAAGTGGCTGAAGTGAAAAAAGTCATAATTGAAATTTAAAGTTTATGTTACAACTCATAATTGAAATTAAATTCTAAAATCAAATTTCAACTTAAAAATTAAAACATTAATTCAAATTTGAATTCCTGATTTGAATCAAATTTTAATTCACTATTTGATCTTAAATATTGAAATCAAATGAGTTCGCAATTTGATTTAAAATTAAAATTTGAGTTCAAATCATAATTCAATTTGAACAATTGAATTCATAATTCGAATTCAAAGTTCAAACTGACACTCATTTTTGAAATTAAATTCCAAATGCAAACTTAAATTTGAATTCAAATTTCAACTTAAAAATTTAAAATTTGAATTCAAGTTTCAATCAATATAGTTTGGAACAATTTGAATTCAAAGTTCAAGCTGAAGTTCCCATAGAGGTTCTCCTAGTTTGCATGTTGCTTTCAGCCAATTGGCCTTTTGTGTTCATATAGCGAGTCCTTGCTGTGCTTGATTTAGCTTGGTCAGCAATTATTCTGGTTGCTTGCTATTTTTCTTACTTCTGACTGAACATTCTCAACTTTAAGTTAACAATGTACATGGTTGACATGAACAGCATTGTTTGGACCTTACTATTTATGACCTTTTGTTTGTTCTCTTTTATTTAAATAGTACAACTAAAGTGCTCATCTTTTTTCAAGAGATTATATGCTATAGACCTTGTTTAAGTGGCGATAATTAGTTAAGTGGCGTTAAAACATATTTTTTTATTCTCCTCTACTCGGGTAATGTCACTTATCTATTGATTTGTCTTTCTTCTAACTATTTGTTGTTCTTTCCAGTTAAAAGTTTGGTATGTTAGTTTTGTGGAAAAGAAGAGAGTATCATCATTTTCTCTCCGTGTGTAGGGCTATTGCACCTGGTGTGTTAGATTCTGACTTTCTCGGTCTTCAGACATTGCGGCATGTTATGCGTATGACTCGTACATGGGACTCAACTATGTCAATGATTCCTAAAGGCGGTGATACAATATGGGGTGGACTAGATTGGTCTCCAGAAGAGGGCTATGACTGTAGCTCCAAGAAGCAAAAGTATAATGATTCTCATGTTTCTAAGGATGTTGACACAGATAAGGCAGATTGTCACTCGCAAAAAGTTAATTATGGAAGAATTATTTCTTTTGGGAAGGATGTAGAAGAGGCACCTGCCTCCAAGATAGAGCGTATAGATTTTCGGGTAAGTATTCATATCTATCTTAGTTTATTTCAAAGAAAATTGCAATGTGAGGACTTATTTTATGTTAGGTTTTTTCCCCTCTCATTCTCTGTTGTAGCTGCTCAGACTAAATTTTGTCATTATATGCCACGCCATATAATATGATACTGTAGGATGTAGTGGATCGGGATGTATATCCTCTCAAGGTCTCTTAACTTTGTATCAAGAGGGCACAAAATGGATGTTGCTAGGTAGGAATTACGTGATTATATAGCTGAACATTGTTAGCTTAGATAATTTATTATGATAATATTTTTAAGCCTAATCAAAGAAACTTAACTGATTTTGCTGCTTTGGGACATAAGGTTAAAAGCTTTATTAGGCTTTATAACGCCATGTTTTGAATTCACCTGATGTATGACGCAGGAAGAACTTTTTAGTTCATGGAAAGAAGTGTCAATCTTTCTAGTTTGATGCTGGTCAGTCATTTTGAGTTGAGATAATGATTTTTTCTAGGAACGCTGCTAGCTTAATCTACATAATCAAGTATATTGATAACCACTTTGAATTTTTAGCTTTAGGTCAACTGTGAAAATCAATGTCATATCCTATTTATATTGGACTTATAGGCATATGCTCTTTCTGCAGGATATTTGTCTTTTGAGTTGATTTTTGGTATGTGTCACGCCCCAGATCTGAAACTGGTCCAATTTTTTTTTTTTCCTCGGAGTTTAAACCTTTATCTCAGGACGTGATCGGATCGCCGCGTGCATAGTCTCCCCTATACATGCACGGCTAAGCAGCTATAATCAAGTAATCAATGTTCTATTTACAACAATATGAAATCATAATATCATCCATCAGATAATCTCCTCAATATTAGTCATAAGCATCAACATAAGTATTCAGTTAATTTATTAAACATCAAATAGCAATAAGTCTAGCTCATGATCATCAGTAATATCAAAGCAGGATTCAGAACTGATCGGTAGCATCATGGGGACAGCTCTATCGTAATTGGCTCACCGGACCGTCCCGACATCCCATCACCTGACTGACCTGAAATGGTGGTCACCCAAAGGGTGTGAGATACAACATAAATGTATCCCAGTGGGTACGACGGGCTGAGAAATAGCAAGTCGCACCTACTGGTATACAATAAACAGCGGATGGTAAGAAATCAAGTATACACAATCAAGAGGCAGATAGGATAACCATGATAGATCTAAGTGCTGCAAATAATATACTGATGACAAGAACTGATCATGCTATAACTGGCAAATATGATAATCATGGTAAATCACGATGCTGGGAATATAAGGTACTGATAAACAGAAAATAAGACATGCTGAATAATAACTGCAATAATAACAACCAAGTAGCGATACCTCAATGCTGGAAATAGAATATCCAATCAATGCCACTCTTGGTCACGAGGATCTCAGGCAAATACCATAGCAGAAACACCTAGCAGAAACAGTCAGTAATCCCCATACCAAGGATACAGCCGAAGGGGTTTTCCCGCATCCAATGGTACAGTCGAAGGGGCTCCCCGTACCCAACGGTACAGCTGAAGGGGGCTCACGGGTCACGTAGACCACTCTACCGGTAAAGAACACCACGATGGTGGCCAAACCATCGGTGTACGCAGGTGTACAGCAGGTGCATGGCGATCACAATGCGAATGCTCAAAGCTAGCGGTCGAAAGACCGGGTAATCGGCAACAAGCCGGAAACTCCCACAAGGGATGCTAATAACTGTATAATCTCATCATGCTGAACAATAGCACTGATCCCTATACTATCATGCAATATAAGAATAGGGAATACTGAAATCACTGAACAGGAATATGCTGAAGTACTGGACTATGATCATCACTAGCTAATGACCAATCAAGCATGGCATAAGTCCAGATATAAACTAAGTATGCAAAATAGAAGACAGTAAGCTACTATACTGAAAGAAAGGCAAGAGCTCAAGAAATGGGACCAGGGCTTGCAACAATCACAGGGGTCCGACCGAATACGGTACTCCAGAGGTGACACCTGATAAAGCCCGGACCGAAGAAAACCCACCTTAGGGTAGACGATCGCGGTATCCGCTGGACGGCTCACGAGCTGGCGGCTGACTGCTGGGACCTGAATCATAACCACAGGTTAGTAAAAGACTCACACACCCGACCCATCGACGCTACTCAACCAGAATAATTACATCGTAGACTTTCCCACAAGTCGCGGGGTTTACCGGAATTTTCGAAAACCCGCCGAACAACTGACGACGGCCCGAATAGTATCTACGAGTTTCCAAATGCTACGAAACTTCACACGCTGCCCTGGAATGATCCATTTAACATGTCCGGGCAGCCAGGGACCATTTTGTAAATATCTGTATTTAATTTGGGCCATAATTACCCGCGTAGCTCCCGAAAAGCCCGTTTTGGCTCCGGGAGTCCCCGACGCGAAACGAAGATCACTGGACCAGCCAGGACAGTGCCGGGAACAGCCAGGGACACCTGGCAGTGACAACTCATCATCGCCGGAGCAAGGTGCAACTTCCCAAGAGCTCGGTTTGGCCAAGCTTGATCTAAATCGAGATCAAACCTCAACCTGAGGCAAGCATGAGTTGTAGAGGGTTCCCAGAGGTGGAAGGGGCGCCACCAAGTCGAGCTCCGGTGGCCCGGTGCGGTGGGTGGCCAAGGTGTTGATCTTGCGGTCACCTTGGAGGCAGCAATGGAGGATTTCAAGACAAGGCTTCTTGGGTTCAAGCAAGGGTACTGGAAGGACCACCAAAGGAAAGGGAAACTTACCAGGAAGTGGCTGGCGCTGGGGAGCTACGGCGGCGGCGGCGCGGCTCGGCCAAGATGGATAGCCCAAAAGTAGGGCTTCACCGTGCGGGCTCAAGATGCACCCGATTCTCCTGAAACTTTATGGAGGCTCTCCTGAGGATCCGCAGTAGAGGACTATCAAACTCGATCCGAGTTTGAACAGCCGGATGTGGCGCGCGCGAAGCTCCAGCCGCAACTAAGTGTTCGGCGACTACTAGCTCCCACCGGCGCCATAGAGCCTTCCAGGGCTTAGGGCTGTGCATGGACGATGCCCAGGATGTCAGAAAGAAAATGGGGGGGGGGGGGGGGGCAGTCTTGATGCAAGAGAGTTAAAGAAAAAAGAAAGTTCCACTTACCTCGGATGAGAAAGAAGAAGATGGAGGTGAGCTCCCTTCCCGGCTGCGTGCGGCTAATGTAGGCAGCGGCGCTCCTCAACAGAGATCTCCAGGAAGAGGATTATAGGGCTGGGGGGTTTCTAGATCGAGGCAACCCGAAAGAGGTCTTCTCTCCAACCTTGCCCTCGGGTGCAAGAAGGATGGGCCTTCTTCTTCTCCCTCTTCGAATTCAAATGCGAAGAGGGAGGTTGGGGATAGCCTCCTTTTGTGGCAGAGAAGGAGGGGCACGTGGAATTCGAAGAGGGAGGTTGGGGATAGCCTCCTTTTGTGGCAGAGAAGGAGGGGCACGTGGGGGAGGCTGTGGCTTCCTCCTCTCTCATGCGGGTAGGTTGTTAAGGTAGGTTGGATGCAAACTTGCTTCAAGGTCCACCCACTCTTCATAATTTAATCTCAGTCCTCCCCTGTAGCTCACATTTGCAGGGAAGACCCTCCACAAGAGAGTTCATGCAAAATGCCTAATAAAATATTAGCCTTTTTATGCAATTATCACAATTTTCGCTGTATTTCGCGCTTTTCGAGGCGTTTGGATCGCCAAACAGAAAAACGGACTTAGCCACGTCGACCGGCTCGACGAGACCTATCGAGTAGCAAACTTAGTTTCTCGAGTTTAGGTCCCGATAGATTTCAATTCCATCTTATTTAGTGAAAATCACGGTTTGGCATGTTTTTCGAGGCATTAGAGTCGTCAGACTGAAAAACGGACTCCGCCATGACGTCCGTCTCGACGGAACCTTTCAAGTGGTCTTCTTGGTGCGTTGAGATTAGATCCGGATAATTCGCAAATCCATCTTACTTCGGTAGTGTTTACAGTTCGACACGCATTTCGATGACTTAGGCTCATCAAACATAAATTCCGACTGCGTCATTGCGCTCAGAATAACGAGACCGATCATATTGGGTACTTGAACTATCGGATTCGGACTCCGAACAGTGAAGTTGGCCGACTTCTAATCGAAAGTCGGAAAAATCGAAGGGTTACTATTCACTTAAGTCATCCACTATTACACTGTATCTCTTTATACAGTCGTCGTGGCCCACTGAAACCTTTTTGAACTTGACTTTTTTATTGATTTTGAATTTGAATTTCATGAATGTTACCGTATGTGTAGTGAGATCCTGACAAGATTGTTAGTTTGTTTGCAATATGAATATTCACATGTTATAAATGTCTTTCATGCCTCAAGAGTTTACTGTTTGTCCATACCATATAAAGAACTGATCTGAGAGGCTTGGGACACCTTTATTTGAACATGATGGTTGTTCTGAAAGTATACTCATTACTCACAAACATTTGTTGAGCAGAGTAGATATCTTTTTACAAATTGGCGATTGAATTAATACTTGGATTCTTTAAATGAGCTATATTAAAATTTCAAATACCATACTTTTCTGTCTAATTTTTTTCTCTAATTCAGGATGCTGTCAAAGGTAACAATCTTGCTCATTCAAATGCATCATGCCGAGATGTCTGGACAGAGTACCATGAATTGGGATGGGGCGGAATTAAAGCAGTAGCTGATCACAAAGTGTACACGGCTGATTCCATTCTGGATCTTCTTCATTTTGTTGCCCCGAAGATGATGCAGCGTGGAAGTGCTCACTTCTCATATGGTATTGCTGATAACTTGGATGACCCAATGTATAGCCACTACAAATATTGGTCAAATCCATTAGAAACAAAGTGAGAATTTATACCTTATCTCCCAACTAATCTAGTTTGAATTTTCACAGCTAATTTCTTTTGTGGAGTTTCTTTTGCCTGTTGGATGAAACTTGATTCTGATAGTCTGTAGGGGTTCTGATACTCTGTTGTTATCTAATATAGAACTTACTACATTATTAATGGAAAAGCGTTATGATTTTTCTAGGCTATTAAATTTTAGGAAATGGAAATAGTGGAGATAAGGGAAATGTGCTTGGCTTTTTAGGTTATATTTGAATCATTTTAGGATCTGGAGGAGGTTCTAATTGGTTGTAATAAGCCTCAAGGCTGCATGATGCGGTGGTCTTGATTTTCAACCAAAGACCTGTGCCCTTGTCGGAAACCTTCTAATGGATGAACAATTGCAAATTGTCATGCTCTGTTGTCTTTGAATAGATTGCAATATCCGTCCTTTATCTGAGTCATTTTGACTTAATGAGCAGATTGTTTTGTAGGATTCTATGAATTCTCTCTGCTTGTGTCAAGGACTTAAGTACCGTGGCACGGGGTCGTGCTCAAAACTTGCGGTACGGCACGGTGCATGCTGGGCCATCCGTTGAGTGCCGGTTACAAAAAATACATGTGTGCCTACACATAATGGCATGAAATATTTATTTTTTTTAGCAACAAAATTTTTTAATTGCCTATTATATATTTTTATTAAATATTTTAAAGTTTATTGAGAAAATTACTTAGTAATTTGAAGAAAAAAAGATTTTGAGCTGTGCCATCGGCACGGGGACTGTATTGTGCCAGTATTTTGTTGGCACGATATGGCACAGTGGATACGACTCGTGCCGATGGATATTTAAATCCTTGGCTTGTTTACATGAATTACATGCTGAGAAAATGCTTATAAATTTCTTGTTTCTTTTCTCACTTTTTTATTTCTATTTCCTCACAAGGTTACCAAATGCCCCTGATATGGAGATATTCTCTATGTATGGAGTCGGCATCCTTACAGAGAGAGCATATGTCTATAAATTATCCCCATCTACGGAGTGCTCCATTTCCTTTCAGATTGATACCTCAGCGGAGGGCGGACACGAGGGCAACTGTTTACAAGGCGGCGTTAACTTGGTTAATGGGGATGAGACCGTGCCTGTTCTAAGTTCAGGCTTCATGTGTGCAAAAGGATGGCGGGGAAGAACCCGGTTCAATCCTTCTGGCATCAAAACATATATTAGGGAGTACGATCATGCGCCCCCTGCTAATCTCTTAGAGGGCCGGGGGACACAGAGTGGCGCCCATGTCGACATAATGGGC
The DNA here is from genome assembly GCA_029204045.2 of Tillandsia leiboldiana. Lineage (NCBI taxonomy): Eukaryota > Viridiplantae > Streptophyta > Magnoliopsida > Poales > Bromeliaceae > Tillandsia > Tillandsia leiboldiana. The sequence goes on from CM055068.1 coordinate 11,360,326, forward strand.
AACTTTGCTTTGATTGAGGATATCATTAGAGTGGCAGCAGGAGCCACCGGAGAGGACCTAGGTGGTGATCAAGTTTATTCAGATATATTTAAATGGTCTGAGAGGATCAACTTAGAGTTGTGAAACAATTTGGTAATCTCCCTAGTTCAGAAATCACCTTAATCTAAATATTCCTTTTAATATCTCTGGATAAATGTGCCACCTCCTGTTTAACTACTAAGTTTTTACAGGCAGATTCCCCGGCGGACTCTTTAGTTTTTAGTTTTTTTATATCAGCGTCTTCAATTTCATGAAATGGTGCGATTGAACAATGTTAGTTGCTAAGGGTTTCTTGTCACTTGTCTTCCATGATTTTAATACCAATAATGGTGACACCTTTCTTAACACAGTAACAGAACAAATTAGGACTTTATTTGCACTTGGTTCATCTGTAGTCGTATATCATTTCAGCAGAAACAGTCAGCTATGCTCAAAATGGAGCTTAACCCTTAGTCATTGAGATACACATGTTAGATTAGACGCATGATGAGAAACCGTTTGGAACTAATTTTGTTTTGGGCGAAAGGTTTGATTATACTAGTGCATGAGTTTGAGATGGAATATTTCACTGAGTTTGAATTAGAGTTCTGCCTATAAAAGCATGCAAGTTCAGGAGGTGTGGGTATATTTATCCTTGCCCTTCCTATGTTTGAAATTTTTATCGGGCTCTTATTTTGAATCATCGAAGATCTTCCTTGTTACAATCACTCTTTTCCATGCAGAGACGATTTTGAATGTATGCGGGCCTAAACAAGGAAGAAGTGAAGCACTGCAGAACTGAAGCCTCTTGTTTTTTTTTTTTTTCCTCTCGCAGTTAATAGTTTATATATGGCTCGAAAGGAAGTTGAATTTCAATTGCCAAAAATGAAAACTGAATGACTGACTCGACGTTGGTGAATGACCTGGGGATATTTTTAGGGGAAGCCCGTGCTGGCGGGACTTAATTTATCTCATACGGCCGACCTACTAATTTCTATTCGTTTGCATCTTTTGCTTTATTTGTTTTTAATTTTACTTTCTTCAATTATATTTGACAAGAGAAATTGTATATTTGCCTTTGTAAAAGATAAATGGTAACGTAGCAGAGCATGAGATGATGAAAGATGGTGTTTCTCAGATATAAATTTTGTTCTTATTTTGCGTTGCATTTATGCAACTGTATTATAACACTACATTGTACGAATTAAAATTTTTCCATATTGCCTTCTAGTAGTTTATTTTTGTACTAACCTATTCTACTGCCGGTTTCCAAAACTCCAGGCATTCATGCTTCATGTTTGTGGAATTGTTCCAGAATTGTGTCGTATCCGCAAATTTACCGAGCGAATTATGGGTAAGCTTATCATAAAATTAAGTTATACTGTACTTGCCGTTAGTTAATTTGGATTCGGTAAAAATTCAATGCGAATATAATATAAAAAAATATATATATTTTAAATTTTAAATTTGTTGAAAATTATAGTTTAAAAATGGTTTTGTCAATTATTAAGATACGCTATTTATATAAAAATGATACGGTAACCACTTAAAATTTTGAAATAAAAATTTTTAAGAATATAAAAGGAGAGAGCTATAAAATAAAATAAATGGTGAGCAAGACATTTGTTTTTGAACGAGAATAGTTGGAGACAAAAATTTTATTAAAAATTTTTAGCGAAATTTTGACCAAATTATTTACGAATTATTTAAGTCTGCTGAATTATTGGAAAATATCCAAAAATTTGCCTGAATTTCAGACGAATAATTCGGCTGATGAATTATTAAAATTACACCGTATCGTTAATTGGAATTTTTAATAATTTACAAATAATTCGTAAATAATACACCAAAAAATACAAACTATGGTACTTAACAAATAGTTGGCAAACTCTCTACAAACTTATTCAGGCATCTATACTTTATGGACAGTTGTCTACAGACTGATCGCAAAGCTAAGGAATAAATTCAATCATTCAAATTTATGAGTTTGTAAATCGTTTTTAGAGCTGTTCGTGCGAATTTTGAGGTGAACTAGGAACTTAGAAGCGTTCGCTGTTTCTCTTCAGATGCAATTTAAGGCTACATTTTGAAACAGTCCATTGATTATTATATATATTAATTAATAGAAAACTTATCTCTCCTGATTCTTCTATTTGCAACAGTGAACAGTATCAAGAAATAAAAAGAAAATTTATTATTATTATTATTATTATTATTATTTTATTTTGCAGTGAGTTATAAGTAAAGTAATAATTTAAATTTAAAATGAAATTAAATAGTGATGCTATTGGGGACGCCGCGGCAGGTGATCCCGGGGCCAGAGGTGGGCGCCATGAGCTCGTAGGGCGGCACCCCGGGCCCGCACCTGTTGCGCCGCGCGGGGTCGGCGTTCCGGCGGACGATCTCCTCCCCGGCGCGGCGCACCTCCGCAGCGAAGCCCCGCTCGGCGCGGGCCATCTCGGCGTCCCCGGTCCAGTCGGCGCGGCGCTCGCTGGAGAGGTACTCCTCGTCGGCGGAGTGGGTGGAGAGCGTGTCGGCGACGGCGGCGAAGGCGGCGGCGCGGGCGATGCCCGGGAGGGCGGCGAGGAAGAAGCGGTGGGGCCTGGCGCGGAAGAGGAGGCCGTGGAGGTCGTTGGGGTCGGGGAGGAGGCGGCGGAGGAGGGCGGGGCGTGCCGGGGGGTAGGCGCCGAGGGGGAACTGGGCGAAGTTGAGGGCGGCGTGGTGGGCGGATGCGAGCCAGAGGAGGGTGGTGAGGAGGGCGGCGGCGTCTGCTGGGGAGGCGAGCGGCGGCCACCCGGGGGCGGATCGCTTGTCGGGGTGTCCGGCGCGCACGGCCTCCGCGTACCATCGCTGCAGCTCGGCGTCGGCGCGCAGGAGCTGTGGGGTCGGGTAGTAGGAGGCGACGTAGGTGCGCACCCACCGCTCCATCGCCGACCACAGCAGCAGCCCGTCCGCCGCGTACGGATAGTCCTCGATCACCAGCCTCACCCCGCACGCCTCGCTCGGGTCCTCCACCGCCATCCCCCTATTGTTCTCCACCCCACCACACCCAACACACACACACACACACACACACGCGCACGTACTTATAAATATCAATTTTTTTAATTTCTAAAATTAATTATAGCTTTAAGTTCAAATTTTAAATTTTGTAGTTGCACATCAGAGTTCGTCGGCTCGCTCGCTATTGTTCTAGCAAATCGCACTGCTCTTTATAAGCTCAGTCAAACAGAATTTTATTTATTTATATTATTTTTTTATAAAAAAAAAAATTATGCGTTTTGTTTATTGAAATAATTAATTAAATTTAGTTAAAAATACAAAATAACTAAGCTTGGAATTCCAAATTTCGAATACCACTTGACCACTTGCATTAAAAAACGGTAGGTAATAATAATAATAATACATACCTTCTAATGAGATCGGCGGGAAGACCCTCCTGGTCGAAGCGCCAGTGATCCCGGTACGCAGCGGCGCTAATCTCCATGCAGAACTTTCCGGGGGTGAAGCTGGACTCGACGACTCCGCCGGCGTTGATGAGGGTCTGGCGGGCGAGGGCGTTGATATGCAAGGTGTACCTCATGTGAGGCTTCAGCAGCTTGAATATCGGGTGCATCACGCTTAACTGCCGATGAGCAGCTATTATGAACGGCTCCACACACGCATGCGTCCTCATCCTACCCCAATTTCAAACACGATATATATATATATATATGTGTGACGGTGCCATCAAATTTGATCTTTTACATAACATAAGATCAGAGAATGGTTGTGTCGACGTATACGACGTACACGTACGTATTCAGTTATTCATTTAATTAGGTTTTTAACAAAAGTACCAATGATTGATGAGTTGGTGGACGCCAGCATCGTTGGAACAAACATGGGCCTTGGCCAGCTGCCACAACCAGTTGGTGGTGGCATCGGCGGGCGGCGTGAGGACGCGCTTTGCTCGACAGCATTTCTCGGTCATCGGATGCAGGCTGAGCTCGATCGCTACCGGCTTCAGAGTCCCTAGATCTGTCAGGTAAAATAGTGTGCGAGTTGCGTAGGCCTTTCGACCGTCTTGTGCGTTGATTTGGTCGATAAAAGGAAGATAGGTGTCGTGGTAATCCAAAATGTACAATTTGTTCTCCTCTAATGCCTGCCATGATGTCCAAAGAAAATGAATTGAATCCAAAAAAAAAGAAGCTAAGAAGAAAACTCATATATAAATAGAATTAGATAATTGAGCTAGATTAAATTTTTCAATAAATAGAGTTACCTTTTGAATTGACATGCCCCCTAAATGGCCTATGATGTGTTCTTCTTTGATGGCAGATTCAGGAGGGCCGTAGATAGCAGGATCAAGTTTGCTAACAGGGGGGAACACCTGAAAAGACGATAATACTCCCTAAAGTTTGTTCAAGAACTTCCTAAGAATCACAGGGTACGTGTATATATATATAGTTTGGTCAATTTATTTTTTAAAAGATAAAAATGCTCTTGGAATATTGTGGGGGAAATACCCGGAGTCGCTCTATATTGACAGGGTTAATGCCGGCCAGTGTTTGGCGTGCGAACTCATCGTCACGCATCCACACGAACTTATCTTCTGCAATAGTATATTTATATATATAATTATCGATCTCATGCATCTTTATAAAGTTAATACAAATACAAATTCTTTTTATTTATTTATTTATTTATTTATTTATTTATTTTATTGGATTTTGATGGCATTAATCTAAATAAAAATTTCAAAAGTTTTGTGATATTGGGTGTGGTAATCCTAGGTTTGTGCCACCTGTCAATCCCTGGATCATCTACAACCCATGCAGGCTCTGGTACGCAAGTGATAATTGTTCAGTGCTAATTGGTAATTACAATTAATAACTCTTAAAAGCTCTTTTCTAAATTAGAAATAAATTGGCTTTTCACTGGCCTAGCTAGCTAGTTCCGTAGTTGTTACTAGTCGAATTGCTGTTCTAGAGATCGGTAGTTTAATCCCTGTACGTGCTTTCTCACATGGGGCTTGACTTCTTGTAAGTTTTAAAATACTTTTCATATTCATCGAGAGGTTTAAAATTAATAGGAATCCACAACGTTTGTTTGGTCAGGGAAGAAGGCTCGGAATAATACATTATTTTATTTTTGTTTTAGTTTTATTTTTTAAACGATGCTGGGTTATAAATTAGAATAATAATTTTTATCTTTCTGAAATAAACTGATATAAGACTGAAAATATCGTTTCACCATTTTTTTTGAAACAAACTTATTAATAAACTTAATTAAAATAAAGATAATTTTAATTATTATATTATTTTTTAATTAATTTAATATTTTGACTAATTTAATTATTTTATTAACTAATTATCTAACTATTAAATAATTAACTAATTGATTTATTAATTTATTAAATTATTTGTAGTTAATTAAATTATTAATTAACAATACTCATTGTTAATTATTTTATTAATTAATATTTAGAATTATGTAGTAATACTTAATTAAATAAGTTCAATTATTATTTAATTGATATTTTTATATTAATTAATTAGATAAAATATTATTATTTTAAAATTATAATTATTTTTAATCTCATTATTCCAATCTAACTATCTAAATGCTATTTTTTTTATTCATAAAATAATTTAATTTTTCTCTAAATATAAAATTAATTTAATTTCTACTTATTTTAAAAATTATACATATATCAGGAATAAATAGTTTGTGCCTCTAATTCAATATGCAACATGTACGGAACAACCCGTTATATGATATGATAAATTATATGGGAGATGCTTGAATCCTTCGTACTATTACTTTTATAAAGGAGGGATGCTAGGTGTACTACACCCCATCCCATCTTGGGATGGATATTATTTCACTCATCACATCGAGTGACGAGTGAAATTCATCCCATCTTAGGATGGGGTGGGGTGTAAGATATACATCCCTAGAAGGGTGTATACTTATATATACCCTTTATAAAGTGTTAATATTATTAAATATATATAATAACTTTTAAATGCATGTAAAATTGCTTAAAATTCTTTACATCACAGAGGACAATTAATACATAATCAAAAGATAAATACAATATTCAAGGGTCTAGTAATGATGAGTTTTTCATGATATCCTCAATATAAATTGGCTCAAAATTTTCAAACTACACATTTTTTTGAGTGCATTTAAAATTGAACAAAAATTTTGTGTAGATGATTCTTAATGTGAGATCATTTTATTTGATCATAAGGATAAGGGTAGTTGAATTTTAAAGTGAAATAAATAGCGAATAAAATAGCCACACATTGAGAATCAGTCCTATTAATTTTTCTTTCAATAAAAAACACTAAAAATAGTGTACCAAATGTTATTGCAAAGTACAATAATTTGGTGCAAAAAAATTATTGAACCAAAAAGATCACTTATTGAAGACTCTGACATAACCTTGTCCACCTTGTCCTTCATATTTGTGGACCACAAAAATAGACTTTGAAATATATCATTTTGGTAACATGTGTGCTATGGACCACTAAGTTAGTTAGGGCTTTAGAGGGTACCTATCAAGAAAAATGCTAGATGTATATTATAAATTAATGGTGTATATATTTTATATCTCATTTATTTAAGAATAAAATAAATTTTATTCATTACTTCGAAATGATGGATAAAAATTTTTAATCTTTGAATGAATAAAATATAAGATGTACATCCAAATCCTTATCTGTGAATGAATGAGATGTAATATGTACACAAAAAAATAAATGTACATCTAACATTACTCTCCTATGAATCATCTCAAAATATATACATACATATAAATATGAGATGACAAAAAATTTAAGAAATTCTTTGACAACGTTTTATAGACACTTTTCATTATATATTTATTGATTATAAAATATATAAATATTATTATTTAATAACTTAAGTTTAATAAAATATATAAAAATAAGAACTAGACTGCTATACTATTAAGGGCACGAAGTCATTAGTGCTATTAAATTTCCGGCTCTTGGATGAAGAAATGTACGGTTAGAATGATAGTCATTTTTTAGAGTTTAGTGAGTGGTTGGTGGAATAGTATGATTAAGAGGTGGAAATGATCAAAGGAGTATATCTAACCGCGGAAAACTTGGTAGCATCAATTACTTAGTACTATTGATAATATAGTAACCGAATTCTAAAAATAATATAATATTTTAATTATTGGTGCATTACTATTCACAACAATGTTATATTATTTTCATATTAGCAATACATTAGCACTGCCATATTATTTCCATCACTAATCACAATATTGTTATATTATTTTCATATTAGTGAAATATTATTATTTAGTCAACTAAATTGAATTGTAGAACTGATTGCAATAATTCTAAAGTTCGATTCAGAAATTACAATAAATTAAAGTTTGAGAATCAAAATATCATATGCATCAGTTTAGAGACCAAATGTGCAATTTACCATTTTTTTTTTATGGAAGTATAACTTATCTTGAAATATGAATTTTGAATTACAAAAAAATTAATTGTATTATTAAACTTGTGTTTTTGTCTAGATTTTAGAAATTAAATTGTCTTATATAAAAATAGTTACAGTCAAAGCAAAATATTTAGAATTCGGATTCTTATTTCAAATTGGGCTATAATTTATATATATATATATATATATATATATATATATATATATATATATATATATATATATATATATATATATATATATATATATAATTTGTATATTTGTATATTTGTATATAACTTATTACGTATTATTTTGAAATCTATAACTTTTATACTAATGACAACATATTTTCACTTTTGGAGCTTATAAAAAACTGTTGTTCAAGTAGAGTTATCTATAAATTTTAGTCTGAAATTTTAAATTTGAGTTCTTATCTGTGTTGAAGTTCGAATGCAGAAATTTTTTTATTTCATCAATATTTATATTTTGGGCATAAATAAAGTATTAAAAAAGTTCAACTAAACAGACACTTGTGAGCAAAAAATTGAGCAAAAAAATTAAGCATGTCGTATTATAAAACATCAACCATATTTTTCTTTCAACTTACTTGCTATAATGTGGGGAGTGTCGAAACGTAGTATTCCCTCCGCGAACTCCCTAATCTCTTTAACAAAAGGAATTTTGTGTAGAATGTGATCAAACAAGCTCGGGTTTGAACCTAGCCCTTCTTTGAAGAGGCTGTCCACCTCATGGAATCCCCAAAAGTCGTCATCGCCGGTTTCCGACGAGCGCAGGGATGCCACAATCAACGGGACCAGGCCGTGGAGCTTTGCCTTGCGCTCGCCTGCTCGGAACATCTCATGCTTCTCCTCCTCGAATGCCTCATCGCGCGGTACGTACATCGGCAAGGGGTCCTCTGCCCTACTCTCTGCATGTATGTCTAGAGAGAAGAAAAAAAATAATTCAAGATAGGTTCTGTTATTCAAAAAATCGATATGTCAGAAAACGAGCAGCCGAAGAGAGAGATCATGTAATGACCCTGCTTACTAATAATAAAAACTCGTTGGGTCCAAATCATAATTCAAAATACTTAAATCTAATTATTATTATTAGTGTCCATTGTCGCTTATATATTCAATCACAATCTCATTCTAATTCGATATGAAACTATTAGGGTGTCACAGATACTTCCTGTTTAGGCCTAACGTTCTCGTCAGCCCAATCACACGCACAACGTAAGATCATCAGGTGATTCATCTAGACTCAGGCTCAGCAGACGATGTGAGACTTGTCTAGATTCAGGCTCAGTCGAGACTCGTCATATATTTTCGGCTGGTAATTGGCTCTGATACCAAATATAAGGACTCAATCCACTAGCAATAATAATTTGTTGGGTTCAAACCGCAGTCCAAAATATTTAAGTCCGGTTATTATTATTAGTGTCCATCGTTTCTTATATACCGAATCACAATTCAATTCCCATTCGATATGAGACTATTGGGGTACCACAGATCAAATACAAAACTATAAAGGTTTGGAATTTATTATGATATTATGTTATTCAAAGCATCGATCCAATAAAAAATTATAATAGCTTCTTAATTATCGAGATATTGTGATCTGGCTAATGTTTCAAAAAAGAGCAATACTAGTTGTATATCCTAAAAGTAATGTATATTATACATTTTATTCATCTAATAGGTGGGGTGTGCTTGCTAATCACTTCACCAATTGGTATTCCGACATCCCATTCATCCTCTTCTATTGGATGTGTGGAATATATAACGTACATTCAAAAAAAATAAAAATAAAATATAAATATTATATTTTTTAAAAAAGTGTGTTGCTAGATAGGTAATATTAAAAAGTATCCTACAACGCTATTGATGACATTACATTATTATTATTATATTTTAAAATATTAATTACTATACACCTAAAATTATTATTAAATTTTAAATATCAAATCCTAATCCTTTTAGCCAACACATAAAATAGGAAAATGCTACTTGTACACCCCATTTGGGGATGTACATCGCACACCTCACCCATCCAATGGGTGGGGTGTGGTGAGGGGTCACTTCACAATTTGTGAAGTGACCCCCCCACCCTTAGATGGGTGGGTGTAAGATGTACACCCCCTTTGGGGGTGTACATGTAGCGTTGCTCAAATAGGAAAATATTATTGTTGGATACTCCAAACTGGAGTACCCGAAGTATTTCTCTTTGTCCAAAGTACTGCACTTAATTGTGCCTTTCCTCTCATGTTATATTTTTGAGAACCAAACCAAGTCAAAATGCAGCATAATGTCATGGACTTAAGCTTTTTTCTAAGTCCCTAACAATAAGCTTTCTTGCATTACTATTATTATATATTTTTTTAAATTCAATCATCAAATATATCTGTATACAAAAAATTACTTATTATCCACAGTAAACCAAATCCAAGAAATAAATTCTCCAATATAAAAAGTGCAAAAAAAAAAAAAAAAAAAAAACCTCAAAAGGATGCCTCTTATAAAAAAATAATATAAAAAATCAAACGCAAAACACAGAGGTGACAAAGAAGGCCCAATAACAACTTATTGGTGTGTGTTTAAATCGATAAATATTGCTAGCTTATTATCAGTATTTTTTAAATTTTTTTTAAAAATATATTAAAATTTTAAAATAGTACTATTCTTGTAAATAAATTTTTTGCATGCAGTTAGAAATAATACCAAAAATTTAAATATCCATAGGTACGAAATGTATCTACCGTACCATATCGCGTCAATAAAATATTAGTATTAAAGTTTTCGGTTTCGATTGCATAATTCAGAACTGTCTTTTCTTTAAATTAGTGATAATTTTTTTAATAAAATTCTAAATATTTAATAAAAATATATAATAAGTAAATAAAATATTTTGTTATTAAAAAAAATAAATATTTTGTATCATTATCTGTTGATGCATATTTAATTTTTTATGATCGATGTGCATTAATATGATCTGACATACATCGTATCATACTATATACTCTATACTAATATATTTTTAGTATTATTTTGTATCATGATACTTAAATTCTTAAAAAATACTTAACGCCCAACAAAAAAAAAAAAGAAAAAAAAAGAAAAAGAAAGAAAGGTGGGGGATAGAAAGAACACCACAAAATCTTAAAGGAGGCAGATGCGAACACGTTGGCTTTCCAGGCCCCGGTACGAGAACAACTGTGAGAATTTGTGGCTGCGTTTTTGTTTACGGTACAATTCAATTAATAATCCGAGATCTCAATGCACAGTAACGTTGTATTTATATATATATATATATATATATATATATATATATATATATATATATATATATATATATATATATATATATAAATGTGTGTGTGGCCTACATAATTAAATCCGACCGTCACTTGTTGGTGTCAGGACGGGCAGGATGATCATTGGTTATATAATTGATGCGATGTTGAGCTGTCTTTTGCGCGATGTTGAACACGTCCTTCCTTTTAGGGTGCTTTTATTTAAGTGTTGCCGATGTGCATCTAATTTTATATTTTTTATGCTATTCATAACACGCATAATTATTATGAGCCAATCAAATTTATAAAAAAAAAATTTAATATGTATTTTTGAGTGTTTTTTTTTTTTTTTTTTATGTGATTGAATTTTAAAATAACATGATACCACCATTCATAAATAAATTTTAAGTTTGTATTTATTTATCAATTTTATGTACTTTTTAGTTTGCCTATATTTTATATAAATTTTTTTTATAAAAATTTGTATTTATTTATTTGGGTACAGCGCTTCGCTTGGTAGTTAAGGCATTTCAGAATAAGTGCCTACTAATTTGTCATGGTGCGAATCTAAGCTTAAAGGCAAAATAAGTCGCCTTTGAAAGAGAGATTGTTGGACCGTGCGATTGGCAAATGGTGTTTGTATTGTACGTGCATGATAGTTTTGTTATTCTCAGGGACCTAGCTATTTGGGCTAAAGCACATGGATGCGGAGGGTAGGGTGGATAGCGTGGAAGGATTACTGAAGGATCATTGTAAATGTACGTAAGAGAATTAATTTTGACCTGAAAGAAATAATATTAATTTTTTTTTAAAAAATTCTTAATTGATAAGTTCGTGAGATACCTGACTTCAGAGAGAAATAATATTATTTTTTTAAAAAAATATAAACTCGTATATATATATATATATATATATATATATATATATATATATATATATATATATATATATATATATATATATTGCGTGTGATTTTTTATCTTTTATTTTTGTGAGACCTCAATTGTCTTTCTCTCTATGTTAAATTTATTTTTTTATTTAATAAAATAGGTTGCACTAATAAAAAAAAAAAAAAAAAATCTTGTCCCTCCACAAAAAAGTGCTTTTAATTGGAGTGAAAAAATACTTTTGGACTGCCCTTGCTATCTGATTAAACTGTTCTAAATTGTCTCAACTATTTAAATTTATAGCACAAGAACATTTTCCACACAAAATTATGATATTTGCTCATTAAAACGGAAATTCTTAAAATGGGTTCATGATCTACTCTTCACATATCTAAAATAGGTTGGGAATTTGTAAGATTGCACTAATTAACAGGTTAAAGATTAAAAACTAATAAATCTAGCTATTTGGCAATCTCCAATTTGATCTTTAAATTCATGCTACAAATTAATAACCACTTTTGCTATTTATTGAATGATCAATGGTTCGAATTAATTCAACTTTTTCATTTTTCCATCATTTTGTGCATCTTGCCCAACTCCAAACAACAATGATTAATGTGAGAAACTCTCTCGGTGTCCTTGATACTTAAACTTGTTCGGTCTAACTGTGAGGTGACCACACAACAGTACGGTAGCTAAAAACATAAAATCCGGTGCCATATAATGGAAGCCCCGTTTGGACTAAAACTGTGAATGAATGGCTAAAGCAGAAGCCGAACCAAACAAGATCTTAATCCGCTTAGCTATAATATATAAATTTTAAATTATGAGTTTTACCTGAAGTTGCAGGGGGCCTCCCAGTTCTCAGTCGCCGCGGATAAGGAACTTGATCTCCTCCGAGCGATCGGCGAGTATACTCCGCTGCCTTGTCCGGATTACCCAAGTCGTTATAAGTGGCATAGTCATAAACTCCGTCTGTCAGCTTTCTTTCTCCGGTCCCATCTCCTCTCAACTCTTTCAGCTCCTGCTCTCTCAACTCTCTTAACCCAGGAGGTGTTTCTGATGCCAAATAAGGCTGTTTTCACACAGCCAAAGGCCAATAAAATAAAAAATATTTTATTTTTTACTAAATTATTATCCACTGTAATAAAATTAGGCTATAGGGATGTATGTTTGCGACACTTTTTTATAAGTGTTCCATTTATAGTCCATCTATATTCAAAATTATATTATAAGAACATATTTTTAGGACATATTATATAATGTGTCGCTATACACCCTAACGACGGCACATATAGCGACACTAATGACAAGTATCGATATTTTTTATAGCAGTATTTTTTAAAAATTTTTTAGTAATACTTAAAAGTATCGCTACAACATAATTTTGTTGTAGTGATCTTTGCTCTTCTATTTATAAATACGTGTGATATTTTTGAGCTCTGCGTATGAACTAATTAAGAATTTTCACATCATATTGTACGACATATTAGCTATCTACGAAAGAAGCATTATGGGGACCCTAGGGACAACAACTGAAAATTCTGGAGAAAGTAAATTGGACCAGCAGAATAGTTTTCAATTTTAAGGGCTAATTCTAAGTTACTTGCAATTGAAGTTGGGGGCGTTCTGTTGAATACAATTATGAAAATAGTGCAATTAAAAATACATGCGGTTGAAAATATAATAGTTACAAATATATATATATATATATATATATATATATATATATATATATATATATATATATATATATATTTTATTTAGTTAGGTAAATTAGTAGAAAATATTATAATTATAAAAAATTTGATTGGCTGGATGCAATTGAAAATTATAAAAAATGATTAGACTGACAATAGAAGTTATTGTTGTTTTCCAATGACTGCAGTTGGAATTACGGTTAATTTAGAACTCACAATTCTAACTGTGAATTCAAATAAATCAAATCAAACACTGTAATTAAATTAGAACATAGTTAAAATTGCAGTGCAGCTAGTGCAACTAAGGAAGGAGCAAGAGTTGACCTTGTTAGTAAAGAACACTCTCTTCTTGGGCTGGATTCTGGCGGGCTGGACCCATGATTGGCAAGTGAGATGGATCGGCCCGCTATCGAAGCCGTCGACCACAATACTCTCCAGGAAGAACTCCCTGTGGTGCTGATTGAGGACCGTGATCGCGCCCGGCTCGCCGAAGTCGGAGTCGACTGTGAACTCGGCTGTGTACACAACTTGTCGGGCCTTTACGTCCTTCTTCTCGAACCTGTCCGTTAGCTCGGCCTGTTTGCTCGTTTTCGGACCCTTAGTAACTTAAATACACAAAAGAGAAACGACTAATCATAACTAACAAAAATTTTATCTGAAAATAAATGTACGTCCGCAAACTACATAAAGTCAAATATCATATATGCTTTAATATAATAAACATATTAGGACCTGCTTGATATGAATTTATATTTTAACTAAATCAGTGTGATCTACGTGATATGTTATGACTCACGAAAACAAATAATTTTTTTTTTTTTTTTTTTTTTTTTTATCGCTTTTTGCTCCACAAACTTCACCAGAATGAGAATTCAAAATTGGGAGAACAATGTTGGATATTAAATGCTCAATGAGACAGTGCTACATGCATCAAAACTAAGTCAAAGGCGCAGAAAAAGTCAACAAACAGCTGGAGGCGTTGCAATGAAACCTGTACCTTGTACGATTCTAAACATGAACAATGATAGAATAAAGACCAAAATTTTAATCAATTTTTTTCAAAGCCCGTAGAAATTATATGCGTACTTGGATCTATTTCGGTGCTAACGAGTTCTAAAACAAAACTCCGGCCCATCTTATCTGCGCACGCGTCGATCTGGTTCGCGATCATTTCTCCGATATCCTGCTTCTTCTTCCTCGTCACCGTCACCGTCACCGTCACACTTATTTTCAGCTCTGCGGACATCTCCTTCTCCACCCTCACCGCCTTCTCCTTGGTTGCGGCCGCGGAAGTTGCGACCTTCCGCGACTTTCGCACATCGAACTCGCTCCCCTGCTTCATAGGAAGCAAAGCAGGGGAGAAACATAGCTGGCTCGCACGGCCGCGGAGATGTGAAGTGTTCGGAGAATGAAAAAGCGGAGATTTTTGGTACGGAAGTGCTCCGAAAATCTCAGTAGAAGAAGCCATTACTGGGAGTGGATTCGCTTCCAAAATCTCAAACTTTTTCTCTGCTTTAAAGTTTCTGGAGGAGAGGAGGAGAGGGAGTCAGGTCGTTTTATAGGTGAGAAGAGGGGCAAAAATAGAATTTCACTTGGACGGGGACCGCACCCTCCTCTAATAAAGTGTGAAGTGAAAAAGTAAACCCGCCGCTTACTAGCTTTGGAGCAGTGGGAATGATCTGGCCGTTAATTTGACCGTTTTGCCCTTAGATATTTTAGATATGACATCTTTGCACCACCAGGTTCAGGTTAGGTAGGTTTTTTTTTGGCTTCGTTAGATTCGGATATTAGAAAGAATTAGTAGTATCAGGAATAAGTATAAAGTTAAGAATAAATTAGGTATAATATAAATTTGTGTTTGGTTGGGTATTAGATTAGTACCAGGTATAAGAAAAATAGTGCTTGGTAGTGATTGAAGAATAAGAGGAATAGATAGCTAACTTTTGTATTAAAAAATTAAAATATCCTTTTCTTTTTAGTTTTTTTTTCAAAATTAAAATTTCAAAATTTATTAAAATTTTAATATTTATTAATTTTAAATTTTATAAAAATTTTAAGTGGGAGCAAAAAAAAAAGTTAATTTTTAAATTTTAAGTAGGAGTAAAAATTTTAATTTTTAAATTTATATAAATTTTAAAAAAATTATAAATAAATTGTATAAATTTTAAAATTTTAAAATTAATATATTTTTTTTTTAAAATTTTTTTTTAGATTTATTAAAATATAAAATTAAAAAAATTAAAATTTATAAAATTTAAAATTTAAAATTTAAATATCTTTTAAAATTTAAAAATTTTAATTAAAAAAAAAAAATCAAAAGAAGCATAAAAGAAGAAAAAAAAAATAAAAAAAAAATAAAAAAAAGCAGCAAAGTGCCCCTTCCCGAAGGGGCGCCTTATACTGGGTTATTCGCGGGGAGGGGGGAATGGGATATCCCCCCTTACCAGGTTGTCCGATTCCCCCCATCCCAATCCTGTTTGGGTACAAAGGGGGATGTTACCCAAACCAAACAGGGGCTTTGCGTTCAGAAAAAAAAAATGAAAAAGTTAAAATTTTCCTTTTAAGAAATTTAAATTTTGGAAAATTCTAGCTTTATCCATAGACATCCTAAAACACTATGGCTCCACTTAGTTGAGATATAAGAGAAAACTAGTAGTTTTAAAAATAAGTATAACTTTTGGAACAAATATAAATTATTATAAATTTATATTTGGTTGGGTATTAGATTAGAACGAGATATAAAAAAAATAGTGTTTAATAGGGAATGGAGAATAAGAATAAGAGAGTAGTATTTTGTGTAAATGACTAATATGCCACTCTTTTTTTAGTTTTTTTCTAAAAAATTAAAGTTTTAAAAATTTATATAAATTTTAATTTTTATAAAAATTTGAAGTGGGAGACAAAAAAAATTTAATTTTTAAATTGTAAGTGGGAGCAAAAATTTTAATTTTTAAATTTATATAAAATTTAAAAAGTTTATAAAAAAAGTGTATAAATTTTGAAATTTTAAAATTAATAATTTTTTTTTAAAATTAAATTTTTAGATTTATTAAAAAGTAAAGTTAAAAAATTTTAAATTTATAAAATAATATTTTTTAAAATTTTAAATTTTATAAATTTAAATATTTTTTAAAATTTAAAAATTTTAATTTAAAAAAATAATAAAGTGAAAGAGAAAGAAGAATGTCGCATCGGGACGCGTGCAAAAAAATAAAAATAATTCTTGGGACGCGTGCAAAGAAAAAGGGGAACAAAAATAGACGGGGCGAGGGGGAAACTCTTGTCCCCCCTCCCCCCCTATTCTTCTCCTGTTTGGATACAAAAGAGAAAATAACCCTCTTTATATCCGAACCAAACGGTCTTTATAAAAATCTTCCCGTGGTGTTGCACTTTTTAGAGTTCAAATTCTAACTTCTACATATACCACTACAATTGAAAGCCATTAGAGTTAAAATACTTTATTTTATTTATAAAAAATGAAAAAAATTAAATAGAAAATAATATATGGAATCATTTTTAATTTATTTATTATAAATTTTTGCACTTGTGAGTGAGTAGAGATATTTGTTGTTAAAAATAATAAGGTTTAATTTCATACGTCTTCTTGCAAAGATGTCAAATAATAGATAAATTTCTATAAAACTTAAGTGATTAGTTTTTTTAAAATTTTGTGATTTGTAAATATATCTCTCCCAACGTTAAAATTTCTCTTTTATACCACTTAGTTTTAAACCCTAATTTTAATCCATTACACAAATATTCTAGCATTTTACTTTTACGACATGCTTATAAAATCATAGTGTTGGAGCCAAAATGTGCATTGCGCGCGATCGGCCCCTTTGGGTGACCCTCCAGAGGTGTCGAAGTGCGCCGTGTGCCAACAATCAAGCGACCGGACCGAGGAGGGATCCGCACGACCGGGTTCTCCTCTGGTAACTTCTCACGACCGCTCGACTGAGAATAGCTGAAGCGGGTTTACGGAGGTACAGAAGGTTCACCGGTTTCGACTTAGGACAACCGAACCGGGGGTAGATAAATATACGATTGATGAGTCGATTGCAACGTTTAAAACACAAAAAATCACCAATAAAGATACGGCTGATTGGCCGGTTTACACTCTAAAGAAAAAAAAGCAAATAAAGACACGGCTGAACCGATTTACACTCTAAATGTAAGAAATAAAGACACGTCCGAGTGGCCGGTTTACACTTTATATTGATAAAGAAGAAAGGGATACAAGTGGAGAAAAGGGATAGAAGGATTACAATTAAGCCTACTCCTAGGAAAGCAGTAAAAAGGAAGAAAAAAGAGTTAAGTTAACCTACTCCTAGATAAATGATGAAACTGGGGTGGTACCGGGCTTACGAGGTTGGCGGACCCCGATCTCTTCAATGGTTCGGGTATTTATACACATCCTGAACCGTGTTATTAGGCGTCGATTTTGAATTTCGAATGATCGACGTAATTTGGGGAGAATTGACGTGAAGTCCTCAACGACCTCCTTTTGAGTCGATGGGATAGAGGTCGTTTTCCGTCTAGGTTCGTCCCCTGATCATTGCGTCGAGGTGTAACTCTCGGCGTTTTTCGGCGCTGGCCGTTGCTTGCCCTTCTGGGTTAACCCCTTAATTGTTGTATCGAAGCGTGATCTTCGACGCTTCCCTTTGCCGGACACCGCTTGCCGCTTCGGGGTCTGTTATGAGATTCGCGCCTGAATCTCACCTTCATTCTTATCAAGATCTTTCCTTCTGCAATTTCGAGCAACTGAGGATTGACCTTGATTTCGCCTCTCCCGTCGCTTGATTAAGGCGGTCTAGTATCGACAGAAGCTGACCTGGGATGAGACGTTACTCCATCTGTCGGCTTTCCTCTTGTCGGCTGATACCCTCAGCCGACTGCGAATGTCACGTGCTGTGTTTCGGTTGCCCTTCTCTCTCTTCGACTGATGATTTCAACTGACAGTGTGCGCCATATGCCGTTTTCTCGTGCGGAGAAAATTTGGTCCAAACAATGCCCCCTCGACAATCGTCTGACGCGCCGTTCGGGCGATTATCGAAATCTTTGATTTGCACAATCTTCGAAGCCTTTTAATCATCCTTTTTTGTCGCGGAATAGATACCCTTTCTCCTGGTTTCCCAATCGAGAGATTTGATCTCGACGACCGATCTCACATTCGTTCCTTTCGATCAAATCTTTAGCCAATGTTGCCTCGTTTGCCTCGCGATTAAGGTTTTGTACCTTGCTTTGCGTGATCGCTCGTTGCCCGTGCCGATCTGACTTCACCAAAACCATCGGAGGGCTCACTGCCGTTCGTAAATTGCGTCTTCATTAATGCTACCGATTTTTTAGGGACGACGGTTCCTATTTCATCAGCTTGAAATATCCCACCTCCTTTTTCTTGCGGGGCACGTCGTCTTTCTGGGGTTTAAATCTCCTTTTCTCTGGGGTTCCCTTGTCACCTTTGCGTCTTCTTCGTCCCCCGCTTCTCTTTTTTCTTGTCCCATGGCCTCTCACGCTACTCCACTGCCGTCTGATC
Organism: Tillandsia leiboldiana; assembly: GCA_029204045.2. Taxonomy (NCBI): domain Eukaryota; kingdom Viridiplantae; phylum Streptophyta; class Magnoliopsida; order Poales; family Bromeliaceae; genus Tillandsia; species Tillandsia leiboldiana. The sequence continues at coordinate 11,379,208 of CM055068.1, forward strand.
CTGCCGTTGATTTTCGGTTCCTTCTATGGGTTATGTTAAATACGGATCTGAATAGGAGAAAAACCACGTAGAGGGGGGGTGAATAGGTGTAAACAATAAACACACCAAAATCTTTGCGTAACAAAAATCCAATGCGGAAAAGTAAATAACACGCAGAGATTTTACATAGAAAATTCCATCACAGGAGTAAAAAACCACGGGACCGATAACACGGCGAAATCCACTAGAATTAAAACATGTACAAGGTGATTTACCGTAAACCTATGACTCAACCTTTTCCATACGCTCCTAGTTGATCTTCTCCGCTCGCTCCACGACGCGCCTCGAATCCACGATTTGCGTCCAACGCCGAATCCACAGCGTCCAACCGAATCCACGGTCTCCACCAAGTAGTACATCTCGAATCCACGAAACGGTAGCACCTTGAGTTCACAAGGCCACGCGAATCCACGCGCCGATTTTAGGCAAAATCGTTGTTTGTTGGTGGTGAAAATCCGCCGAATACTTAGATCAAAGATAGATCGGAAATACCATATAAGTATTCATTAATTTGATTCTACAAAAGATATGAGCTTTGAAACCCTAGAATCAAATTAATCAATATAGATGAAGAAACATAGAATAGATCTAGTTTTTCTTTTCTTCTATATATGTGGATTTTTCTAAGTTTTTCCGTTAATTTTTGGATTACCTTTTTGGATTATCTTCGGATTACCCTAAAAGATGAAATTAGGATTTATTTATAGGTTAGAAACCTTTGGAAGAAGATAAGAATCAAAAACTGATTTAACAGAAATTTTCCCGCACGACGGTTCGGACTGGATTTGGCTTGATCCGGACTGTCCTCATTTTTCAGAGAATTTCCTGAAAAATCACGTTCGGGGTCCGGACTGAAAGATGAACGGTCCGGACTGTTCATGCGATTTCTGCAGAATCCTTGTTCGGGGTCCGGACTGAAACAAGGGAGGTCCGGACTGGATTTCCGCATGAACTTACTTATGTTCGGGGTCCGAACTGGAATGTCCTGATCCGGATCCTGAACATATAACATGTCTAGTTTTTAATTTTTATGCAATTAAAAATCCATCCAAGTGTTTCTACACTATAAGAAGTATTCGGATCACCAAAATTATTTAGTTAAATGTACCTGATCCTTTTGAATTCTTCTTTCTTGAGATTGAGGTATATGATCCAAACATCTTTATCTTCAATCTTCAAGACTTAACCACTTCACGAAATACGCCAAAATAAAATCCTTAGCACCTTCGCCCTTCGAAAGAAAATCCCCTATGCTTTCTCCATGGGCCCTCTCTCACGCCCCCGCGTCGAAACTGCGACTCGGGCTCGCCAACAGACCCGCCGCCCATACGGAAACCCCGTATAGACGAAGCGACTAACCTGCAAAAGATCAACTATACTATACAGATATCAGAGCTGAAAGTAAACTGCTGAAAATGAAAATATATACAACTCTAAATCCTCCCCAAAAACGTAAGTCTCTCAAACTGTAAAATAAAACACAACTCTATACATCACTACAAAGGTCTCTCAACATGAACTCTCAAAAAGTAAGGGGGTACATCTACTCTCTGAACGACGACTGGTAGGGATCTATCTCGCGACTCCCTCGCCTCGGTCAGAAGGATCAGTAACTGGAGCAACAGGAACAGGAGTAGGAGTCCCTGGGGAAAAAGACACCACGACGGGTGTGAGAACTACTTCCCACAGTAGTTCTCAGTGGGTGCCGCCAACAAGCCCGACGGTCTGCCCACTAAGTCTACTAGAGGCATAAAGTAACAATATAATACTGAAATGAAAGGGTTGGAAAAGTAACTCTACAGCTACTATGCCTCTATCTAGATGCTCAAAAAGTGGAACAGACGGAAACATAATGCATCTACTAACTCTCAAAGTATAGTCACCCAATCTATACTGACTGTCGCATAGGGTCCAGTCAAACCTGCGCCCACCTACTGCCTCACATCCTCAACAGGACGGGTCTACTGTAGGGTGTCCGTGACTGCCAAAACTGGCCAGCCAGAGGGACTGCGTCGACAAGTCGCGATAGCAAGTAACAGGCCCAACTCCGGAGTGGCACTCGAGGGGCGCGACCCCACCGAGGAAAGTATCCGCGCTTCTCTGTCGAGCTCAATATGGCTCATGCAGGCTATAGTCCAAACTACGATCAACAAGATCGACTAACAATACCAACGCTCACTCACAGGCTGGAAAACCACACAGCCGGGGCCACCGTCCACCAGACGGCTCCCACAACAGAACACTAAACTCACAGGAAAGACCGACACCATAAGGGTTCGAAAACCCGATAGGCCGGTGCTTAGAACCCTATCAAACAAGAACAGACTCTAGGCTTCGCCTATCGAAGTTCCCGACCCCCTTATAGTTCGGGAACACAACAATCTCGGTACAACACACAGAAGACACCAACAGGGCCCGAAAGTCCCGGGAGACCTACACCTACAACCCTATCAAACAAGAACAGGTTCCAGGCTCGGCCCCCGTGGCTTTCGTCCCGACAAAGGTACGACCCCTAGAGCCCAGACCACTCGAATCCTTTCGAGTGGGAAGGTTTACAGGAAAAAGGCGACATTTGTTACTGAAAACCATTTCCACTCGACCCACGCGGGGTGAGGACTAAAAGTAGTACCCTTTTTGAAAAGCTATCTTATTTTGAGAAGAAATCCATTTTTAATGATTTTTATTTCTTTTTAGAAAAAAAACAGTTAGAAAAATAAGTGTTTTACCCAAACCCCGAAGGGTGATGCCTTTGTCCAATCAAACAAGAACAGACTCCAGCGGCCCTTCGATGCTTGGAAGAAAACATTTGGTAGGCTAAAATCATGTGTATGTCGAAAAGGGTTCTGGGTTCTAGGTCCGGCTAACACTAGTACACTACTGCCACTAACACAGTGGCGACAACCCAAACAGGGGAAACAAGACCTCCCGGGACCACCGTTTACCCCAAACGGTTCCCGGTACAGACAAGCGATCCACTACATCTACCATACTCCACTCTGCTCCCAAGCACGAGTGCAAATGCATCCCACATTAAAAAGAAGTCCCGACCGCTCGGCCCACTACCCAGGCGAGGATAACACTAAGTCTAGGAATGAAACACAATGTGTGGATGTCTAAACATAAATAACCCTAGCCCAAGTGAGGGTTTTCTACTAGTCTGGTTACACATGTAACATATGACGGGGGTGCTAGGTCAGGTTCCAAGATAACAATAATTTAACAGGTGGTAGGAAGCAAAAGAGATCACAAGATCGACAGATAATATTAGGAATATCAATTCCTACATTCTAGCATGCTAAAAAGCACTACCATGTATGATCCTACATCAATAGAATTACTGAACAGTCCAAAGGTCACGAAGACGAGGCCACCCACCTGAAGGCGCTATCTATCCAAAGTCCCACAGCTGATGATACCCAGAAATCAATATATCCAGATCCAACGGGTCTAGCAATACCCGCAACTCTCCTGGATACAACACAGGGTTCACAGTTACACTTTAATCCAACAATTAACCAAATACACGGAGTCTGAAAAATCAGTCCCAAAGATGCAATTATTTCACCTACTGAAATGGCTCAGAAAAATCCAATAAAAATACCACAGCGATCCTCGCATCGAGACCTTCGAAACGGGTACCTGCACGCCCAATTCCAAGCACCGTAGGCCAAGTTACAAATTCCACAACACAAGGTGCACATAACCTCACAACAACACATTTGTAATTCCATACACAGATAAAGGGAGGAAATATACCTTCGGGAAAAATCTCAAAAAAATCCCAAAAAATACGGTGATAATCCTCGCGTCGCGTAGATGCAAAAAGTACAAGGCTCGTCTCAATCTGATGTCCGAGCGCGAAGATATGCCCGAAACAATCCGCTGTCCTCAAGATTCCTCACAGAAAACAAGGGTCCCAGTAAGCATGGAAAAACTCCTCGAAAAGTGCAAAATGAGGGAAAGCTGAAGATACCTAGATCGTAGCTCTGTCCGTCGCGGATCCTGCGGCGAAGAAATCGCTCGAAAAGGTTGTCGGAGTAAGCCGAGGGAGTCCTCGCACCGAAACGCGACGAAGGAGTACACAAAAGAACAAGCGTTGCGCCGCGCCGTAAAAATGGAAACCTCAGGAAGCGTGCCACATAAAATCCTAGAAATCCTCTAGAGGGTGCAGCATAGCACGGGGAGCAACTTTGCTTAAGGGCTCGGGGTGAGGGGAGGCTCGGAAACGCAAAAAAAATGGAGAAGAAGAAAGCTCGGGTCCTTAAATAGGCCAAAGAAACAAATCCAAAAATACCTATTATATCCCCTCTTCCGGGCACTCGGAGAATTCGGGCCGCTACAGTGTTGGGCCCGGCCCAACACTGTGCGCGCCCGAATCCCTCACGGGCCTCCACGTAGCCCGCCAAACAGCGCACAGCGGTGTTGTCCACCCAGCTCGCGCCACGTGGTCCACCCAGACGACGACACGTGGCAAGCAACCGGGTCAACGCGCGCCTGGCACGCCCATGTGCGCGCTGCCAGGCACGCACCCGAGGCACTCCCAGCCTGCTCCGTGGTCCCGGTCCACAACTCCAACCAACAGCCGGCTGCCACGCGTCCGCACCCAACCAGTAGGAAAACGTCACGTGGCCCGATGCTCCCGTGCACCCGCGCGCCTGCCCGCGCGCCCGCGTCGCCGCGCTCCGCCGCTGCCCGCCGCTGCCCGCCGGACGCCGGAACAGTGTCATGGTGCCTCGAAATCCGTGCGAGTCATCCGGGCTTCGAAAATACCAAGTAAATAGTCCATTTTAATCGTTTTCGCGCGCTGAATCCAAATCCGAAGTCCGTTTTGCCCAATTCCACTTCTAAAATTTTCCAAAGGCCTCCGGTGATGCAAACAAAATCCCAAATTGCACCATAAATCCATTTCTTGGGCCCGACATGCGCACAAACACTCCCAAAGGCCACTAATCCATCAATAATCTCTTAAGTGGGGATTCGGGTCCTCGCACCCTCGTTCGTGGCGAGTTCTTGTCACGCCCCGGGGTCGAAACTGCGACCCGGGCTCGCCAACAGATCCGCCATCTATATGGAACTCTCCGCACAGACGAAACGTCTAACCTGCAAATCATCTCCATAGCTAAACATGTTTCATAGCTGAATAAGAATAAGTAGCTACAGAATCAAAACTGAACATCTGAAAATAATACACTCCAAAATACATAGTCATCTCCCACTATGAACCTGATACAATAATTCTCTCAGACTGTCCAGTAAAAAATAAAATCTCACATACATGGTACATCTACCTCTGACTCTCAATAAGCTGGTAAGGAACTACTCGGCCACGCCCTTACCTCGATCTGCTGCCTCCACTCGAACTGAAGCCGGAACAACTACCTCAGAAAAACCTGTCACCACAGCGGGTGTGAGAACCACACCGTCACGTAGTTCTCAGTGGGTACCGTCTCCAACTCTACGATCTGCCCACAAAGTCTACTAGAGGCGAAAAGATAATAGGGAATGCTGTAAATAAGAATAGCTCAGCTGGAAAGAAATCTACAGCTAACATGCCCCTAGCTACCATGCTCAAAGGAATAACACTCAACTATGAATATGCTATGCATCAACTCGCTCACGAGGTGCTCACATCAACCTAATCTCTCTGACTGCCAAATCTGGTCCAGTCCAGCCTGCGCCCCCTAGTGTATCAACTAGGGCCCCTAGTGTACCAACTAGGGTGTCCAATCGGACTATCACAATATCACGCAAAGCAGCCTCATCAGGCGCATCATCATCAAGCAGTCTCATCAGGCGCATCATCATCATCGCATCCGGAGCGGCTCTCGAGGGGCGCGACCCCACCGAGGAATAAGCGTGTCTCATCTGGCTAAAATAGCGGCATCTTGTGATGACCCGGATCTCCGCAGAGCTTTTGCAGTGTGAATTGAGGCTTCTGGAGGCCTATGATGTGTGATGGTGGTGTTTGTGCGCAAATCGGACTCAAGAAATGGACCTAGCGCCGAATTTGGATTAAGTTTACCTGTCCGGATGCCTTCGACAAATTTTAGAAGTGGAATTTGGCAAAACGGATATCGGATTTGGATTCAGCGCGCGAAAACGATGAAAATGGATTATTTACTTGTATTTTTCGGAGCCCGAATGCCAAAACATGGATTTCGAGGCAAGAGGTTACTGTTTCGGCAGCCGGGGCAGCGCCGGCGGCGACAGGCAGCAGCGAGGGCGGCAGGTCCACGGGTTCTGGCGTGCACCGGGCGTAGCAAGTTGAGTCGGTGGACACGTGGCGTTCGGGTATAGACCGGTCAACGCACGCGCGCAGCGGCGCAGCGCATGGTGGACCCCGCCAGGCCACGTGTCGCCCACTCATTGGCGGGCGGAGCGACCTGGCTGGGCCGCCGTGAACCGCGTCCCACGGTCCCCGCCCTGGACCGCGCTGCTACGCGGCGCGCCGCGATTCGCGGGCGCGCGTGCGCCGGGCGCGGATCGGGTGACGTGGCGCGCCGAGGGTGATCCGGGCACGCACAGTAGCGGGTTCGGGCCGGATTCGGGCGCCCGAATCCGGATTCTTTGGTGTGTTGGGCTTGCGCTATAAATAGCCCCTTTGGGCTTCTTTTTGAGGGCTTTCCCGAGCTCTTCTTGGGCTGAGGCTTTTAAAAAAGTTGTTCCTCTCCCTCTCCTCCACCCTTCGATGGATCCCCGGATTTTTTGGAGGCCGCAACATCGGTGTTTTCTGCGACGCGGCGCACTTCGACGCTTCTTGGATTGTGGCTTCTACCGTCGAATTTCAGTGCGCGAGACCTCCTGAGCTGCCCTGTTGGACTTTTGAGCCTATTTTTGTAGCAGCACGTTCACGAGAGGTATATCTTCGATTTCCGTGTTGATCACTTCGCCTCATTTTGAGTTCTTGGCACAGTTTACGAGACATCTTTGAACCCCTTTTCTGCTGGTGGTTTTCTGGACTGCGGAGGCTTGTCGGATTTTTATCTCTACACTCGGGTATCGGATTTCAACGTACGAGGACTCGATCGATATCTACACTTCGAGAGGAACGCGCTCGTATTTTTATTGGAATTTTTGGAGGACTCTTCAAAGGTGATAATTAAGGTTCTTTGGGGACTGAGTTTCTGCAGGCTTGTGATTGTGAAGGTTTTGGCTTACGGCGATGTTTTAATTGTATCTTGACCTACAGGTGTCGGAATAAGATGTATGAATACTCAATTTGCATCTACTCGTCGCGAGAATCGTAGTTGTGTTTTTTCTGGGATTTTTGGAGGACTGCACGCAGGTGAAAAATCCCCTTCTTTGTGCTGGTTGGTAAAAACAACATGTGCTGTTTGGGTGTTTTGGGGTATTGATCGTGTTGTTGTTGGTTGTGTTGTTTATTGAGCAGAGGCTTGCGCGACCGTGTACCGAGGGTGCAGTTTCGGCGGATTTTGATAGCGGGTGACTATGCACTTCACCGACTTCGGCTTTGCCTGCGGAAAGCGTTTCAGGTGGGTTGCTTCATCTCCAAAACCGGTGGACGGTTCTCTAATTCTATTTGATAGGATGCATGCATGTTTAGGGTACATTATTTGTGATTGAGAGGTAAGCTTAGTAATGTTGATTGTCTAAAAGAATTGCAAGATTAATATTCATGTTATATTATGAGGACTTGCATGATTCGGATATCCATGTTGGTGATTAAGAAAAGCTTACCTAAGGGATTGTTACCCTCTGTGACTTATAGCATGCATGATTAAGGTACAACTATTAGAATTGAGATGTAAGCGTGGAAAGTGGCCTAGATCATGTGGATTAATGCTTACTTGATTATTGTACATGCTTTAGAGGATTTGAGATCTAGCATTCTTGATGGCTATGTTCATGTTATACTAGATGAGATAGAGTTCATGCTCGATTACCCTTTGGCATATTTATGTGGAATTGATATATTATAGCAGTGATTATTAGCATGCCATGTTAGCACATAGCCTTTCATGAGGACTGATCATTCAAGGGGACAGGATGATGTGGCTATATGCGGATATTACTCTTAGGAGTTATTATGGATTATGGATTATGGACAGGTGTAGTTCATTAGTGATTCTGGCATGTGTTTATACTTATGTGGAGCTGCTATTTGTTTTTATCTTGTATATTCCTTGAGGACAAATGCATGCTTGTATGGACATCTAGATAGGCCATCTTTTGTTGCTACACTATCATGTTGGAACTTGACTTAGGAGAAACCATATTTGCTTCTTTTCTCCTTATTCGTTAGTCAGGCGATTCTTGTTTCTCGAGTTGAGCAGGGGTTTGGGATAGTGTAGTCGAGACTTCGAGTCTGGGGCAGGTTGGACTTGATTGTGGGTTGTGGGTGTTGCGGCGACCGCGGATATTGGGCGGTTGACCGGATATGTACTTGTGCATCAGATTGGGTATCGGGTTTCCCTTTAGTGGATGGAGTTTCCCACTTATTGTTTACTGTTGTTTTAGATTGGGGATCGGGTTTTCCTTTAGTGGATGGGTTTTCCCACTTTGATCAGAGTCGTTATCCAGTCCTGCTATATCGTGATACTTGTTACAGTGATACTCGTTACAGTGATACTTGATACAGTGATACTTGTTACGGTGATACTTTACTCGTGTGGGTCGCTCCCCACGAGTGCCACTCCGGAGTAGGTGATTTACACAGCGGCCAGCGAGTACCGGACAGTGAGTGCCGGTCAGTGAGTGCCGATCTGTTAGCAGATACTTGAGACAGTTTGAGCAGGCAGTGCCAGTTTTTACTGGTCCATTGATTGGGTTTATTCAGGCAGATACTTTTATTGTTGCACTCGTGCCTGGGGGCCGAGTGGAGTCTAGTAGCTGTGATTAGACCAGTGCTAGTGTTGTTGGGAGCCATTTGGGTTGACGGTGATTCCGTGTCGTTGAGAGTACTTCGACCATTGGGCGGGATGTTGAGGATCTTGAGTCTTTCCATTATGAGAGAGAGCATGGATTTCGACTATAGCCTGCATATGCCACTATTCGATAGCGAGTTAGTCCGATTGGACACCCTACGTTGATACACTAGGGAGGCGCAGGCTTGACTGGACCTGATGTGGCAGTCAACTCGATTGGGTCGATTGTGCACTTCATGTGCGACTGGTTGCATACCTTTCATTGGTTTTTACCTTTTGAGCATTTAGATAGAGGCATGGTAGCTGTTGAGTACCTCCAGCTTTCTTGTTCAGTTTTTACTGCATTGTTATCTTATGCCTCTAGTTGACTTAGTGGGCAGATCGTCGGGCCTGGCGGTGGTACCCACTGAGAACTCCCTTTTTAGTATAGTTCTCACACCCATTAGGGGTTTTACCCCTCATTCTTTTCTCTCCTTGTTTTGCAGAGTCTTAGCAGGTGTTGCTGATTCTGCGGTTGCTGTTCGAGGCGAGGGAGTCGCGAGCTAGATCCCTACCTGTCTTTGGAGAGTAGCGGTACCCCTTTCATTGGAGATTTGCAGTACAGTCAGTAGATTATTTACTTTCCCGCTTTTGAGAGATTATTGTAGTGAGGATATGACTTGTACTGAGAGTCTGTACACTGATGTACTATTTCAGGTTATCCTCCCTGTTGAGTTCGGAGTTTTTTTGTATTTGAGGATTTTGTATGATGATCACTTATGGGAGATGGACATTAGATCTTTATTATTTCCAGTTGTACAGATGATTGGTTTTGAGTTTTACAGCAGTTTTATTTTATAGCTCTGATATCTGTTTAGCTGTAGTACCTTTCTTTGCAGGTTAGACGCTTCTCCTATGCGTGGTTTCGTATAGGTGGCGGATCTGTTGGCGAGCCTGGGTCACAGTTTCGACCCCGGGGCGTGACACATCTGCAGGCTATAATCCAAATCCACGATCAAGCGGGTCGACAATATCCAACTCACAATACTAACCCACTAGCTGGAGATACTCTACAGCCGGGATCACCGTCAACCCAAACGGCTCCCAAAGTAGGACTCCAACTCAATCCACTAAAAGAAACTGGCCGAAGATGCTCAACAGCCGGGATCACCGTCAACCCAAACGGCTCCCAAAACAGAAATCCTATACGATCCAATAAGACCCACAGCCACACCAACGAAGGGCCCGAGAACCCCGAAAGACTAATCAACCCCAATCAAACAAGAACAGGCTATAGGCGTAGGCTTCCGTTGTTCTTGACCCGAGGGAAAAAACAGCCCTTAGAACCCAGATCACTCACCCTCACGGTGAGGTAGTTTGTAAGAAAAGGTGATCTTTATTGCTGAAAACCATTTCCACTCAAACCCTCTCGGGGTGAGGATAAAAATAGTTCACTTTTTAGAAAACCGTCTTAATTTGAGAAAACCACTTTTATAGATTTTAGTTCTTGCGAAAATTAGTTTAAAACAGGTTTATTTTCTGAACCCCGAAGGGCTAGTGCCTTCACTCTATCAAACAAGAATAGGCTCCGGCGACCCCTCGAAATTCAGAAGGAAAAACACTTGTTACAAAAATCATGAGTGTTCAAAAATATTCTGGGTTCAAGGTCCTGATATCACATGCACACCATGGCCACGACCTAGGTGGCGGCAACAAGACAGAGAATACCCGACGACACGGGACCACCTGTCACGCCCGGGTGTAAACCAGAACCCGGGCCCGTAATCTGTATCCGGTCAACCGCCTACTATCCGCGGTAGCCGCAATACCCCACAACCCATAATCAAATACCACCTGTCCCCGACCCCAAGGTCCCAGCTACACTATCCCGTACCCCTGCTCAAACCCGAGCAACAGGAACCACCTGACTAAAGAATAAGGAGAAAGAAGCAAGCATGGTTTCTCCTAAGTCAAGTTCCAATATAATAGTGTAGCAACAAATAGTGGCCTATCTAGATGACCATACAAGCATGCATATGTCCTCATGAAAGATAAAGAAAGTGTGACAAATAGTGGTTCCACATGTGTATCAATTAATAGCTCCGCATAGATATAACCATCATGCTAAAATCATTATCCAACCATACATGTCTAAAATCCACAAATTTCCCTCTCCTAAATCATCCACCTATGCATGTCCAAAAGATCCTCAAGTGGTAATGTCACGCCCCGGGGTCGAAACTGCGACCCGGGCCCGCCAACAGATCCGCCGCCCATACGGGAAACCCCGTATAGACGAAGCGTCAAACCTGCAAAAGATCATCTACACTAACAGATATCAGAGCTGAAAGGTAAAAGCTGAAATAAAATAAATACAACCCAAGTCCTCACAAATACCTAAGTCTCTCAAACTGTAAAAGAAAAGTACAACTCTAAACCTCACTACAAAGGTCTCTCTCTGCAATAAAAGAAAAGTACAACTCAATACTGTCGGGTTATGTATAATATGGATCTAAACATTGTGAAAACGGAATTCATCTTTGTCAATCCAAGTATGCAAAGGAGTTGGTCAAGAAATTCGGTTTGAATGATTCTAACGACTATCCGACTCCTATGGGAACTAGCTATAAGGGATTAGGAAGTAAATCTCACGGAGAGAGTGTAGATGAGAAACTTTATAGAAGTATGATTGGAAGTCTACTCTACCTTACGGCTAGTCGTCCGGATATTTCCTTCAGTGTAGGAATTTGTGCGTGATATCAATCTGCACCGAAGGAAATTCACTTGAAAATAGTAAAAAGAATCATCCGGTACGTGAAAGGTACAATAAATTTCAGAATTTGGTATCCTATGGGCACATCTCTTGATATTATAGGATATTCGGATGCTGATTGGGCAAGATCGGTAGATGATCGGAAAAGCACTAGTGGGTGATCGGAAAAGCACTAGTGGAGCATGCTTTTATCTTGGCCATTGTCTTGTTGCATGCCATAGTAAAAAGCAAAACTATATTGCTCTATCTACTGTCGAGGTGGAATACATATTTGTGGGAAGTTGCTCAACTTAATTCATTTGGATGAAAAGCGTATTGTAGGTTATGGATCCCCAAGGATCTAAATAGGTTCTATCAAATACCTAGAGGGGGGGGGGGGGGGGGGGGGGGGGTGAATAGGTATAATATCCAAAAACCAAATCTCAGTGCAATTTAAAATAAATACGGAAAATAAAAACAGCACACCGAGATTTACATGGGAAAACTGGAACCAGGAGTAAAAACCCACGGGACCAACACACAATAACAATCCACTAAGAATAGAAAGATAACAAGGTGATTACCGAATCCACGGACTCCAACCCCTCCTTCAACTTCTTTGGATATTGCGCTCACCGACTGCAGGTCCAATGCACACGTCCGAATCCATGAACGCCACTCGAATCCACGAGCAACACGTTTCGAATCCACGAAACGCCTTCAGCACATCAAATCCACGATGCCATGTCAAATCCTTGACGCAAACTCAGCCGTAACGAAAGTATAGGCTTCGATGGTGATTCTTTACTTAGAATAACATTAGAGAACCATGGATGAAATATCTAAGCAAAGATTAGATCAATTCGACAAAAAGCATATCGTCAAAGAACCGTCGAATTGACCTAAGAGAGGCTAAAAAGAAGAACGATAAAAACCTAGCCTCTAGGGTTGCTCTCAAGTGTTTCTGAGTTGGTCGGTACCTCTTGAGAAACCCTAAGTATCTATTTATAACCTTTGGAATATAATTAAAGTCGGTTTAGCATTCAAATCATAACTGAACATTGCGTACCGGTACTAAAAGGCAGGTTCTGGTACTCAATGACGCAACAGAGAAAATTTTCTATTGCGTATCGGTACTCAAAGTCAGGTACCGGTACCCGATGCAAAATCCAGAAAATCTTGTGACGGGTTTTGAGGAACTCAAAGTGTGGTTCCGGTACTCAATGTAAAATAATGAGTTTTTCAAAGATAAGTTTAACAAAACAAACCATGTACCGGAATCCAAACTTAAAATAAGTTATAAGATAAAAACCAAGTTCCCAAAACCTCTTTTAAACCTGGTTTCAATAGATTCATGATTCCAAAGATTATAAATAAATATAAATCACCATGAATACTATAATCATACCTGAGTGTCAACTTGAGCTCTTTGTTGAATCTTCATAGAGTCTTCGATTGCTGATTTGACAATTTGATCACTTCAAGACTTCGACTCAAATCACGAAATATGCCAATATAAAATTCGTAACAATCTCCCCCTTTCGCAATTTCGTGACAAAACTCAAAAATACATAAAACGCTCAAGACACTCATCTTAAACCAAAAATCGAAACTCAATGTCATCACCAAAATATTGATTTTCTTTCGCGTGAATGATCCAAATAAACAAAAATACAATCGAACCAATCCTAAAACAAACTCTATGACTTAGGACTTGGAGTCTTAAAATGATGTATATCCTGCAAAACAAAACTCCAAACAAAATCAAAAGTCAGTTGTCAGAATTTAAATGTAAGTTCTACATTCGATTCGTCCTTTTGGTTCTTTTTGATTTTTGGCTTTTTTTCATCATCTCCCCCTATCTCGATCATCTCATCTCCGCCTTCTATTCTCCTATCTTCTCCCCATTTTTGTCAGAAATTATCAAATCAAGAAAACAGTAGACAAAAGAAAATCACTAAGAGCATTAGTTCATAGATACATGACCATAAAAGTTCTTGTTCATCAACAAACGAAAAAGTAAATGAAAAGCAAGAACAAGAAAAGCAAAGAGTCACTCATCGTCATATCCTGAATCATTATCGTCATCATGTGATGTAGGTCCATGTAAACTACTTTGTTCGGTCGCTCCAGGAACTACATCATCATGTTTGCAGCCGAGGATATCAAAAATCTTCTTTAATCCGTCCTCAAGCTTTTTGAACCCTTGTTCTATTCTTTTCTTTAGTGAGCGTACATCCCGATATAATGATTATAAAGTCACTACCTCATATGAACTAGAAGAGTCTTGATGTTCCACTTGACGAGGCGGTGCACTTAGTGAGCGTACATCCCGATGTAATGATTGTAAAGTCACTACCTCATCTGAACTAGAAGAGTCTTGATGTTCCACTTGACGAGGCGGTGCACTTGGTGTAGCTTCACTTGCATATCCTTTCACTTGCCCAAACGTCTTTAGAGTGCTGATTGACTTGGCCAAAGTAATTCCATCAATAGCGCCCAAGCCATAGTCATATTTGACACAGGAAATATCTACTCCATGATCTTCCAAAATGCTAGTGATCAAGATCGGGTATGGAAGAAGTTCACGACGATTTGATCATTGAATTACATGCACCATCTGTTGCCAAATAAGAAATGGAATATTGATGTTTACTCCATATGCACTCTCTGGGTGACCAAGGAAATAAAGAAGAAGAAGTCGATCCCATCGAATCATTTTAGTCCCCAATGTAGGCAAGAGGTTGTAGCATACAATTAAAGACAGAATATGGTACTCTGGCTTTAAGTCCTTTGACTCAACATACAACCTGTTTGTGTGTGTTCCTGATTTGCAAATAGCATTCACAACGATATCCCAATGAGTTTCGTGCTGAAATTCACCATGAGTAAAGTGCAGACCAGTTGTGTCAACAATCAATCCCAGCAGGAGTTATATCGAACTTGACACCTCTAACTGTTGTTTCAAATATGAATGTTCCGGTGTTAGGATCCTCGTGAAGTATAACTGCTTTCATGTAAAACTCCTTGAGTAGCTCCACACAGAAACCCATCCTAGCAGGAACTCTACCAAGTGGCTCAATAGGAATCCGTTCCAGTAGCCTTGCAAAGTCCGGAACTTCTCGATATAATTCAGAGAAGTTGACGTGTCGCTCACCAATACATGCTCTATTCTCAAAGATTGTACGCGGCTTTGAGCTAATATGTTGTTCACCTTCCCCAAGCTTTGATTGCCGTTCATATTGAGAGCGTTCACGAATTACCGGTCCACCGGTACTTCTTCATGGAGGAGAATCCGAACCTTTCTTTTTCCTTGAAGTCATTGGTGCCTTTCCCTTTCCTTTTACTGATTCTTCCTCAGATTCAGATGAAGGTTCTGATTTAAAACTTGTTGATCCTTCATCACGTGATCGTTTAGAAGCTTTCTTCTTTCCACGTCCACGACCACGTCCACTCCCGGTGGCCGTCAATACCACAAGTGTAAGTAGCAAAGAGAATGCCATAATCCTGTGAAGAACATCATGCCACTATGATTTGATCGAATATGAATATCATAAAGAGGCCTGAAGATGTTAAAAGATTTATCACTCAAAACCAATTTACATGCAAGCCTCAAAATTTTAAATTTCTTCGTATAAAGAAATGATGTAAATGTTAGATTCAAGCAAAATATGCAAGAAAACGTGAATCTAATCACATAGAAAGCAATCATTTATGTTCAAATCAAGAAATCAAGGTGATATATGCAAGAGATTTCATTAAAAATAGAGATCAACTCAAAAATTTCAAAATGAATCATCAAAACCTAAAAACTAGGGTTTTGAAACATAAAAAGCAAGATTGATGAAAGATCTTACAAATCACAACAAAAATCTCGTTGATTCGGAGGAGAAACACCTTAGAAATCTTTTAGAGAGAGAAAGGGAGAGTTTTTGTTGAAAGGGAAGTGAGAAAATACAACTCGGTTTCGGTATTTAACAAAAATGCAGATTGCGTACCGGTACTCGAAAGTGCGTACCGGTACCCAATTAAAAATCTGAAAAATCCAGCTTCATGTTCCAGATCAAAAACTTTATTCCGGGAATTTCGTTCCGGTACCGAAAGGGGAGTACCGGTACTCCAGAGCAAAAATCATAAAATTCTTGATACAAATCCAAATTTTGTAATCTTTAAAATACCGATTTGCATGCAATCAAGAAAATCAATTTAAGTGCTTGAAAAATGTGAGATCACACAGATGTCATTCAATCCAATTAATTTTACAAAAATTAAAAAGATTTACTCCTTAATCATGAAAAACAAAGATAAAACATTATAACCGTTTTTAATTTTATATACATCAAACACAAGTCATCAAAAATAATCTAGAGATCCAAACTCTATCAAGATGTAATGGATTATCAAAAATGACTTATAGAGATTTCCAAATGACATCAATTTAATCAATACCCTTTCAAATTTGAGATAAGCACAAAAATATCTAAGGGTGGCTCTTTGAGTATCTTTCAACTATCCCATCTTATACCAACCAGGAGATTGTTCAAAAATATAAGAAATTTGAATATAAATCTCCAAATGCTTAACCTAAAAATTTTACCTAAAATATTATCAAGCATTCAAAACATGTGGTAGCTTCACACACTTACCTGACGACCGGGGTGGCAGCTCTTTTCAACATGTGGTGGTAGTTTTCACACTCCTTTACGGATGTAACTCTTTCCACATCTTTTTCATCTCATTTATTTACCCTTGTAAGAATACAATCTCTTACGTGAAAGAATTAAATCCCAAATTTTAGTCTATTCGTAGTCTCATATTCATCACAATGAATTCACACAACCGAGATAGGTTGAGCATCTTAAGATTACACATGATTACTAAAATTTGATGAAAATAAATATCAAAAACTCCTATAATGGAATATCTTCAAAGATGATGATTATGGAGTAAAGTTGATAATTAATATAAAATTAATTTGGAGTGAATGAAAGTAAACCCTTTTGATGTTCAATGAACTCGTTCGTTAAAACCCTTTTGTTTGAAAACAAAACATTAAAACGACAAGTATTGAAATCATGTAATGCAAAAATCAAGATATATATATATATATGAAAAGAAAACAGATCAAAGCACTACACACAGTCAAAAGCAACTTAAAACTTAAGACAAGGAAAGATATCACCTTTCCAGTTATCTCGGTGACTATTTTGTGTGACAACACCAGTGCCATCAATATTTCTAAAACCCTGTGTTGCACTCGAGAACAAAACACATTGAATTAAGATATCATTTTCTAAGAGAACTAGTTGAATCAAATACCAGTGCCATCAATATTTCTAAAAATCCTGTGTTGCACTCGAGAACAAAACACATTGAACTAAGATATCATTTTCTAAGAGAACTAGTTGAATCAAATATTTTGCAAATTTCCTATGTTTCAACTGATGATCAACTAGCCGATATTTTAACAAAACCTTTGGATCAAAAATATTTTATTCATTTGCGAAAAGCAATTGGTATACTTTTTTTGAAATAACTGATTTTTGAACCATTGGTTAGGTTAGGTTTTGTTTTGTATTTTTGTTCTCTTTGTTTGTATATATGCAGTCTAAAACATTAACGGAGTATTAACAATTTTGACTTTAATTGCATCCTTTCATATTTTGAGAAGTTTATTATGATTTAGATATCATCATAACTCATTTGATGCAATGATCATTTATATCAATTATTTCATCTTTAATTGATCAAAGTCATTATTATCTCACTCAATGAGCTCCTAGTATTGTTTTTATCTTATTTAATGATTGAAATAAGTATGAATACGAGATCAATTTTTGGTTAACACTTAATATTTTACATAATTAATAGCCAATTGAGGGGGAGTAATTTTTAGTTTTTCATACACATAAGATGTGGAAAGAGTTACATCCATTAGTAGAGTGTGAAAACTACCACTGCATGGAGGAAAGAGCTATCACCTCGGTCGTCCGAGTAGTGTGTGCAGCTACCACATGTTTTTGAAAAGTATGGTGTTAATGATTATTTTTTAAACAATGCTAAATGGAGTATTTGATTCATTCAATAATCCATGGTTGGTATAAGGTGAAAATTTTTGAAAGATGCTCAAAGAGCCACTCCCTAAAATTGGTTGACTAAATAAAATTATCTAATTTATTAAGGATTTCAAACATCTATCGATCTTGATGCTTCATTTTCTTTGCTCAATTGATGATTTGATAAATTCATTACTCATTAGATCGTGATTGATGTTTCGAACTTGCTCAACTTTAGAGGTTTTAATTTTTATAAATTTTTCTTTTATAATTTGGGATATTTTGATAAAATTTCTCATAATCTATATATTTTTTTATATTAAACGATACTTTTTGTATAAAGTTGATATATAAGAATGCGTACATACTTTTTTTCGATTTTTTGGAATTTTTCTGAAAAAAAAGTTGCAGGCAGTCTGGACTGAGGTTAGTCAGTTCGGATCCCGAACGATAGGATTCTACGCGTAAAGCCGATCCGGACTGACTTGTCGAGCTGATCCGGACCGCGCGCTAGGGCTTATATTGAAACGAAAGGTTTTTTATTTCATTTTCATACAAGCTTTTGATTCTTGCTTTCACACTTCCTCTCTCTAGAATCAAGAAGCTCTTGGATCATTCCCTTACTGATTTCTCTTCCATCTAAGTAAGTTTTTGGATCAAATCTCGGTTAATTCACAGTTTTTGCTTATTTCTTCAAAACGAGATAGAATCCATGCCATGAATTCATTTTTAGATGTTTTTCTCTGAAATTTCTTGCATGAATTGAACTCTGAATGCCTAGGAAACCTATTTATGATTGTTTATTACATTGTAAACGAATTTTTGGGCTTCGATTTCTGAAATTTCTGTATTAGGGCAAATTTTGGAATTTTTTGAAATTGTGGAATTGATCCGTTTTGGTTAAACTTTTTGCAAATATCACTTGATTCCTAGCTTCTACATGACATAAGAGTTATTTGGATATAATTCTACAATTTTTTGGGATTAAATAATTTTTTTTCATGTATTTTGTAGCTCTTGCTCACAGGATAATTTTTGAAAACTTTTCAAAATGGTGTTTGCATGGTTAATTGTCTTTATCACGGCTCTTGTTAGCACCCGTGTGACAAACAAGTTAAAGAGAACAAGAAAGAATCAAGATGATACGGAATTTGTTATGTTGGATTAATCGGAGACCGAATCCGAAGAATGGGAACAATTGACTGAAGCAGCGGCAAAGGGATCTGCTTCCAAAGGGAAAACTTTAGCTTTAGTAAAAGCTAAAACACCTTCAACTGCTGCCGAGAAAGGGAAAGCTCCGATGGAGCCGGTTTCTACAAAGAGGAAAAGCGTTGCTCGCAAGAAAACTCGACGCGGCGGGATTCACATCGAGGAGCCACTTGCGAGTGTGCCACCTCCAGCTGAAGAAAACGTTGTTCACATTGACACTCAGCGAATGAAAGCATTCAAGAATCGTGAATGCATTGGTGAGCGACATGCCAATGTTGGAAACTTGCGTGATAGATTTGCGGCTTTTGGACGTTTATTTGATCAAACCGGCTTATCTCTGATTTGCAAGTTCCCGGAGACAATAGGTTATTGAGTTCACCTTGTCAGGACTTTCTATTTGTGTGCGAACAAGCTTCAGGAAATAGAGGGCGGACCTATGGAATTTCATACCACAGTCCGAAACACAAAGCTGAAGATTACACCTTAATTGATTGGAGAGGTTTTAGGGATGAATTCTCAGCTGGTAGGGACTCATTTTATGAAAGGTCAAATTTTAACCACAACTGTTTGGAGGACTGTCGTAGATAGGGTATGCATGCCAGATACTCGGTTGGCGGGAAACTCCGTATTTTCAAAAGAACTCTGACACGAGTACAGGTTTTTGAATTTATTGTATGTTACAATATTCTTCCTAACATGTAGACCAAAGTCCTTAGATGGGATTGTATGTTGGTTCTATATCTTTTGAGACATCTATTTGCCGCGGAGGGTTTGAACATCAACATTCCATACATCATTTGGAATAGGATGGCTCGGTACGTGGAGCATCCTCATCAAATGGAGAGACTTCCATTCCCACTGATTATAATGCGATTTTTTAAGAAGTTCAATGTTGATACTCAGTCATCGAGTTACCAACATAGTCTGGGAACAATTAACGATTCTACTATTGTGAAGTCTCTACCTCGGAAACCCGATGATACACCAACCCCTCCAAGGAGCAAAAGACCTTCAACCTCCTCTCCAACAGTAGCACCATCAACACCAACACCAACACCAACAGCGACAGCAGCGGAAACAGCAGTAGCACCAGCAGCGCAAGGAGTTTTTGAAACCTCAGAGGATGATGCCTCTGTTACTTCGATCTATAGAGAGCAGCAACGGCTCTCATCGGAACAAGAGAGGATTTCCATGGAACATGAAAGTATTTCTCTCGACCTATAGCGGATTACATCAGTTCAAGAGAACTTGAAAAAGAAATACAAGACACTGACGAAACTGGTCAAGAAAATTTTTACCAAGCTCGGATACAGCAGCTCCGACGACTCCTGTTCCGAGTAAAATTTTTGTTTTCAGAAAACAGTTTTTTTTCACTTGCATGCATGGGATTTTTATTTTTTCTTTACATTACTCTGCATGTGCAGTTAGGGATCTCTTCCCCACATCATCTTTTTGGCCTTTTCGTTGACAAAAAGGGGGAGATGATCATGAGAACTTTGAACTTTTGATACTTGCTCTGACATTAACTCTCTAACTATTTGGGCATGTATATATTCTAATTTGCTAACAAGTGAAGCAAACTGGAACAGGTAAGAAGTTTAGATATTAAACTCTGAACACTCTGAACAATTTGAATTTACTTACTTTGAACTACCTGTCGACTTTGAACTACTTGTTGAACATTTTGATATGAGAATTTCAATGCTTATCGTTATGTATATCAAGACAAATGTAAATTCTTTGATTGTTTATTGATTTAAATTCTTGAGGTACTAATGAATTTTATTTCTGTCAAGAATTGTTTCTTTTGCAGAGAGTACAAGATTTGAAAACTCCTAATTGTCTAAGTCTAGAGTTTGTATTAGGAGTTTACTGTTGTATTTACATTTATTTGGATAGTTCATACGTATTTTTGTTGTATGGTGATAGCAACAAAAATTATTTTTCAATAATTTTTTTTATGGATTATATGTTTTGTCACGAAACCGCCAAAGGGGGAGATTGTTAAGGATTTTTATATTGGCATTTTTCGTGAAGTTATTTGAGTTTTGAAGATTGAAGTTGAAGAATTGTCGATCACATACATCAATCTCAAGAAGAATGGATTCAAAATGTTCGGATACGTTAAATTAAATATTTTTGGTGATTTGAATACATTCTTATAGTTTAGAAACACTTGGAATAATTTTCATGGCATAAAAATAAAAAACTGGATATTTTTAGTGTTATGGATCCGGATCAGGCAGATCCAGTTCGGAGCCCAAACATGGTTTGGTTCATGCGCAATTTCAGTCCGGATCAACCCCCATTCAGTCCGGACCCTGAACATTGATTTTGCTATATCGCATGAATCAGTCCGAATCAACCCCCATTCAGTCCGAACTCCAAACCATATTTCTGAAAATTTTCTTGACTGTGACCACAGTCCGGATCAGATGAAGTCTAGTCCGGACCGCCGTACGGGAAAAATTCTGTTAAGGTAGTTTTTGATTCTTATTTCTTTCCAAAAGGTTTCTAGCCTATAAATAGACCATAAGATCATCTTTTAGGGTATTTCAAAAACTGATCAAAGATAATCCACATATAAGGAAGAAAGGGAAAACACGTTTATTTTCATGTTTCTTCATCTATATTGATCAATTTGATTTTAGGATTTTTCAAACTCTTATTTCTTGTAGAATCAAATTGATGAATATTTAGATGGTGTTTTCTTATCTATCTATGATTATCTAAGTATTTGGAATCATCACCACCAATAAACAAACAACAATTTTCAAAAGGAACATCGGCGCGTGGATTCGCGTGGCCTTGTGATTCAAGGTGCTATCGACTTCGTGGATTCAGAGTTAGGCGCGTTCGTGTGATCGACTAGTGCTATATTGGTAAAGACCGTGGATTCGGTTGGACATCGTGGATTCGACGTTGGACTTCGTGAATTCGAAGTTGGACCCAAATCGTGTGATCGAGACTCGTTGAGGACTACGGAGAAGATCTACTTGAAGCGTATGAAAAAGGTTGAGTCATGAGTGTGCGTTATATCACCTTGTACGTATTTTAATCTTAGTGAGTTTTTTTGTGTGATCGGTCCCGTGGTTTTTTACTCATGAATTGGAGTTTTCCACGTAAAAATCTTGCGTACATTTTTTATTTTTCGCATTTGGTTATTTTTTCGTAAAGATTTCTGAGTTTTATTGTTTACACCTATTCACCCCCCCTCTAGGTGGTTTTTCCCCTATTTAGATCCTTGGATCCCATAACCCACACTCCAAGGGTGGCTAGTTAAGCCCCTCTGTGCCCCCAGTGGTCCGAGCTTCTGGTGGGTCCTTATCTTTTCCAGGCGTTGTGACGGCCGATACGCTAGTCTTCCTTCGGCCTATTGGCCGAAGGGTCTTCTGGGTTCCCCATGGACTCGGTTTTTCTCGTAGTCGCGGAGGGGGCCTTGCTGCTGCTGTGGGGCCCGTGACCCCTCGTCGTCGACTTGGCTCGGCCTCGGCCTCTCTCGGCCGTAGGACTCTTGCAAAACCCTCTGGATAGGAAGGCCTTGCTCTTCTTCCTTGCCCTCCTCTTCGGAGGACTGCTTGTTGTATCCTTCGGCCGAACTTGAGCCCGACTAGTGGTTGTGGTGGTTTATGCCTTCATCGCAGCTGATGGAGGCGAACCATTTTTTCACCTTCTCTGGTATATCCACGAGGAGGGCGTCCCAATCTTTTTCTGTCATTTTGGCCTTTCATCGGATATAAAGCTGAAATACGCTTCGTGCTGATTTACCCTTCGCAGGGGACTCGGGCCCTTGCATCGGCTTTTTCCTTTTGCGGTCGACCATGTTTACCTGCGGAGGAAAGGGGTTATTGTCAACCTCCATGTCTTTCTTTTCTTGATCGGCAAAAATGAGCCGACCCTAATCAATCTCTTTCTGTGTCTGCTTCTTAAAGGCTAAGCATTCGCCTGTGCGGTGGCTCCAAGAATGGTGCCACTTATAGTATTTTCGTTGTGGTGACCGGAATCCCTGTGATGCTTGGCTATGTGGTCAGCGGCTTGTAGACACCCATCTTTGTGTGTTGGAGGCATTTACGTGCAAAACGGACATGAGAAATGGATTCAGCGCGAAAAATCGGAGGAAAATGTGGATTTTTAGCTTTTGGAGCAGGATTCGAGCGCCTGGTTCTTCGGCGCTGTAGTGTGGACAGCGCGGGCAGGCGCGGGCAGGAGCGGGTCAATGCGGGCGCGGCGACCGAGGGCGAGACACGCGATAGCGTTTGATTGGGTGCGCTGTCACCTCGAGGGCGCTGTGTATAAGGGCGGACACGGGACACTCCACGATTGGCCGAGCGGAGGATTTTTGTCGGGCACGCAGTGGCTGATGCGTGGCGGGTGATGGACGGCGATTGCGGTTTCGGGCGCACTCGGATGATCGCCACGTGTCCAGGTGCAGGGGTGCGATGTTTTCGGGGGCCCGGAAGTTGCCCAAAAATCTAAGAATTGGGCAATCTTGTGGGCTATAAATTGCACTCCTTCTCCTACTTTGCAGAGTTTTGGACTTTGTTTTTTGGAGAGCCCTTTTACACAAAGAAGCTCATCTTCTTCCCCATTATTCTTAAGCACATTTGGAGGATCCAAGAGGTGTCATTTTCTTCTTCTTCCTACCATTAGAGAGCTCCACCATTATTGCAATTTTAGCCAACTCCGTCGACGTTTCGTGCGCGGCCTCCCCTAAGATAACCACTTGGATTTTGTGGCTAATATTTGGAAAGGACCATCACAAGAGGTAGGCCTACAACTTTACTATTGATCACTTTCCTCCATTCTCGAGTTTTTTTAGAATTTTTACTTCATCTTTGGAGCCCGCGTGCATAGGGCAGAGTTTTGGACATAGTTTAGTATTTATGGATTTTTTTGTTGTTTGTACATGGATTTTGAAGTTTAAGGGCTTGATTTTCAAAATTGGGTAAGAACACCCCAGGGATGAACAAAGAGGTCTCGCACAATGGACTTTATACCATGACCTACAACAAGATCAAGAACAAAGGTGCTAAGTATGGACTTATCATTAATGATGATTACATATGCAGCTTCAGGGACTTCCTGAGCGCATCTCCTTAGGAGGGTTTGGGTGTTAGCGTTTACATGGGAGGTTGTGATGACCCGGATCTCCGCAGAGCACTTGCAGTGTGATCAGCAACTTCTAGAGGCTCTTTGCATGTGTTGGAGGAGTTTGTGCGCATATCGGACTCAAGAAATGGACTCGACGCGAAATTTGGATTAAGAATACTTTTCTGGATGCCTTCGACAAATTTTAGAAGTGGATTTGGGCAAAATGGACATCGGATTTGGATTCAGCGCGCGAAAATGATGAAAATGGACCATTTACTTGCATTTTTCGGAGCTTGGATGCCCATCACGGATTTCGAGGCATCTGAGTACTATTCCGGCGGCCGGGGCAGCGCCGGCGGCGGCGGCGGAGCACGGCCATGCGTGCGCGGGCAAGCGCCGGAGCAGGCGCAGGCAGGCGCGCGCAGGTGAACGGTGTGCAGCGGGGGCGTGTGCCACGTGGCGTCTTCTTATTGGCGAGAGGTGGACACGTGGCAGCTTTGGATTCGTGGGTGCAGTGGGCGCAGTCCACGGGCTGGTGCAGCAGGTGCCTCGGGAAGCATGCGCGGTGTGGACGCGGCGTGGGCGCACGTGGGCGTGAAGCCCGAGGCGTTGACGCACGGTTCCCGCGCGTGGGCGCGCCACGTGTCAGCCTCCGCGCGGGCCACGCGGCGCAACGCGGCTGGCGGGTTCCGCTGTCCCCTGTTCGGTGCTACATGGAACGACAGGGGCGTTCCGGGCGCTTGATAAGCGGCTGTGGATTGAGGCATTGTTGTTTCGGGCGCCCGGAAAACGTCCCCCAAAGTGTATTTTTCGTCCGGATTGCAGCCTATAAATAGGCTATGGGTGCCCTCTTGTGCGGGTTTTGGAGATTTTCTGGAGCTCCCCTTTGAGCAGAGCCCTCACCTCTTTGTCCTCTACTCTCCGACGGATCTAGGACATTTTTGGAGGCTGTGGCATCGGCGTTTTCTGCGACGCGGCGCACTTCGACGCTCCTTGGATTTTGGCTTCTACCGTCGCTTTTCAGTGCGCGAGGCCCCTTGAGCTACCTCGATGGAATTTTGAGCTGATTTTTGCAGCAGTGCGTTCATGAGAGGTACTCCTTCGATTTCCATATTGATCACTTCGTCTTATTTTGAGTTTTTGACACCGTTCTTGAGGCCCTTGTAATGCTGTGAGTTTTAGGACAGCGGTGGAGTATTGTTGGGTTTTCTCAATCTACGAGCATTGGAATGAGGCGTTTAAGGACTTGATTGATATCTACGCTTCGAGTGGAACGCACCCGTATTTTTTTCAGAATTTTTGGAGTATTCTTCAAAGGTGATATTTAAGCTTCTTTTGGACTGGTTTCCTACAGAATTTTGATAATGGATAGTTTAACTTGCCGCAGTGTTTCATTTATATCTTGGCCTACAGGTGTCTGAACGAG
The DNA here is from genome assembly GCA_029204045.2 of Tillandsia leiboldiana. NCBI lineage: Eukaryota > Viridiplantae > Streptophyta > Magnoliopsida > Poales > Bromeliaceae > Tillandsia > Tillandsia leiboldiana. Next base: position 11,404,645 of record CM055068.1, read on the forward strand.
GAGTGTAAATACTCGATTTGGATCTACTCATCGTGAGCATCGCAACCGTAATTTTTTCGGATTTTTCTGAGGACTGAAGGCAGGTGAAAAAGGCCTTTCTTTGTGCTATTTTAGAAAAACAGCAAGAGTGTGTTGTGGTGTTATCTAATTGTGGGCTGTGTTGTTGGTTTGAGCAGAGGGTTGTGCGACTGAGTGCCGAGGGTGCTGTTTCGGCGGATTTTGTTAGTGAGTGACTGCACACTTCACCGACTTCAGCTTTGCCTGCGAAAAGCATTTCAGGTGGGCTGTTTCGTCTCCAGAACCGGTGGACGGTTCTCTAATTCGGTCTGATAGAATGCATGCATGTTAGTGTACCTGTGTATGTGATTGAGAGGTAAGCTTAGTACCGATATCTGTTTGAGAATTACATTAGTATTACCCATGTTATGTTTGATGAGAATTGCAATGTGAGTTATTGATGATGATGTTTAATAGAAGCTTACCTAAGGGAGTGTTACCCATTGTGATTGATAGCATGCATGACTATATGTACAATTTCTTGGATTGAGATGTAAGCAGGAGGAATTGGCCTAGATCGTGTGGTTTGATGCTTACTTGTTTTATTGTACATGCTTTAGTGGATTTGATACCTCGCATGATGTTTAATGGATATGTTTATTCCATGCTAGAAGAGATAGAAAGCATGTTGTGGGAGATGTTCTATTTTATGCTATGTTTAATTACATGCTATTGTTGGAACTTGACCTAGCACCCTATCATATGATGCATGTTAAAACCAGACTAGTAGAGAACCTTCACTTGGGCTAGGTTCTTTTATGCTTAGACATCCCACACTTCGGTAATTTTCTGGACTTAGTGTCTCCTCGCCTGGGTAGTGGGCCGAGAGGTCAGGTTATTGTGGGACGTATGTTGCACTTGTGCCTGGGGGCTGAGTGGAGTCTGGTAGCTGAGCTTAGATCAGTGCTAGTGTTGTTGGGAGCCGTTTGGGTAGACGGTGATCCCAGGCCATAGAGTATCTTCCGGTCGATGTTGTTAGGAGCCGTTTAGGTCGACGGTGGTCCCGGCTGTGGAGTATCTCCCGCCAGTGCGTTCTGCGTCACGAGTAGTTGTGCTGCTAGTGTCTCAGGGTTCGTGAGAGCTTTATTAACTGCGTCGTTGAGGGTTCTCCGACTTTGTTTGAGATGTTGAGGATCCCGAGTTTATCCGTTCTGGGAAAGAGAGCGTGGTTTTGACTATAGCCTGCATGTGCCACTGTTTGATACTCTATACCGCGCCGTTTTCCCCAGTGGGGGAGCACCCTGTGAGATGCCACTGTGGATGCGATGTTTGACCTGTTGAGGCAGTTTTGCGTGAGAGGTGAGTTAGTCCGATTGGACACCCTATGTTGATACACTAGGGGACCCTACGTTGATACACTAGGGAGGCGCAGGCTTGACTGGGCTAGATGTGGCAGTCAGCTCGATTGGGTCGATTGTGCACCGCGTGTGCGAGTGGTTACATGTCTTTCTTTGGTTTTCTCCTTTGAGCATGACACATGAGGCATATTAGCTGTAGTTTCTTTTCAGCTTATTATTTATCTATTACCTATCTGTTTTACCTTCAGTAGACTTGGTGGGTAGACCGTCGGGCTTGGTGGCGGTACCCACTGAGAACTACGTGTTGATGTAGTTCTCACACTCTTTGGGGGTTCTCCCAGGCTTGACTGGGCTAGATGTGGCAGTCAGCTCGATTGGGTCGATTGTGCACCGCGTGTGCGAGTGGTTACATGTCTTTCTTTGGTTTTCTCCTTTGAGCATGACACATGAGGCATATTAGCTGTAGTTTCTTTTCAGCTTATTATTTATCTATTACCTATCTGTTTTACCTTCAGTAGACTTGGTGGGCAGACCGTCGGGCTTGGTGGTGGTACCCACTGAGAACTACGTGTTGATGTAGTTCTCACACCCTTTGGGGGTTCTCCCCCCCCCCCCCCCCCCCCCGCCTCATTTTTCTTTCCTCTTATTTGTTTTGCAGCGTCTTTTCGGGAGTTGTTGATTTTGCTGTTGCTGTTCGAGGCGAGGGAGTCGCGAGTTAGATCCCTACATGTCTTTGGAGAGTAGCGGTACCCACAACGGAGATTTGTAGTACAGTCAGTAGATTAGTTTTATTTCTGCTTTTGAGAGATTATTGTAGTGAGGTTATGACTTGTATTGAGAGCCTGTACACTGATATATTATTTCAGGTTTACCTCCCTTTTTAGTTCAGGGTTGTCGTATTTGAGGATTTTGTATGATCATATTTGGGAGATGGATATTGTATCTTTATTTCCAGTTGTACAGTGATTGGATTTTAGTTTTACAGCATTTTATTTTGTAGCTCTGATATCTGTTTAGCTATGGTCCCTTTTCTTGCAGGTTGGACGCTTCACCTATGTAGGGCTTGCATAGGCGGCGGATCTGTTGGCGAGCCCGGGTCGCAGTTTCGACCCCGGGGCGTGACAGAGGTGGTCTTCTCTTTTATTATGTTTCAAATATTCAGTTGGAATGTCAGGGGGTTTGAATGATCAGGGTAAAAGTGTCACGCCCCGGAGTCGAAACTGCGACCCGGGCTCGCCAACAGATCCGCCGCCTATGAAAAACCCCGCATAGGCGAAGCGTCCTACCTGCAAGAAAGGGCTACAGCTAAAAAGATATCAGAGCTATAAAATAAAAGTGCTGTAAAACTAAAACCAACCATCTGTACAACTGGAATAATGATACAATATCCATCTCCCATAAATGATAATCATACAAAATCCTCAAATACAAAATACTCAGAACTCAACAGGGAGGTAATCCTGGAATAAATAATACATTAGTGTACAGACTCTCAGTACAACTCAGATCCTCACAATACAATAATCTCTCAACAGCGGAAAAGTAAATAATCTACTGACTGTACTCAGGATCTCCATCCAAAGGGGTACCGCTACTCTCCACAGACGGGTAGGGATGTAGCTCGCAACTCCCTCGCCTCGAACAGCAACCGCAGAATCAGCAACACCTGCTAAGACTCTGCAAAACCAAGGAGAGAAAAGAAAGAGGAGGGGGAAAACCCCCAATGGGTGTGAGAATTACACCAAAAGGGAGTTCTCAGTGGGTACCACCGCCAGGCCCGACGATCTGCCCACTAAGTCCACTAGAGGCATAAGATAACCAATGCAGTAAAAACTGTACAAGAAAGCTGGAGACTCTCAACAGCCACCATGCCTCTATCTAAATGCTCAAAAGGGGAAAACTCTGATAAAGATATGCAACACTCGCACACGAGGTGCTCAATCGACCCAATCGAGCTGACTGCCACACCGGGTCCAGTCAAGCCTGCGCCTACCTACAACCACCTCCCACTGCCGGGCAGGAATTACGTAGGGTGTCCATAAGGACTAACTCGCTATCGAATAGTGGCACATGCAGGCTATAATCAAAATCCACGCTCTCTCTCTCAGAACGGATAGACTAAAGATCCACAACATCTCGCATAATGGTCGAAGTACTCTCAACGACACGGGATCACCGTCAACCCAAACGGCTCCCAACAACACTAGCACTGGTCTAATCACAGCTACTAGACTCCACTCGGCCCCCAGGCACGATTACAACAATAAAAGTATCTGCCTGAATAAACCCAATCTCATCACCAGTAAACACTGGTACTACCTGCTCTGCCTGCCGCATCGGGTATGCCAGCCTACGCATAACACCGATGCAAAGAAGGAGTCTCAAGGACTCAAAGTCTGTCTGTCACACACTCCGGAGTGGCACTCGAGGGGAGCGACCCACACGAGTAAAGCATCACAGTAACCAGTAACATAAGTATCATAATCAGCAGGACTGGATCACGACTCTGATCGAAGTGGGAAAACTCAACCACTAAAGAAAATCCTGGTCCTCAAACAGATGCAATAGTACTCAAATAGTGGGAAACTCCGTCCACTAGAGAAACTTGATACCCAATCTGATGCACAAGTACATATCCGGTCAACCGCCCAATATCCGCGGTTGTCGCAATACCCTGCCGTCTATAATCATGTCCTATAACCGACCTCCGGTCAACCGCCCAAAGTCCGCGGTCACCGCAAAACCCTGCCAACCACAATCCAGCACAACCCGTCCCTGACACCAAGGTCCCGGCTACACTACCCCAAACCCCTGCTCGCACTCGAGCAACCTGAACCACATGACTAACCAATGAGGAGAAAAGAAGCAAAACATGGTTTCTCCTAAGTCAAGTTCCAATATGATAGTGTAGCAATAAATGATGGCCTATCTAGATGTCCATACAAGCATGCAAATGTCCTCAAGGAAAAGAAAGGGAGTAAAGCATATAATAGATCCACTAGGGTATAAACAACATGTCAGAATCCCTAATGAACTACACCTGTCCATAATCCATGGTCCGTCAAAAGAATGGTCAGAATAATACCCGCACATAGATCTACCTCCTACTCCATCGAGTAATCATATCATAAAAGACTATGTGCAACATGGCATGCTAAAAGATCACTACTATAATATATCAATCTGCATGATCTAGGCCATTCCTCAAGCTTCCATCTCGATGCTAAATATAGTACAATTAAACATGCATGCTAACAATCACATAGGGTAAATCCCTTTAGGTAAGCTTTTACTATTCATCCTCATGAATATCCAAATCCCGCAAGTCCCCGATAATATTTAACATGAATATTAAACTTGCAATTCCCTTATACAATCATCATTCCTAAGCTTACCACTTAGTCACAAATAGTGTACCCTAAACATGCATGCATTCTAACATACGAAATTAGAGAACCGTCCACCGGTTCTGGAGATGAAGCAACCCACCTGAAGTGCTTTTCGCAGGCAAAGCCGAAGTCGGTGAAGTGTGTAGTCACACGCTAACTCAAAATCTGCTGAAACTGCACTCTCGGTACTCCGTCGCACAAATCTCTGCTCCAACCAACCTTGCAACCACATACAACAATCAAATACCCCACAATGCAACACAACAACAACCAACATCACAACACAACTCACTAATCATACCCCAAAATAACCAAACAGCATATGCTGTTTTCACAACCAGCAGAGAAGAGGGGGAAATTCACCTGCGTAAAGTCCTCCAAAAATCCCAGAAAAATCACGGTTGGGATCCTCGTCACGAGTAGATACAAATCTAGTATTTATACGTCCCATTCCGACACCTGTAGGCCAAGATATAAATACAACAACGCGGGTATGTCAAGTATCCAACAACAAAATCCTGTAGGAAATCAGTCTGCAAGAAGCATAATTATCACCTTCGAAGAATTCTCCAAAAATTCCAATAAAAATACAAGAATGTTCCTCTCGAAGTGTAGATAACAATTGAGTCCTTAAACACCTCATTCCGACGCTCGTAGACCGAGAAATCCCAATAATACTTCACCGCTGTCCAAAAACTCACAGCAGTACAAGGGGTCAAAGATTGCCTCGGGAACTGTGCCAAGAACTCAAAATGAGGCAAAGAAATCAACATAGAAAACGAAGACGTACCTCTCGTGAACGCGCTGCCGCAAAATCAGCTCAAAAGTCCATCGGGGTAGCTCAGGGGGTCTCGCGCACTGAATTGCGACGGTAGAAGCCAAAATCCAAGAAACGTCGCAGTGTGCCGCGTCGCAGAAACCACGGATGTCGAGGCCTTCAAAAATTCTGAAAGTTCTTCACGAGATGCTCCACAAGATGAAGAACAAAACCTCTAAAGGTCACCTTCGCAAATGGGCTCGGGAAAGGGCCCGAAATCACAGCCCAAAGGGGAGCTTTTATAGACTCCAAAGAACAATTGCAAAAATGCCATATAAGTCCCCACATTCGGGCGCCCCAAGAATCCGGGCTGCTACAGAAACCCGGAGTGTACCCCAAACCACAGCGCCCGAATCAACCTCAGCGCGCCACGTGTCCCCCGAACAGCCAACAGCCACAGCGCCCAACCACCTGTAGACACGTGGCCGCACCCCGCGCATCTCCTGCCCGCATCGGCTCCTCGGTCGGCGCGCCCACGTGCGCGCACCCGCGCTGCCGTCGACACCGCCACGCACGCCGCCCGAGGTTCCTGCCTCCCTGCTCCGTGAACCGCGCCCGTGCACCACCCAATCACACTCTGCCATGTGTCCAAACCTCAGCTAACCAAGAAACGCCACGTGGCACGCACCCCCGCTGCACCGCGCGTGGTTGCCCGCACGCCTGCCCGCGCCGCGCGCGCCTGCCCGCGCCCGCGCGCCTGCCCGCGCCCGCGCGCCTGTCCGCGCCTGCTCCGCCGCCTGCCCGCCGCCGCTCTCCACCGCTGGCCGCCGCCGCCGGCGGTGCCCGGCCTGCCGGAACAGTAACCAGGATGCCTCGAAATCCGTGCCAGAGCATCCGGTCTCCGAAAAGTACAAGTGAATAGTTCATTTTCACCGTTTTCGCGCGCTGAATCAAAATCCGCTGTCTGTTTTGCCAAATTCCATTTCTAAAAATTGCCGAAGGCATCCGGAAAGGTGTTCTTTTGTCCAAACTTCGCGCTGAGTCCAATTTTAATATCCGTTTCGCGCGAAACCACTTCTAAACATCCGACGGGGTCAACCGACTACCCATGTAATCCATTTAACACTCGGAGTCCATCACTTACGTCCAATTGGTGCACCAACACCGCCAACACGCCACATAGGCCTCCAGAAACTGCTGGTCACACTGTAGAAGCCCTGCAGAGATCCGGGTCACCACAAAAAGGAGTCTATTGAAGTTTGTGGTCTCTAAGTTTAAGTTGTCTGTTTTATGTTTCCAAGAATCCAAAGTGGTAGATGTTTCACGCTCCTTTCTTCGCTTGTTTGTCGATATTTTCTTTGATAAGTGACAAATATTTCAAGTCAGAGAGGGTGTCGAGGGGTATTATCACTTGTTGGAGTTCGAAAGTCTTTTCGTTCAGTGATATTCTTATATGTAAGTTTTCTCTCATTGTTCGATTGAAAAACATCAACAAGTGGTCGATTTTCTTTGTTACTAATGTCTACGTTCCTCCTACATGGGATGGTAAGAAGGAGTTTTGTAGTGAGTTGGCAGCACTAAAAGGTGTTTGCGGAGGTCTGTGGGTGATATGTGGGGACTTTAATCTAACCAAGAATCAGTAGAAGAGAAAGAGCAGGTGCTGGGGTGGATGACTCATGGCCATGTTCACTGATCTTTTAAATAATTTGGAGATGATCGACATGCCGATGGGTAATCAAAATTTCACGTGGTCGAATATGCAAAGCAGCCCTACCCTTCCAAAGCTTGATCGTTTCTTAATTTTCACTGAATAGGACCAAGCCTTTTCTTTATCCAAAGTGATGGCAGTAGCGAGAATTACGTTTGACCACTCGCCGATCTTTGTTTCCATTGGTGATAAATTGACCAATCGCATTTTTAGGTTTGAGGAAGTCTAGCTATCACGAGAAGATTTTTGTAGCCTAATGCTAGTCTAGTGGAAGGAGATGCTGAGTGAAGGTTCTAACATCCTCACCTTCGTAGCTAAACATAGACATTATCACAAGCGAATGAAAGAATGGTGCTCAACAAGCTTTTACAGTATATTGAATACCAAGAAGGCTATCACTGAAGAGATTCAACAGTTAGACGTGTTGGAGAAGCGTCAAAATCTGACCCTGCAGCAACTCGAGAAACGAAAATTGCTCAAAATGCAAATCAAGGGTGTCGTAGCGGACGAGGAGACTATGAAAAACCTAAACCAGACAACATTGGCTAAAGGAGGGAGATGGCAATACAAAACTTTTTCTTGTAATGTCAAATGGAAGGAGGAGCGAAAACGCCTTAAATGAGGTCGAGGAAGATGGTAAGACCTTTTATAGGGAGGAGGAAAAAACTAGGAATAGACCAATTCTCAACGGTGTGTTTGTTCCGTTTATCATCGATAACATTATGATAGGTGACTGGAGCAACATCTTTAGTAATAGACCAATTCTTAATTTGGATGACCTCACCTCACCATTCTCCTTAGAAGAGGTTAAGAAGGCTACCTTTCAGTTGGGTAGTCACAAACCCCCCAGGCTGGACAGTTTCAATATGAGATTCTACCAGAGATTTTGGGAGGTGGTAAAATACAATCTTATGAACATATTTCGGGACCTATTTGACAAAACTTCGAACTCTGGCCTATGGATTATTCCTACATTTGTCTCATCCCTAAGAAGGAGGGGGCAATATCGGTAAATGACATTAGATCTATTAGTCTCATTAACAGTGTGCAAAAGATTATTTCTAAAGTGCTCGCTAACAGATTAGAAGGTGTTATGAAAGATATAATCTCCCCAACGTAGGAAGGTGTTGGGGCCAAAATGTGGCTTGCGCGCGATCGACCCCTGGGTGACCCTCTAGAGGTGTCGAGGTGCGCCGCGTGTCAACAATCAAGCGATCAGGCCGAGGAGGGATCGGATCGGCTGGGTTCTCCTCTGGTAACTCCTTGCAACCGCAGCGACCGGTTGTAGGACCCCCGAACCCCATGCAGCATTTTTCCGATGGATCCACTGTTAGAACACCTGTTGTTGGTGTATCTGGCCCATGGTGCATCAATGGGATGCCACAGATGGACCCTGTAAGGTTTTATTAGCTGTGTTGGCTTTCGGCTGGGTTTGCCGAAATTTTGAAAAAGAATTAGGCCTAACAGACGGCGGAAATGGATTCAGCACGGAAAAACGCTTGAAAATGGCTTTTTGTTTGCCAAATTCTGAGTCCGGATGCCCAAAAACGGACTCCCGGAAAATTTACTGGATTTCTGGTGCATGGGGGAGCCGTGGACCGGCGGGGGTGCCACGTGGCAGGCCCGGATTGGCCGGCGCACGCGGCCGAGTCCACGGAGCGCAAGGGTAAGGACCGGGGTGCACCGGGAGGCGCGTGGACCGGCAGGTGTCCACGTGGCAGCGCCTGATTGGGCGGCTCTGGTGCGCTCGGTCTGCGGGAGTGCGCGGGGAGGCGTGGACCGGGGGCGCGCCACGTGGCAGCACCCGGTTGGCGGGCGCATGCGCGCGCGGTCCACACAGCGCGCGGGGCAGGTGCCGCGGGCAGGTGGCCGTACGCGGGGCAGGCGCGGGCGACGTGGGCGGTGCCACGTGGCGCCCGCTGATTCGCGGGCGCCACCTACCGCGTTGACGCGGGCAGGGACACGTGGCGCTCCCCGCGGCGGCTTGCACGGCTGCGGCGTGTTCGGGGGACACGTGGCGGGCGCCGGCGCGGGTCGGACCAAGCAGGCGTCCGGCTGGATCCCGTGTGCGGGCTGGGCCGGGCCGGGCCGCACTGTGCGCGCCCGAAACCGGCCGGGCCGGGCCGCACTGTGCGCGCCCGAATCCGGGCCGGGCCGCACTGTAGCCGCCCGAATCCGGGCTGGGCCGCACTGTAGCCGCCCGAATCTTGGGACAATTTCGGTATTATCCGAATTGTTCCTTTGGGCCTATAAATAGGCAGCCCGAGCCCTCTTTGCAGCCCTTTTTCTCTCTGTCTGTGCAAGATCTCCCCGAGCTTCCACTTGATGAATTTTTCCTCTCTTAATCCTTGATCTTCCTGCGGAGTTTAAGAATTTTTGGAGGCTCGAATCCCGAGGTTTCAGATTTTCTTGGCGCGGCGCGATGCTCTTTCTTCGGTGTTTCTTCCGTCGCTCTTCGGTGTACGAGCTCCCCGGACCTACTCCGACCATCGTTTCGAGCGATTTCTTCGCTGCTGGATTCGTAACAGGTGAGGCTACGATTTTGGGTTTCTCGTACATTTTCAGATTTCATGTTTTTCGAGGTGTTTTCTCGTGCTCATTGGGACCCTTTTTGCTGTGAGATTTTGGTGAGGGCAGCACCTTCTTTTGAGGAGATCTTCGCGCACGAGTCTCAGATCAAGACGTGCTTATAGACTTTTTTCATCTACTCGATGCGAGGATCATCGTGGATTTTTCTTGGAATTTTTGGAGACCTTCCCGAAGGTATACACTTTTCCTTTTATCTGTACAAGAGTTTACAGTTGAATGGTTTTGGGATTGTGCGCACCGATACTGTGAAATTTGTAACTTGGCCTACGGTGCTCGGAATTGGACGTGCAGGTACCCGTTTCGAAGCTATCGACGCGAGGATCGCTGTGGTATTTTTATCAGAATTTTTGGAGTTCGTTTTACAGGTGAAAATTTCGCAGTAAGTGGACTGTTCCCAGCAGATTTGTAAAACCTGGATTTTATTGGATTTAAAGTGTAACTGTAGCCTTATGTTGTACCCAGGAGGGATTGTGGACTGTGCTGGACCTGTTGGACCTAGAGTGGTTATTTTCCTGGTTTTCTCAGCTGTACGACTCCGGACAGTTAGCGTCTTCAGGTGGGTGGCTTGCTTTCAAGATCTATGGACTGTGCTCTAATTCTATTGATATAGAATCATGCATGATAGTGATTGGACTTGGGTAGCATGCTAGAGTGTAGGAATTGTTGATCCTTGTTTTATCTGTCGATCTTGTGATCTCTTGCTTCCTACTATCATGTTAAATATTTGTTATGTTGGAACCTGACCTAGCACCCCCGTCATATGTTGCATGTGTAACCAGACCAGTAGAAAACCCTCACTTGGGCTAGGGTTATTTATGTTTAGACATCCACACTTTATGTCGCATTTCTGGACTTAGTGTTATCCTCGCCCGGGTAGTGGGCCGAGCGGTCGGGACTTCTCTATAGTGTGGGATGCTTTTGCACTCGTGCTTGGGAGCAGAGTGGAGTCTGGTAGATGTAGTGGTTCGCTTGTCTGTATCGGGAACCGTTTGGGGTAAACGGTGGACCCGAGAGATCTTGTTTTCCCCTGTTTGGGTCGTCGCCACTGTGTTAGTGGCAGTAGTTTACTAGTGTTAGCCGGACCTAGAACCCAGAACCCTTTTCGACATATACATGATTTTAGTCTACCAATGTTTTCTTCCAAACATCGAAGGGCCGCTGGAGTCTGTTCTTGTTTGATTGGACAAAGGCATCAGCCCTTCGGGGTTTGGGTAAAACACTTGTTTTCTAACTGTTTTTCTAAAAAGAACTAAAATCATTAAATATGGATTTCTTCCAGATCAAATTAGTTTTCAATAACAAATGTCACCTTTTTCCCGTAAATCTCCCCACTCGAAAGGATTCGAGTGGTCTGGGTTCTAGGGGTCGTTCCTCGGTCGGGACGAAAGCCACGGGGGCCGAGCTTGGAACCTGTTCTTGTTTGATAGGGTTGTAGGGGTAGGTCTCCCGGGACTTTCGGGCCCTGTTGGTGTCTTCTGCGAGTTGTACCGTGATTATTGCTTTCCCGAACTATAAGGGATCGGGAACTTCGATAGTCGGAGCCTAGAGTCTGTTCTTGTTTGATAGGGTTCTTAGCACCGGTCTATCGGGTTTCCGAACCCTTATGGTGTCGGTCTTTCCGGAGAGTTTAGTGTTCTGTTGTGGGAGCCGTCTGGTGGACGGTGGCCCCAGCTGTGTGACTTCCAGCTTGTGGTTGAGAGTTGGTGTTGTTGGTCGATCTTGTTGATCGTGGTTTGGACTATAGCCTGCATGAGCCATATTTGAGCTCGACAGAGTTACGCGGATACTTTCCTCGGTGGGGTCGCTCCCCTCGAGAGCCACTCCGGAGTTGGGCCTGTTACTTGCTATCGCGACTTGTCGACGCCGTCCCTCTGACTGGCCCAGTTGGCGGCAGTCACGGACACCCTACGGTAGACCCGTCCTGTTGAGGATGTGCGGCAGTAGGTGGGCGCAGGTTTGACTGGACCCTTTGAGGCAGTCAGTTTAGATTTGGTGAGTTTACTGTGTGTGTTAGTAGATGCATCATGTTTCATCTGTTCCTTTTCTTGAGCATCTAGATAGAGGCATAGTAGCTGTAGAGTTACTTTTCCCGCCCTTTCATTTCAGTTTTATATTGTTACTTTATGCCTCTAGTAGACTTAGTGGGCAGTCCGTCGGGCTTGTTGGCGGCACCCACTGAGAACTACTTGGGACGTAGTTCTCACACCCGTCGTGGTGTATTTTCCCACAGGGACTTCTACTCCGGTTCCTGCTGCTCCTGTTGCTGCTTCTTCTGATCGAGGTAAGGGAGTCGCGAGATAGTTCCCCACCAGTCGTCGTCCAGAGAGTAGATGTACCCTTATTACTTTTGAGAGTTCCTGTTGAGAGAACTTTGTAGTGAGGTATAGAGTTGTATTTATTTTCTACTGCTCGAGAGACTTTTGTACTTTTGGTGAGGACTTGTGTTGTATATAGTTTTTATTTCTAGCAGTTTTACTTTCAGCTCTGATATCTGCATAGTATAGATGCTCTTTTGCAGGTTAGTCGCTTCGTCTATACGGGCTTCCCGTATGGGCGGCGGATCTGTTGGCGAGCCCGGGTCGCAGTTTCGACGCCGGGGCGTGACACTGGTGATTGCCGAAGCGGGTTTGCAGAGGTAGAGAGGAACGCTGGTTTCGACTAAGATGAGTCGAACCGGTTCAAAAGATAAATGTACGGCTGATGAGCCGATTGTAGCTTTAAAGTGCTAGAAGGGCAAATAAAGACACGACCGATGGGTCGGTTTACACTCTAAATGCATGAAAATAACAAGATAAAGACATGGTTGAGCCAGTTTACACTTTAAATTGATAAATAAAGATATAACCGGATGGTCGATTTACACTTTATATTGATAAGAAGAAGGGGATACAAGTTGGGAAAAGGAATAGAAGGATTATAATTAAGCCTACTCCTACAAAAATAGTAAAAATGAAGAAAAAAAGTTTTAGTTAACCTACTCCTAGATAAATGAAGAAGATGGGGTGGTACTGGACATACAAGGTTGCCAGACCATGATTCCTTCGATGGCTCGCTTATTTCTACAGTTCCGAACCAAGGTTATTGAGTGCCGATTTTGAATTTCGAATGATCGGTGAAATTTTGGGGAAGTTATCGGAAAATCTTCAATCACTTCATTTTGAGTCGATTAGCCTTAATGGGATGGTTGCATCTTCTGTCACGCCCCGGGGTCGAAACTGCGACCCGGGCTCGCCAACAGTTCCGCCACCTATGCCAAACCCCGCATAGGCGAAACGTCCAACCTGCAAGAAAAGGTGCTACAACTAACAAATATCAGAGCTATAAATAAAAATCTGCTGTAAAACTAAAATCAACCACTGTACAACTGGAAGTAATACAATAATGTCTATCTCCCAGAAAGATAATCATACAATATCCTCAGATACAAAACTCAGAACTCAACAGGGAGGTATCTCCAATAAATACATCAGTGTACAGGCTCTCAATACATATCATATCCTCACTACATCAGTCTCTCAAGAGAGGAAATAAAATGACTAATCTACTGAAGATCTCCTCTGAAGGGTACCGCTACTCTCCAATGATGGGTAGGGGTCTAGCTCGCGACTCCCTCGCCTCGATCAACAACCGCAGAATCAGCAACACCGGCTAAGACTCTGCAAAACAAAAGAGAGAAAAGAAAAGGAGGGGGAAAACCCCCAACGGGTGTGAGAACTACACCAAAAAGGGAGTTCTCAGTGGGTACCGCCACCAGGCCCGATGATCTGCCCACTAAGTCCACTAGAGGCATAAGATAACCAAAGCAGTAAAGACTGAAATAAAAAAAGCTGGAGACTCTCAACAGCTACCATGCCTCTATCTAAATGCTCAAAGGGGGAAACTCTGATAAAGATATACAACACTCGCACACGAGGTGCTCAATCGACACAATCGAGCTGACTGCCACATCGGGTCCAGTCAAACCTGCGCCCACCTACAACCAACTCCCGCTGACGGGCAGGAATTACGTAGGGCGTCCAAACGGACTAACTCGCTATCGAGTAGTGGCTCATGCAGGCTATAGTAGGAATTGTTACGGAATTTAAGTTGGCGTATTTCGTGAATTCGGTTAAGTCTTGAAGATTGAAGGTAAAAAAGGTTGGATCATATAACTCAATCTCAAGAAAGAAGAATTCAAAAGGATCAGGTATGTTTAACTTAATATCTTTGGTGATCCGAATACTTCTTATAGTGTAGAAACACTTGGATGAACTTGTAATTGCATAAATATCAAAAACTGGACATGGGACATGTTCAGGATCCGGATCAGACTTTGCAATCCGGATCCCGAAGGTTGTTCGTTCATACACCAGTTCAATCCGGATCGTAGCTTTCTTTGATCCGGATCCCGAACACTGGGTTTACCATTTTATTTGAACGATCCGGATCAGGCTTTTCAATCCGGATCCCGAACGTTGATGTTTGGTGAACTGTATGAACGATCTGGATCAGGCACTTCGATCCGGATCCCGAACCTTCGTTTTTCTGGAAACTGTTTTTCTCGCTACTGCAATCCGGATCGCCGAACTCCGATCCGGATCGTCGTCATGTAAAAATTCCAGAAAAGGATAGTTTTTGATCCTTATCTTTTTTCAAGGGTTTCTAACCTATAAATAGACCCTATGATTCTTTTTCTAGGGCTAATCCAAAAAGAAGCCGCTAAACCTAAAAGCCGTCATCTTATATACGGCCTAAGATCCACATATAGAGAAGAAAGGAAATCATAGATTCTATCTTATGTTTCTTCATCTATATTGATTGATTTGATTCTAGGTTTTCATACTCACATTTTGAGTAGAATCAAATCAATGAATACTTAGATGGTATTTTCGATCTATTTCTAATCTAAGTATTCGGCGGATCATCACCACCCAAAAAACAACGATTTATCCCAAATCGGCGCGTGGACTCGCGTTGCCTTGTGGATTCAAGGTGCTACCTCTCTCGTGGATTCGGAGTGAGGTACGTTCATGGATTCGAAGCGTGCTACTGGGTGAAGACCGTGGATTCGGTCGGACGTCGTGGACTCGACGTTGGACGCCGTGGATTCGGCGTTGGACGCAGATCGTGGATTCGAGAAGCGTCGTGGAGCGAGCGGAGAAGATCAACTAGGAGCGTATGGAAAAGGTTGAGTCGTCTGTGAGTACGGTATATCACCTTCTACGTATTTAATTCTAGTGGATTTCACCGTGTTATCGGTCCCGTGGTTTTTTACTCCGGTTTGGAGTTTTCCACGTAAAAATCTCCGTGTGTTATTTATTTTTTCCGCATTGGGTTTTATATCGCAAAGATTTTTGAGTATTTATTGTTTACACCTATTCACCCCCCTCTAGGTGTTTTTTCTCCTATTTAGATCCTATTATACATAACCCAACAAGTGGTATCAGAGAGGAAATAGGGTTGTAAACAATGGTTGAAGGTGGAAACATCAACAGACCTCCGTTCTTCGATGGAACAAATTATGCGTACTGGAAAGTACGGATGAAAGCCTTTTTAATTTCCATCGATGAACGGGTGTGGCAATCAATTGAATTAGGATGGACTAATCCAACTGAAATTATTGGTGATGTTCGCACCATCAAACCTAGGTCGAAATGGACCAAGGAAGAGATAGATTTTTCTTATTACAATGGCAAGGGAATTAATGCTTTATTTAATGCCTTATCACAAATAGAGTTCTCTCGCGTCTCGGCATGTGAGACTGCGAAAGAAATCTGGGATGTTCTTCAAGTTACGCATGAGGGAACTAACCTTGTGAAGATTCAGAAACTGCAAATGCTTACGAGCAAGTTTGACTCTATTTTCATGGCAGAAAATGAATCGTTCACCGACTATTACACACGATTGCAAGACATCGTAAACTCATGTGCTAACTTGGGAGAGAAGATTCTAGAATTTAAAATTGTAAGAAAGATCTTAAGAACTCTTCCTGAAAGATTTCGTTCCAAGGTTACAGCCATTGAAACTATTAAACACCCGGACGAAATCCGTGTAGAAGAATTAGTTGGTTCTTTACAAACATATGAAATGACATTTCCTACTAACTATTCTTCGGGAAAGGCATCCTCTTCTAAGTCTTCAGGTTATGTGTTGAAAACAACAAAAGAAGAAGACGTGGATTCATCCTCCTCAGGCGATGACGAGAACCTATCTATGGAGGACTTTGAGAAGCAGCTCGCTCTCTTGACAAGGAAGTTTCGCCGAAATTTTCGAAGGGGTAATTCAAGCAAAACTCCATCCTTCGGAAAGTGGAAGAAAGGCAAGGGTCCTTCAAGTTACAAGTCAAGAAAGCAAGAGGGTTTTTCTAAGGATAAGAAAAGCACAGAAGGACAAGTCCAATGCTTCAAGTGCCGAGGATACGGCCATATCTCAACGGAGTGTCCAAATAAGAATCCGTCCAAGAAGAAGGCGATGCAAGCCGTCACTTGGGATGACACCACATCGTCAAATGAGTCATCGTCAGGTGATGAAGAAGATAACGCAACGACGTTCCACGCGCCCACATCTTCACCCTTCATGTGCTTAATGGCAAGTACATCCGAGTCATTGTCCAACTCCACTGTTGAAAAGAATGCAACGGACAATGAATCGGATGATTCGGAAGGTAAAGATTTTGCTCTAGCCTATCACAGACTTTTGAGGGATTCAAAGAAACTGGCTAAGCAAAACAAGGGGTTGAGAGGGAGATTGCAGGATCTCGAAGAAGAAGTAAAAAGGGTAACTTCTCTCTCGACCGATCTTGAAGTGGAAAGGGATAATCTGATAAAACAAATGTTTCCCTTCAAGAGTCCAATGAGCAACTCGAGAAGAATTATATAGATATGGTGAACAAAGCGAATTACTTCTTGAAGCTCAACGGCGAGGCTCGACAGGAAAAATTGGAAATGACAGAGACCATTCTCCAACTCAAGGATGACTTACAGCGATTTTCATCAGGAAGGAGTAAGTTGGATAAGCTTCTTGGTCTTGGTCAATCAAACAAGTTCGGCCTCGGATACAATTGAACTGAAGACAACTTTAGTTCGGTTGGGACAGTTTTTGTGCCTCAGTCGGTATCTCCTCCTCCGACACCGGAATTCACGACAAGCAACGACAACAAGCCTACTTCACCCTCCTCGGAATCGTCAAGCACTAAGGTATGTTTTCGTTGTAATTTTGCAGGGCACATAAGGAGAAATTGCAAGATGGGAGCCAAACACTCAACTCAAGCACTTCTTGCAACGACTACCAAAAGGGTGATTCCTCGGAAATCAAATGCAAATTCTTTGAAGGAAAAGAGCCTTGGTAGTTCATCAAACAAGACGACGACGTCAAGGAAAAGCGACGGATCAAACAAGACGCTTTCACCAAAGGTATCAACTTCACAATCATTTCCGACGTACACCAAAACTTGAAAGGTTTGGGTACGTAAAGGTGAATTCTTCTTTCATCCTTGAATCTCGTCGGTACCAAACGGCCATTAGAATTATTGCATATGGATCTTATGGGGCCGACACGTCAACCATCCTTGGGAGGTAAATGGTATATTTTCTTATTGGTTGACGATTTCTCTAGGTATTCTTGGGTAGCATTTTTGAAAGAGAAAGCTGATACTTTTGATTCTTTTCACGAGATTTGCCTTCGTATTATGATTGAAAAGAATGAAAAGATCATTCGTGTTAGAAGTGATAGAGGTGGAGAATTCATAAATTCTAAATTCATTGGTTTTTGCACTTCCAACGGCATTAAGCATGAATTCTCAGCACCCTATACACCTCAACAGAATGGTGTTGTCGAGCGCAAAAACTGGGTTGTTCAAGAGATGGCACGTGTTATGCTTCATAGCCGGAATTTACCGCTACATTTTTGGGCTGAAGTTGTGAACACTGCAATCTATGTTATTAATCGAGTTTATTTGCGCCCGGGAACGTTAAATACACCATATGAACTATGGTGTTGTAGAAAACCCAACATCAAATATTTTCGTATCTTCGGGAGTCGGTGTTACATTTTACGTGACCGCGAAAATCTTAGAAAATTTGACTCTCGAAGTGACGAAGGGATTTTCTTGGGGTATTCTACAAATAGTAGAGCATATCGGGTATTTAACTTGGAATCTAAGACGATCGTAGAATCTATAAATGTTAATGTAGATGAAGCTTTCCACTTTGCATCTGATAAATCTACCCCTGATATCTCTCTTGATGATGATACTCCTGTAAGTGCATATTCTCATGATAATACTTCCAATATTAATGATGCATCTAATGGTTCTTCAAGTCTATCTGATGTGCAGGAATCATCTCATGTACCTCCGAGTACTCCATTACAACAAACGTTACGCATCTCCAAGGATCATCCTGAATCAAACATCATTGGAGACCCACAAGAAGGAGTCAAAACTCGGAGAAAGTTGGTTTGTGGATTCGCATGTTACGTTTCCATGATCGAACGAAAGAATGTCGATGAAGCTCTTCAGGATGACTACTGGATTGAAGCAATGCAGGAAGAGCTCCATCAGTTTGAACGCAACAAAGTCTGGGAATTAACGACGCCTCCGAAGCAACACAATGTGATCGGTACTAAATGGATTTTCAAGAACAAGAAAAATGAGGATGGTACCATCATCAGGAACAAAGCACGTTTAGTTGCTCAAGGCTACTATCAAATAGAAGGTATAGACTTTGATGAAACGTTCGCCCCTGTAGCTAGACTCGAGTTCATTCGTATCTTACTCGCTATTGCTTGTCACTTTAAAATAAAACTCTTTCAAATGGACGTTAAGAGCACATTTTTAAATGGGGTTTTAAATAAGGAAGTTTATGTGGCTCAACCGAAAGGTTTTGTAGACTGCAAACTACCTAACCATGTTTTTCGTTTGAAAAAGGCTTTTTACGGTTTAAAACAAGCACCGCGAGCGTGGTACGAAAGGTTGACAAAGCACCTTTTGGAGAAGGGCTATACTCGAGGGGGAGCAGACAGGACTCTCTTTGTGAAGCATTATCAAAATAACTTCATTGTTGCACAAATCTATGTCGATGACATTGTGTTTGGAGCAACAAAGGATAATGATGCTTCTAAATTCGTAGAAACCATGGAAAGCGAATTTGAGATGTCTATGATGGGGGAACTGACATACTTTCTTGGATTGCAAGTGAAACAAAATGGTGAAGGCATCCATCTGTGTCAATCCAAGTATGCAAAGGAGTTGGTAAAGAAATTCGGATTAGAAGATTCTAAAGATTTTTCTACTCCTATGGGAACTAGCAATAAGGGATTAGGTGAATCTCTTAGTGAGAATGTAGACGAGAAACTTTATCGCAGCATGATTGGAAGTCTACTTTACCTCACAGCTAGTCGCCCGGATATATCCTTTAGTGTTGGGATTTGCGTGAGATATCAATCAGCACCAAAGGAGGTTCACCTGAAAGCGGTGAAACGGATCATCCGGTACATCAAAGGAACCATTAATTTCGGAATTTGGTATCCTATGGGAACAAGTCTAGATATTATTGGATACTCAGATGTCGATTGGGTAGGATCTGTGGATGATCGGAAAAGTACGAGTGGTGCATGTTTTTATCTTGGCCATTGTCTTGTTGCATGGCATAGTAAAAAGCAAAACTGCATTGCATTCTCGACTGCCGAAGCGGAATACATCTCAGCGGATAGTTGTTCCACTCAACTCATTTGGATGAAAAGCGTGTTGAGCGACTTCCGAATTTCAGCAACTTCGGTAACTGTTTTATGTGACAACACTAGTGCTATAAACATTTCAAAAAACCCTGTGTTGCACTCTAGAACAAAACACATTGAACTTAGATATCATTTTCTTAGAGAGCTAGTTGAATCAAATATTCTTCAAATTTCCTACATTTCAATTGAAGATCAATTAGCTGACTTTTTAACAAAACCTTTGGATCAAAAACGTTTTATTCATTTGCGTAAAGCAATTGGAATGCTTTCCTTGAAATAACCTCTTTTTGAAACTTTTGTTTAGGTTAGGTTTTGTTTTTGTGTTTTTGTTCATCATCTATGCTTAGACATAGAACATTAATTGAGCATTAGTTTTATTGACTTTAACTGCATCCTTTTATATATTTAGAAATCTATTATGCTTTGGATATCATAATATTTCATTTGATGCAATGATCATTTATGTCAATTAAATCATCTTTGTTTTGATCAAAGTCAATTTCTCTCTCGATGATTTCTTGGTATAGTTTTTATCTTATTTGACTGTTTAGTCGAGTATGAAATCGAGATCAATATTTGGCTGAATACTTTATATCTTAAATAATTGATAGCCAATTGAGGGGGAGTCAAAGAAAAAGTATTATGCTCAAAAGATGTGGAAAGAGTTATATCCCAATGAGGAGTGTGAAAACTACCACCACATGGAGGAAAGAGCTACCACCTCGGTCGTCCGAGTACTGTGTGCAGCTACCACATGTATACCAAGCAAGGTTTTTCAAGTTTGATTAAATAAAATGCATGTTGAAATACTTGACTCTGTCAAAATTTCAAGGTTGGTATAAGGTGGGAATTTTAATGAAAGATGCTCAAAGAGCCACTCTCTTCAATAAATTGACTAGATATATTATCTAACTTATCTGGGATTTTAGACATCTATTGATCTTTGTATTTCATTTTCTTTACCGAATTGATGATTTGATAAAGGCATTACTCATAAGATCAAGTTAGATGTAATTGAAGTTGTTCAACTTTAAGGGATTTAATTTTTATAAATTTTCGTTTCATTTGTTGGATGTTATTGATAGATTTGGCATAATCTATTTCTTGTTGTATGAAACGATGATTTTTGTTTAAAGTTGATACACAAAAGTGCTTACAATCTTTTTCTGGTTTTTCTAGAATTTCTCTGAAATTTTCTAAAGAAAAAGTTGGAGCCGATCCGGATTGGACATGCCAATCCGGATCCCGAACGCAGATTTTCTCTGCGGATAGCCGATCCGGATCGTAATCACGAACTGATCCGGATCGCGGCTAGGGTTTTATATAGAACAAAAGGGTTTTGAATTCTTTTTACTCCAATCTTTTGTTCAAAAGTCTCCAAAGCTTCTCTCTCTAGAATTCATCCATCTTGGAAGCTTTCAAACTCAAGTTCTTCGATTCCAAGTAAGTTTTATTGATCAAATCTCGGTATTTCACAGTTTTTCATATTTTTCCTCAAAACGTGATGAAATTCTTGTATCTATTTCGTTTGTGGATGGTTTTTGATCAAATTTCTTTTGAAATAAGAACTCTGGGTAGATTAGTTTTGATTATATGCTAGGTATTCTCATGATAAACG
This sequence comes from Tillandsia leiboldiana, assembly GCA_029204045.2. Lineage (NCBI taxonomy): Eukaryota > Viridiplantae > Streptophyta > Magnoliopsida > Poales > Bromeliaceae > Tillandsia > Tillandsia leiboldiana. The sequence goes on from CM055068.1 coordinate 11,425,775, forward strand.
GATTTTTGGCCTTCGATTTCAAAAATTTTGGTTTTAGAGCATATAATGGGAATTTTCAAAAATCATGCGATTGATCTATTTTTAAAATTCTTTTTGCAAAACTAATTTGATTCTTAGTCTCTCTACACGATAATGATTGTTTGGGTACAATTTTTCAAATTTTTGAAAATTAACAATTTTTCGTGTTCTTAAGTTGTTGCTCACATGATTTCTTTTCACAAGAAACCAATAGCAATGGTGATCACCTGGATCATTCTTCTTCTGGCTGCTATGGTACATACGAGAGACACTGTCAAGCCCAAGAGGGCTAAGAAAGCGAAGAAAACTAAAGATGATTCCGATACGGAATCTGAGACAGAATCGATCGATTGGGATGAGTTGCAAGTTGAAGCAACAGCACCCACTGGTTCGAAAGGAAAAGCGCCTGCGGAAGCATCAAAGGCTCCGCCTGCTGCTGCTGAAAAGGGCAAAGCTCCAATGGAAGAAACTTCTGGGAAGACAAAAAGAAAAAGACTTGCTCGACGGCTTGGACGAGCTCGAGGTATTGAAATAAATGAAACATGTCAAGATGAAACAAAGAATATCCCTCAAACTGAAAATGAATCTGAAGACGAAGAAGATTGGGACACATTTCTTACTGAAGTACAACAAGGTATTGATGAAGAAAATAAGGTTTACCTAAAGAACAAGTAGCTACTGAAGTCTTCCTCAATACTTAAGCAGCAAACAAGAAAAAAGAATGTGCCAAGCAATGAACCTCTTGACAATTCACATTCTCTGCCAAGAAGATCTCCTCGGAATGAAGGTCAGACTGCTCCGTCAGTCGTCACACAACGTTCTTCAACTTCCAGAAGAACTGACCAAAAGGCAAACTTAGAATCTTCCATCAACCAAGAACAAGATAAAATGGCTCTAGAACTCAGAAAGATGTCCAAGGACATACATCAGGTGAAACAAGAGTGTTCTACGATTTCGGGAATGCTTAAAGGAAATTTGAAAAAACTGGGCTGCACGAGCTCTGAAGACTCTGCCTCAGATGATTGACTTGTGCTGATTTCTAATAATTCTCTTGTGCAGGTTTTTAAGTTTTAGTTTTTAGTTTTTAGTTCTCAAACTTTTGGTACTTGAACTGTTAACTATTCTCTCCATTTTGGTAATTTTTGGCTAACTTTTGTGACAAAAAGGGGAAGAGAGATAAACATTGATGATACAAATGTTTGTGAGAAACTTGAAACTATGGAGGTAAGTATAACCTCAACTTGAAAGGTAAGTATAACTTCAACTTTCGGTTTTCATTTGTGTTTGAATGCATGCCTCGACTAACTATTCGACTAACTATTTGGGCATGTAATATAACTAACAAGTTGATGTTCACTAACATGACATTTGGATTTTGATTGCTTAGAAGATATGTTGGTGTTTCTATTTGGGCATGTAATATAACTAACAAGTTGATGTTCACTAACATGACATTTGGATTTTGATTGCTTAGAAGATATGTTGGTGTTTTAACTATGATCAATTTACATATCTGAATGTATAAATGTCATGGTAAGTATAAATGAGTATAAACTTCATCTCTGTATGTGGTTTTTGAATGACATAAAATTCTTGAGGCATCTAACGATTTCTTTTGTCAAGAATGATTTCTTTTGCAGAGAGTACAGATGTCTAAGTCTAGAGTCTGTTTTAGGAGTTTAACTCATGTATTTTATTTTGGATCTCCATTGTAAATTTTTGTTGTATGGTGATAGCTACAAAAATATCTTTTTGAATTTTCTTGAGTGGATCTATGTTTTGTCACGAAACCGCCAAAGGGGGAGATTGTTACGGAATTTAAGTTGGCGTATTTCGTGAATTCGGTTAAGTCTTGAAGATTGAAGGTAAAGAAGGTTGGATCATATAACTCAATCTCAAGAAAGAAGAATTCAAAAGGATCAGGTATGTTTAACTTAATATCTTTGGTGATCCGAATACTTCTTATAGTGTAGAAACACTTGGATGAACTTGTAATTGCATAAATATCAAAAACTGGACATGGGACATGTTCAGGATCCGGATCAGACTTTGCAATCCGGATCCCGAAGGTTGTTCGTTCATACACCAGTTCAATCCGGATCGTAGCTTCCTTTGATCCGGATCCCGAACACTGGGTTTACCATTTTATTTGAACGATCCGGATCAGGCTTTTCAATCCGGATCCCGAACGTTGATGTTTGGTGAACTGTATGAACGATCCGGATCAGGCACTTCGATCCGGATCCCGAACCTTCATTTTTCTGGAAACTGTTTTTCTCGCTACTGCAATCCGGATCGCCGAACTCCGATCTGGATCGTCGTCATGTAAAAATTCCAGAAAAGGATAGTTTTTGATCCTTATCTTTTTCCAAGGGTTTCTAACCTATAAATAGACCCTATGATTCTTTTTTTAGGGCTAATCCAAAAAGAAGCCGCTAAACCTAAAAGCCGTCATCTTATATACGGCCTAAGATCCACATATAGAGAAGAAAGAAAATCATAGATTCTATCTTATGTTTCTTCATCTATATTGATTGATTTGATTCTAGGTTTTCATACTCACATTTTGAGTAGAATCAAATCAATGAATACTTAGATGGTATTTCTGATCTATTTCTAATCTAAGTATTCGGCGGATCATCACCACCCAAAAAACAACGATTTATCCCAAATCGGCGCGTGGACTCGCGTGGCCTTGTGGATTCAAGGTGCTACCGCTCTCGTGGATTCGGAGCGAGGTACATTCGTGGATTCGAAGCGTGCTACTGGGTGAAGACCGTGGATTCGGTCGGACGTCGTGGACTCGACGTTGGACGCCGTGGATTCGGCGTTGGATGCAGATCGTGGATTCAAGAAGCGTCGTGGAGCGAGCGGAGAAGATCAACTAGGAGCGTATGGAAAAGGTTGAGGCGTCTGTGAGTACGGTATATCACCTTGTACGTGTTTAATTCTAGTGGATTTCACCGTGTTATCGGTCCCGTAGTTTTTTACTCCGGTTTGGAGTTTTCCACGTAAAAATCTCTGCGTGTTATTTATTTTTTCCGCATTGGGTTTTATATCGCAAAGATTTTTGAGTGTTTATTGTTTACACCTATTCACCCCCCTCTAGGTGTTTTTTTCCCCTATTTAGATCTTATTATACATAACCCATGTCACGCCGCCGGGGGTTTTTGAGTCTTTCAAGCGAAAAATTGCGTGTATTATTTTTTTTTCTTTCTTAACATGGTAACTTAAACCTCATCCCCGGTGCGTGCCAGACTGCCACATACACAAATTCTCTCTGCCCACGGACAGAGTCTCCTTTGCAAATGCACGGCGTCTCATTTACAACATCATACATCAACCATCGGCCATACAATAGACATACATCGTCAAACAGAGTACAGTAATTTAACTAATGTTATAAAAGCGGCGTCACCGTTTGGAAAGGATAAAACCAGCGGTTGCAAAACCCGTGCCCACACGGCACTTCGTTTTCAGAAAACGTTTTCGAAATCATTTAACTTTTCCTGAAAGCGTGCCGCATAAGAAAACATCACTGAAAGTAACTAAAACGCATAGGTACATCTCATCCACAGTGGTATCTAATACATGTCCACGACTAATAAGATCCACAAGCAAATGAACTAATTTAAGCGTAAGGAAGACGAGATAAAAACCCAAGTATCCTGACTACGGTCCTCGCGACGCAGTCTCACCGCCCTCCCGGCTAACGCACCTCGTAACACCTGTCACGGAGTGGGTAAAGTCAGTGACAAACAAATTAAGAGCATTTTAATGATGATAGATGCACTTACTGCACTTGTTGCACTTATCGCAACCGTACCCACCTAGTTGAAGAGAAATCGGAACACCTGAATCCTTCGTGCACCCCCGCTGCGCTCCTGGACCTAAAGAAAGTCCGTAAGGATAACTATAGTAAAAAACGTGTACTAACATCCCAAAACAAAAGACCCAATTTACTCTTTTCGACGGAAAAGTCCAATACCGTCCGGGTTGACGAAAACCGGAAATCCCGCGCCGCCGTCGTCGTCCGCCGGAGCCCCGCGCGGTTCGGAACCGCGCGGCGTGTCTCCGCGGGCGACGCCCACGCGGCGCGGTGCCTCGCGCGGGTGCTGCCCGTGCGGCGGCCGCGCGGCGCCCGCGCGGTGCCCACACGGCGCCCGCGCGGTGCCCGCACGGTTGCGGGTCCGCGTGGGTGCCGCCTGCGCGGTAGCCGCGCGGCGCCCGCGCGGTGCCCGCGCGGTTGCGGGTCCACGTGGGTGCCGCCCGCGTGGCGCCCATGCGGTGCCCGCGCGGTTGCGGGTCCGCGTGGGTGCCGCCTGCGTGGTAGCCGCGCGGCGCCCGCGCGGTGCCCGCGCGGTTGCAGGTCCGCGTGGGTGCCGCCCGCGCGGTAGCCGCGCGGCGCCCATGCGGTGCCCGCGCGGTTGCGGGTCCGCGTGGGTGCCGCCCGCGCGGTAGCCGCGCGGCGCCCATGCGGTGCCCGCGCGGTTGCGGTCCGCGTGGGTGCCGCCCGCGCGGTAGCCGCGCGGCGCCCATGCGGTGCCCGCGCGATTGCGGGTCCGCATTGGTGCCGTCCGTGCGGTAGCCGCGCGGGGCCCGCGCGGGTATAGCCCGCGCGGAGCCCGCGCGGTGCCCGCGCGGTCCCGTCGCCGCTTGCGGCGGCGGTGGCCGTCCACGACTCTCCTCTGCGTGATGCCCTAGCGGCACCGCGCGCCTCCGCCGTCCGTTCCGTGCCCTAGCATGGCGACGATGACGGCGACGGCGACGGATACGACGGAGAAACCGAAGAACTCAAACAAAAAGGACGACGGAAAAAATCCCAAATAATTTGTAACAATTATTTTACTAACCGAAGATCGACGGGAAGGTTGTCCGGTCGCGTTCTTGCCTTCGGTTCGATGTCCGGGAAGATCGGGCTCATTCTCTTTCTCCTTTTCTTTTCTTCCGGCTAGGGTTCCGTCTTTTCCTTTTTTTCTCTCCTCACCGATTAGGGTTTTTATTTTTCTTTTCTTTTCTTTCCGATAATCGGGATCCCTTATATAGCTCGTATTATATCTTTAATTAATTTTCCTCTTTAATTCGTACGTAAGAGAATTCTATTTTCCGTCATCGGATAATTAATTAACTAATTAATTATCCCCTACGAGATAACCCACCTTATCTCTAACGAGTGCAAGATATTTTGCACGGATTCCGACGCATGACTAATCACCGTATCACTAGGAATTCCATTCCGGGAGATTCCGATATCGGATTTCAGATCCGATCGCACCGTCGGCCTTCTTTTTCCGCGCTCTATCGCAAAAAAATACCAGCACCACACACTGGCCAACTTTTAAGAATTAAATAATTTTATTTCACTTAAAGGCTTAAATGACTATATGTGGGTCAAAAATACCCCTAAGGGCCGGATCACTACACCACTCACACTTTATAAAAAGTTTCGTCCCGAAACTTAAGTACAAACCCCACTAATCAATTCGGAAAAATATTCTCTCATCTTCGATTCCAGTTCCCAAGTCGCCTCGCGCTCTTCGTGGTTGCTCCACTGGACCTTTACATAGGGGATTGTTCGTTTGCGCAACTTCTTGTCCTCTCTTGCCAAAATCCGCACCGGCGTCTCCTCGACGCTTAAATCCTCTCGCAACTCGATGGTGGAGGCATCCAAGGCATGAGAGGGATCAGCTAGGTACTTCCGGAGCATTGAGACATGGAACACGTTATGGACTCGTTCGAGGTTCGGCGGCAGGGCCAATCTGTGACGCCCCACTTCCCAGGGGGTCACCCATCCTAGAACTACTCTAGCTCTAGCACGCTTAACTCTCATGTTCCTCTTGGATCTTGCTACCATCCAAAATGCTATAGCCGGGTTAGAGATTTAGTCCTATTATATCATTTATATAGAGGACTAATCCAAATTCCGGGGTGTCACATTCTTCCCCCCTTTAAGCCCTGACGTCCACGTCAGGCTCAAGCACACTCACAAGCACCAGGCGATGTGAGACTCGTCTCGCTAGCCTTAGCCGACCTTGTGGGGAGCTGCACTCCACCCACAACGGTCATTAGCTGGGGAGCCTCGCTCTACCCGCTATATAACCCTGGCTCAGCCGAGAGTCATCTCACATTTCCGGCTGGTGAATGGCTCCGATACCAACTGTGACGCCCCACTTCCCAGGGGGTCACCCATCCTAGAACTACTATAGCTCTAGCACGCTTAACTCTCATGTTCCTCTTGGATCTTGCTACCATCCAAAATGCTATAGCCGGGTTAGAGATTTAGTCCTATTATATCATTTATATAGAGGACTAATCCAAATTCCGGGGTGTCACACAATCGGTACGCCACCGGTCCTACGCGTTCTAGAATCTCGAACGGTCCTACGTACCTCGGGCTTAACTTTCCCTTTATGCCGAAGCATCGTTTCCCCTTGGAGGGCGAAACTCGGAGTAACGCATGCTCACCCACCATGAACTCTAAGTCTCGGCGTCTGTTGTCCGCGTAGCTTTTCTGTCTGCTCTGGGCGGTCAGTAGCCTTTGTCTAATCAATCGCACCTTTGCTTCGGTCTCCTCCACCAAATCTGGGCCTAGAAACTTACGCTCACCCAAGTCGTCCCAGCATATTGGAGACCGACAGCGGCGCCCGTACAGGGCCACGTATGGTGCCATCTGAATGCTGGCCTGGTAACTGTTATTGTAGGCAAATTCCACTAGGAGCAAACACCGTGCCCACCCTTCGCCCAAGTCCAAAACGCATGCCCGAAGCATGTCCTCCACAATTTGTATCACCCGCTCTGATTGTCCATCGGTCTGCGGGTGAAAAGCCGTACTGAAGTGCAACTTGGTTCCCATTGCTCGCTGCAGGCTCTGCCAAAAGTTTGACACAAATCGCGTGTCCCTGTCCGACGTGATGGATGTCGGCACCCCATGCAACCTTACTATCTCGTTGATGTAGGTTTGTGCCAGTCGTTCCCGCGTCCACGTCGTGTGTATGGGCAGAAAGTGGGCCGATTTCGTCAGTGTGATAACCGTGGGTTTAATTGCCTTTCTGGACTTTTCTTTGAATTTTATTAAACCGCTTTTGACCAAGGGGAATCCGGGGGTGGCTTGTTTCTTCTTTGTTTCTGGGCAGGCCGTCGGGGCTCGTGGGTATTTTTGGATAATAAAGCCCGCGAAACGGAGACCGGCGGCGCGACCGGATCTGATTTCCGACCCCGGAATCTCCCGGAATAAATTTCTGAAGTTCGTTGCAGTTCGGACGTTTGGCACGGTTTATCAGAGGTAAACCAGACCCAGGTTTAGTTTAATTTATTTTATTTAATTTTTTTTTTATGTTGGGTTCAGACCCAATTGCGCCAAAACGACTAATTAAGTGGGTTGGGGAATTAGGTTTGGGAACCCCTTTTCTTTCCCTCTTACTTTGGCGTGCGTTGCCCCGAGCGTGGACGAAGAACGCCCTCCCCCAAACCTTCCCTTAGATCGGCGTGGCACTGCGGCGGAGCGAGCGAGGAGGGGGAAGAACGCCGCACGCTTCACTACCGGAACCGGGCACGCAGGAACGGACGATCCCTCCTCTCCCAACTGTCGTCGTCGTAACCGAGGTGAGACGGAGGTTTTTACAATTCTTGTTTTTGGTTCTTGATCGTCTCAATCAGCAAGGGGAAGGGATGGGTCCAGGCGACGGATCCCCCGGAATCCGCCGCATGTGCGAAACCCCCCCCTCCCCCCCCCCAAACGCCGTTCTCGTGCGACCCGCACGGGGCCGGGCACGTGCCCAGCCCTGCGTACGGGGGTGACCCGCACGGGGCCGGGCTCGTGCCCAGCCTTGCGTGCGGGGGTGACCCGCACGGGGCCGGGCACGCGCCCAGCGCCGCGTGCGGGGGTGACCCGCACGGGGCCGGGCACGCGCCCAGCCCCGCGTGCGGGGGTGACGCGCACGGGGCCGGGCACGCGCCCAGCCCTGCGTACCGGGGGTGACCCGCACGGGGCCGGGCACGCGCCCAGCCCTGCGTGCGGGGGTGACCCGCACGGGGCCGGGCACGCGCCCAGCCCCGCGTGCGGGGGTGACCCGCACGGGGCCGGGCACGCGCACAGCCCCGTGTGCGGGCGGGGAGCCGCAAACCGGGACAGGCGGACTGTCGTGTCTTTTCATCCGAGTCTGAGTGCTGACTTTCCTCGCGGCAGGTGTGTGTGGGAGTCCGTGCGGGCGTACCGGGACGCGAGGGAGCCGAGCGTTGATTGCTACTAGCGACAGGTGGGTTTGACTGTGTTGTTTAGCGTCGGTCTTTGGCAGTCATTTTACTTTCGATATTACATGTTAGCGGGGTACTTGTGAACACAAGTGTTACCGTTTTTCTTTGGATTATACATGATAGCAGTTATAGCTTACTCTTGACTATACATGATAGCAGATATAGCTTACTCTTGTTTATACATGATGGCGGTTATAGTTTACTCTTGTTTATACATTATGATGCTGACATGATAGCGGTTATGGTTATTTTGCTCGAGGCTGCAGCACGCGCACCCGCGGTTTGGCCACCGCAAAGGGTGCGCTTTTCCGGAAAAGCGGTCTATGACCCGTGTATACCCACGAGGTGACGTAGTGGGGCCCCTTATTAGTGGTGGGGTTTGAGGCGCCGAGGTGCGAGCGGTGCGACCCGTCGGTTTAGTTGTCCGACGTGGTCGGGTTTTTGAAGGTACGGTATGGGCCGTCGGTTTAGTTGTCCGACGTGGCCGGGTATTGCAGGACACAGGAGTACAGGTTATCGTTTCCCTCTTGAGAGGGTGGTTGCTCCGGTTGTCTTCACGGTTTGTTTTACTATATTGTCCTGCTCTACTATTATTCGTCACTGACTTCCCACTTCGTGACAGGGTCCAGACGGGGGGAGAGGTAGGCGACGGTGAGGACGGGGCAGGAGCTTCTGGGTCGCTGGGGACCTTGGACTGTATTTCCTTCTACATCTATACATTTCATTTACGTTGTAGTTATTTGTGAGGTTCTCGATACCCTCGTGGGGTCGGTGTGGATGTCGGCATGGTCTCTATTCGGTTGTTCTCTTATGCATTTATCTTTCCTTTTGTTTCTGTTGGCCGTTTGGGAAAGAAAAAGAAAAAGAAAACCCAAGAAAAGACTGCGAAAACTATTTTTAAAATTTAAGTGTCGTGTGGGCACTGATTTCAAAACCCTGTGGATTTATGGATTGCGAAAATGAATTTCAAAACTCAGGTGTCGTGTGGGCACTGTTTTCAAAACCCTGTGGATTTATGCTGCTTTCGAACACGTTTTCAAAACCTGAGTGCTGGGTAGGCACCGTTTCAACGACTGTGGATTTATCCTTTCAAATTGATCGGCCATGCGTTTTAATAAATTGTGGTACTAGTTGTATGTTAGTGACTGTTGTGATTGAATGGTTGCTTATGTTGGGAACATGTACTAAACGCTATGCCGTGCATATACAGAGGAGACTCTGTCCGTTTGCAGAGAGATTCTGTATATGCGGCGGGTCTGGGCACGCGCCGGGGAAGAGAGGTTTTCTTTTATCAAAAAAAATTTAGACGTCAAATGTTTGACTTTTGTGAATCGTTTCCGCTAAAACAAACCCCCGGGGCGTGACAGATTAAGATGGTATCAGAGAGTTCTTTCAATCACAACAGTTAGTGCCGACATCCGTGGGAATACCTCACTTGCCTACACATGAATGAAATGGGTAGGGCATAGGACTGTAGAACGCGAGTGACCGAGGGGGGGTGAAAATGTTGAGTCCTTTCTCTCACTTTATGGTTGTTGTTAGTAGGGTAGTCTAAAGTTGACTCTTGTGATGTGTGACAGACATGGCCCGTACTAGATCATCACCCGGGGACGCAGAGGCAGATGCGACGACGTCGACGGCCGCGGAGAACCAGCTCCTGCGGCAGCAATTGCGGGAGATGGCGGGGAATCTGGCAAACCTCACTGATCACGTGCGTCGGTTGACGCAACAGCAGCAGGCCGCGACGGTGACGGCCGCCCCGGTTCCTCCACAGGGGCCGACAGCACCGGCCGCGGCACCACCGACAGCGCCACCGCCGGCGGCGACTACGGGACCGACGCCGGGGACAGCCAGCAGGGTTACTCTGGAGGAGACGGGGGTCACACCTACCCCTACCGTGGCTGCCGCCGCCGCGGGGGAGGGGACGGTAGTGATGACTGAGCGAGATCGGGTGCGAGCCAACTTGAAGGACTTCAAGAAATACGACCCACCCACGTTCGAAGGGGACACGACTGATCCTTGGGTCGTCGAGAAATGGGTGGGGTCGATGGAGAAACTTTTTGAAGACTTACTCATGGAGGATGACGAGCGGGTTCCCCTAGCAGTCCACTGCTTGGAGGGGAACGCCCGCTTATGGTGGAAGACGGTACGCCCCGATCCTGCTAAGGGTACCGCACTCCCGTCCTGGGCAACATTCAAACAGGAGCTGTTCGGGGCCTTCTTCACCAGCAGCGTCAAGAAAAAGTTGGAGGATGACCTGAACCACATCCAGCAGGGGAACCGGACGGTCATGGAGTATCAGCGGGAGTTCGTCCGGCTAGCAAACTGTGTCCCGTTCGTCATAAGGGACGAGGCTCACAAGGCGCAACTCTTTGTGGATGGCTTGCGGAGCAATATCTTCGAGGTGGTGCAAGCAGCCGACCTGCACACCTTCCAGAAAGTGGTCGGCAGGGCCACTACGGTGGAGCGGGGTTTTGCGGTCACCCGCGCCAGAAGAGAGAACTCGGCGCGGCTGGAAGACAGGAAGCGGCAACAGCAGAATTCGGGGGGAGGCTCTTGGAGTGGGAGCGGGGGCCCCAAACGGTGGAGACCGCAGGCGGGGCCCCGGGGCGCGCCAGCAGGAGGGCCGAGGCCGGGGAATAGGCCTTGTGTCATATGCGGGGGAGGGCACCTGGCGGGAGAGTGCCCCCAAAGAGGTGACCACTGCTTCAGGTGCGGCAAACGGGGGCACTTCCGCCGCGACTGCCCCTTAGGCGGGGGATCTGCGTCCTCTGCAGCTTCTACGCCCACGCCACAGCTCTCAGGGCGGGGGAAAGCTCCTATGGCGTCGACTTCTAGACCCCCTGCACCACGGCGCGAGGAGGACAGGCAGCCACAACCAGGCGGGAGAGTTTTCTCAATGACCCGCCAAGAGACAGACCCGTCGGAGGACGCACTTGCAGGTATTACTTCCGTTTCAAATTCCCGTGCTAGAACTCTTTTCGATACCGGAGCAACACACTCGTTCATTTCTCGCGATTTCGTATTTATGCATGATCTCGAGGAGACACCCCTCCAGACCTTCTTGACGGTTCAAACGGCGGGAGGGACTTTGGAGGCGGTCAGCTTGGTGGCCGCCTGCCCGATTATGCTAGGGCGGCTGGCTTGCCCTTGGGATTTGGTGGTAATCCCACTGGAGGAGTACGACGTGGTGTTGGGCATGAACTGGCTCACGAAGTACCAGGCACTCATCGATTGCGACAAACGACAGCTGCGATTACAAGAACCGGGTTTCCCTGAGCATGTGTACATCATGGGCAAGAGCATCTCCTTCCCGGCGATTATTTCAGCGGCACGGGCCAGAAGACTGGTGGAGGGTGGGTGCGTGGCCTATTTAGCATCGGTGGATTTGGCTACCCGACCCCCGACGACACTTGCAGATATCCCAGTGGTGAAGGACTTCCCCGACGTCTTTCCCACGGAACTGCCCGGGATGCCCCATGAGCGGGAGGTGGTGTTCCCTATCGAGCTGCTACCGGGCACGCAGCCAATTACGAAGGCGCCTTACCGGATGGCCTTCGGAGAGCTGAAGGAGCTTAAAGCACAACTTGAGGACCTCTTGGACAAAGGTTTTATCAGGCCAAGTGTATCGCCCTGGGGCGCACCGGTACTCTTTGTGCGGAAGAAAGACGGAAGCCTGCGTCTCTGCATCGATTACAGAGGAATAAACAAAGTTACAGTGAAGAATAAGTACCCCCTGCCCAGAATAGATGATCTCTTCGACCAGCTGATAGCGGCGACGGACTTCTCCAAAACCGATCTGCAATCGGGCTACCACCAACTCCGGGTTCGGGACGAGGACATCCCGAAGATTGCTTTCCGGACCCGGTATGGCCACTACGAGTTCACGGTTATGCCTTTCGGACTCACGAACGCCCCCGCAGTCTTCATGGACATGATGAACCGGATCTTCAGACCCTTCCTTGATCGGTTCGTGGTGGTTTTCATCGACGACATCCTGATTTATTCCACTACCGACGAGGAGCACGAGGACCATTTACGAACGATCCTCCAGACGCTCAGAGAGCAGGAGCTGTTTTCTAAACTCAAGAAGTGTGAGTTCTGGCTGCGCGAAGTCGGTTTCCTAGGACACGTGATCTCGGCACAGGGAATCGCCGTGGATCTCAAGAAGGTGGAATCAGTGGTCGACTGGCAGCCGCCGACGACGGTGACAGAGGTCCGCAGTTTCCTAGGATTGGCAGGATACTACAGGCGCTTCGTTGAAGGTTTCGCAAAGATTGCTACCCCTTTAAATCGGTTAACCCGAAAAAGGGAGAAGTTCATATGGACAGCCAAATGCCAGGAGAGTTTTGAGGAACTCAAGAGGAGGTTAACCAGGGCACCAATACTCGTGCTGCCGACACCCGGAGAGGATTATGAAGTGTACTGCGAGGCATCGAGGATCGGTCTTGGTGGTGTTCTAATGCAGCAGGGGAAAGTGATCGCCTACGCGTCCAGGCAACTGAAGGATTACGAAAAGAACTACCCGATACACGACTTAGAATTGGCTGCTGTAGTCTTCGTTTTAAAACTGTGGAGGCATTATCTCTTTGGAGTCCACTGTAACGTCTTCTCGGATCATCAAAGTCTTAAGTACATCTTTACCCAAAAAGAATTGAACTTGCGGCAGAGGCGGTGGCTAGAGTTGTTGAAGGATTACGACTTGACGATTCAATACCATACCGGAAAGGCAAACGTGGTGGCAGACGCCTTGAGCAGGAAAGGGCATCAAGAAGGGGCGTCAGGGAGCGCGATAACGGAGCAGAACCTCTTGATCGCGGAGTTCGCACGAATGCAGTTGGAGGTGGTGCCGGCAGGCATGGTTATGCGACTTCTAACCTTGGTGGTCAAGCCGACGTTATTTGAGAAGATCAGGGAGGGACAGCAGACCGACCCACACTTACAGCGCGTACGAGACAAGATTCCCCTGGACCAAGAGAGCGATTTTGCGGTGGAAGACGACGGCACCCTACGGTTCCGTGGACGGATCTGCGTGCCGGATTCGTCGGAGTTGAAGAAGGAAATCTTGACGGAGGCACACCGGGCCCCTTATACGGCACATCCAGGGGGCACGAAGATGTACAGGGACCTCAAACAGATCTGCTGGTGGCCCAAAATGAAGGGGGACGTCACCCGACACGTAGCTCATTGCCTAGTGTGCCAACAGATAAAGGCCGAGCATCAGCGGCCAGCAGGGAAGCTACAGCCTCTACCGGTGCCGGAGTGGAAGTGGGATCAGATCACCATGGACTTTGTCACGGGTTTTCCACACTCACAACAGGGCCACGACGCGATTTGGGTCGTAGTCGACCGGTTAACCAAGTCGGCACACTTTCTGCCAATTCATACGACCTGGACCCGAGAACGGTTAGCTCAAGCCTATATTAGCGAGATCGTGAGACTACATGGAGTGCCGGCATCGATCACCTCGGACAGAGACACGCGTTTTGTCTCGAAGTTTTGGCAGAGCCTTCAGCGGGCTATAGGGACCAGACTACAGTTCAGCACAGCCTACCACCCTCAGACGGACGGACAGTCGGAGCGTGTGATACAAACCCTCGAAGACCTGCTTCGCGCCTGTGTGCTTGATTGGGGGAGCAGTTGGTCACGCTACCTACCTCTTGTGGAATTCGCCTACAACAACAGCTACCAGGCCAGCATCCAGATGGCGCCCTACGAAGCCTTATATGGAAGGCGCTGCCGATCCCCGATTTGTTGGGACGACTTGGGAGAACGGAAGTTCTTGGGACCCGATTTAGTGGAGGAAACTGAAGAGAAGGTACGCCTTATCAGACAGCGTCTGCTGACCGCCCAGAGTCGCCAGAAGAGCTACGCAGACCAAAGGCGCCGCGACTTGGAATTCCAAGTGGGAGAGCATGTCTTTTTGCGGGTCTCGCCGTCCAGAGGAGTCAAGCGTTTCGGGCTGAGGGGCAAGCTGAGCCCACGGTTTGTGGGGCCTTTCGAAATTTTGGAGCGCATTGGCCCAGTGGCTTACCGCCTTGCCCTACCACCAAACCTCGACCGAGTCCACGACGTCTTCCACGTCTCGATGCTCCGGAAGTACCTCTCCGACCCCTCACATATCTTGGACGCTTCTACACTCGAACTTAGGGAGGATCTGAGTTTCAAGGAAACCCCGGTGAGAATCCTGGCAAGGGAAACTAAAGCACTGCGAAATCGAACCATCCCCTACGTGAAAGTGCTCTGGAGCAACTATGAGGAGCGAGAAGCAACATGGGAGCTGGAATCTAAAATGAAGGAGCGCTACCCCGACCTCTTCACCACCACCCGGGTTTGAGTTTCGAGGACGAAACTCGTTTTTAAGAGGTGAGTGGTGTGATAACCGTGGGTTTAATTGCCTTTCTGGACTTTTCTTTGAATTTTATTAAACCGCTTTTGACCAAGGGGAATCCGGGGGTGGCTTATTTCTTCTTTGTTTCTGGGCAGGCCGTCGGGGCTCGCGGGTATTTTTGGATAATAAAGCCCGCGAAACGGAGACCGGCGGCGCGACCGGATCTGTTTTCCGACCCCGGAATCTCCCGGAATAAATTTCTGAAGTTCGTTGCAGTTCGGGCGTTTGGCACGTTTTATCAGAGGTAAACCAGACCCAGGTTTAGTTTAATTTATTTTATTTAATTTTTTTTTATGTTGGGTTCAGACCCAATTACGCCAAAACGACTAATTAAGTGGGTTGGGGAATTAGGTTTGGGAACCCCTTTTCTTTCCCTCTTACTTTGGCGTGCGTTGCCCCGAGCGTGGACGAAGAACGCCCTCCCCCAAACCTTCCCTTAGATCGGCGTGGCACCGCGGCGGAGCGAGCGAGGAGGGGGAAGAACGCCGCACGCTTCACTACCGGAACCGGGAACGCAGGAACGGACGATCCCTCCTCTCCCAACTGTCGTCGTCGTAACCGAGGTGAGACGGAGGTTTTTACAATTCTTGTTTTTGGTTCTTGATCGTCTCAATCGGCAAGGGGAAGGGGGGGGCCCAGGCGACGGATCCCCCGGAATCTGCCGCATGTGCGAAACCCCCCGCCCCCCAAACGCCGTTCCCGTGCGACCCGCACGGGGCCGGGCACGTGCCCAGCCCTGCGTGCGGGGGTGACCCGCACGGGGCCGGGCTCGTGCCCAGCCCTGCGTGCGGGGGTGACCCGCACGGGGCCGGGCTCGCGCCCAGCCCCGCGTGCGGGGGTGACCCGCACGGGGCCGGGCACGCACCCAGCCCCGCGTGCGGGGGTGACCCGCACGGGGCTGGGCACGCGCCCAGCCCTGCATGTGGGGGGTGACCCGCACGGGGCCGGGCACGCGCACAGCCCCGTGTGCGGGCGGGGAGCCGCAAACCGGGACAGGCGGACTGTCGTGTCCTTTCATCCGAGTCTGAGTGCTGACTTTCCTCGCGGTAGGTGTGTGTGGGAGTCCGTGCGGGCGTACCGGGACGCGAGGTAGCCGAGCGTTGATTGCTACTAGCGACAGGTGGGTTTGACTGTGTTGTTTAGCGTCGGTCTTTGGCAGTCATTTTACTTTCGATATTACATGTTAGCGGGGTACTTGTGAACACACGTGTTACCGTTTTTCTTTGGATTATACATGATAGTAGTTATAGCTTACTCTTGACTATAGATGATAGCAGATATAGCTTACTCTTGTTTATACATGATGGCGGTTATAGTTTACTCTTGTTTATACATTATGATGCTGATATGATAGCGGTTATAATTACTTTGCTCGAGGCTGCAGCACGCGCACCCGCGGTTTGGCCACCGCAAAGGGTGCGCTTTTCTGGAAAAGCGGTCTATGACCCGTGTATACCCACGAGGTGACGTAGTGGGGCCCCTTATTAGTGGTGGGGTTTGAGGCACCGAGGTGCGAGCGGTGCGACCCGTCGGTTTAGTTGTCCGACGTGGTCGGGTTTTTGCAGGTACGGTATGGGCCGTCGGTTTAGTTGTCCGACGTGGCCGGGTATTGCAGGACACGGGACTACAGGTTATCGTTTCCCTCTTGAGAGGGTGGTTGCTCCGGTTGTCTTCACGGTTTGTTTTACTATATTGTCCTGCTCTACTATTATTCGTCACTGACTTCCCACTTCGTGACAGGGTCCAGACGGGGGGAGAGGTAGGCGACGGTGAGGACGGGGCAGGAGTTTCTGGGTCGCTGGGGACCCTGGACTGTATTTCCTTCTGCATCTATACATTTCATTTACGTTGTAGTTATTTGTGAGGTTCTCGATACCCTCGTGGGGTCGGTGTGGATGTCGGCATGGTCTCTATTCGGTTGTTCTCTTATGCATTTATCTTTTCTTTTGTTTCTGTTGGCCGTTTGGGAAAGAAAAAGAAAAAGAAAACCCAAGAAAAGACTGCGAAAACTATTTTTAAAATTTAAGTGTCGTGTGGGCACTGATTTCAAAACCCTGTGGATTTATGGATTGCGAAAATGAATTTCAAAACTCAGGTGTCGTGTGTGTTGGGTTATATGTAATAGGAATCTAAATAGGGGAAAAAATACCTAGAGGGGGGTGAATAGGTGTAAACGTATAAACACTCAAAAATCGTTGCGATAAAAACCCAATGCGGAAATAAAAAATAACTCGCAAGATTTTTACGTGGAAAACTCCATCACCGGAGTAAAAAACCACGGGACCGATAACACGGCAGAAATCCACTAGAATTAAAACACGTACAAGGTGATTTACCGTACACACTTACGACTCAACCTTTTCCATACGCTCCTAGAGGATCTTCTCCGCTCGCTCCGCGACGCTTCTCGAATCCACGATCTGCGCCCAACGCCGAATCCACGGCGTCCAACGTCGAATCCACGACGTCCGACCGAGTCCACGGTCTTCACCCAATAGCACCCTTCGAATCCACGAACGTGCCTCGCTCCGAATCCACGAGAGCGGTTGAACCTTGAATCCACAAGGACACGCGAATCCACGCGCCGATTTTTGGGGTAAATCGTTGTTTTTGGTGGTGATGATCCGCCGAATACTTAGATCAAAGATAGATCGGAAATACCATCTAAGTATTCATTAGTTTGATTCAACTCAAGATGTGAGTATGAAAACCTAGAATCAAACTAATCAATATAGATGAAGAAACATAGAGTATTCTCTAATGATTTTCTTTCTTCTCTATATGTGGATCTAGAGCCGTATAAGATGATACAAGAATATGACGGCTATTTCGATTCTTTTTGGATTCAACCCTAGAAAAGGAGTCATAGGGTCTATTTATAGGTTAGTAACCCTAGGAAGGAGATAAGAATCAAAAACCTAACATTTCTGGAAATTTTACGGACGGCGATCCGGATCGGATTTGAGCGATCCGGATTGCAGTAGCAATAAAGACGGTTTCCAGAAAACAAACGTTCGGGATCCGGATCGGAATGCCTGATCCGGATCGTTCATACATTTCAGAAAACTCAACGTTCGGGATCCGGATCGTGAGATGCTGCGATCCGGATTGAAGTAATGTATGAAACAACAACCTTCGGGATCCGAATCGCTGGCTCTGACCCGGATCCTGAACATGTCCGAACACCAGTTTTTGATTTTTATGCAGTTAAAAATTCTTCCAAGTGTTTCTACACTACGAGAAGTATTCGGATCACACAAAATCTTTAGTTAAACATACCTGATCCTTTTGAATTCTTCTTTCTTGAGATTGAGTTAAATGATCCAACTTTCTTCACCTTCAATCTTCAAGACTTGAAACTTTCACGAAACTACGCCAACTCAAAATCCGTAACAATCTCCCCCTTTGGCGGTTTCGTGACAAAACACAGATCCACTAATGAAAATTCAAAAAGATATTTTTGTTGCTATCACCATACAACAAAAATTTACAATGGAGATCCAAAAATTTAAAAACATGAGATAAACTCCTAAAACAGACTCTAGACTTAGACATCTGTACTCTCTGCACAAAGAAATCATTCTTGACAAAAAGAGATCGTTAGATACCTCAAGAATATTTAGCATTCAAAACCTAGTACAGAGATAGAGTTTATCTGATCATCATGACATTTGAGAATTCAGATATGTAAGAGAATCATAGTCAAAAACCAACATATCTTCTATGCAATCAAAAACCAAATGTCACAAAGTGTTAGTCCAACATCAACTTGTTAGTCATATTACATGCCCAAATAGTTAGTCGAATAGTTAGTAGAGACATGCATACAAATCACAAGATAAAAACCAAAGTTGAGGTTGAAGTGATACTTACCTTGATGTATACAAATTTTTCATATCAGCATTGTTCAAGTTCTCAGTCATCATTGTACCTTGATGTATACAAAATTTTCACATCATCATCATTTGTTCATTGTTCTCTAAACTCTCTCCCCCTTTTTGTCACAAACAAAGCCAAAATTACAAAAATTTAAGGAGAGTTAAAAATTCCAACGAAAATGTTCCGAAATTTAAGAACTAGAACTAAGAGTAAGTCCTAAAAAGAACTGAAAAACCTGCACAAGAAAAGGTTAAAAATCTGCACAAAAAAAAAAATAAAAGGAAAGAATTAGTCATCAGATTCGGAGTCTTCAGAGCTCGTGCAGCCCATCTTTGAGAACATCTTTTTCACCAGCTTGTTCATTGAATTGACCTTCTTAGTTAAGGTAATATGAGCTGCCGTGATGAGCTCCAGCTCATTGGAAATTCTCGTCTGTGCCTTTGAAATCTGTTCCTGCTCAAAAGACAATCGTTGTTGTTCTTTGTAGATGGATGAGACTGATGCTTCATCCGCTGGTGAGGGTGCTGGTTGTGATGGTGACGCGGAAGTGCCGCTACTAGGTTTCGTTCCGCATGGAGGGACTGGAGTGACATGGGGCAATTTGTGAAGGGACTTCACAACGGTGGACTCATCGATCATACCCAAACATTGATGATAAGTCGGTGAAGTAATATCAACCTGAAATTTCTTCAAGATCCTCATTATAATCAGTGGAAATGGAATTCTTTCAGTGGGATGAGGGTGCTCAACATATCTTGTCATTCTATTCCAAATAATATATGGAATGTTGATATTCAATCCCATTGCCTCAGACGGATGTCCTAAGAGATACAAAAATAGCATTCGATCCCATCTCAAGACTTTCGTCTGCAAATTTGGAAGGATATTGTAACACGTGATAAAGTTTAGAAACCGGTACTCAAGACGAAGTTCTTTGGATCTGATCGATTTCTCCGTTGATTGCGTTCCTTCCAAACAAATTCCCTTTATAACCATTTGCCACAAAGTGTTTGTCAAAACCTTTCCCTTCAGGTAATTAACTCCTGTCTTGCTGGCAGGCATTCCCAAAACCTCGCCAATCAATTGTGGAGTAATTTTGAATCTTGTGCCTTGGATATTCGTGTAAAATTCCATTGGACCGTTTTCAATTTCTCGAAGGTGCCGTGCATTTGTATAGAAGGCCCTTACAAGATGCAGACAGTATCCAAGCACTTCTAGAAATCGACAAACTTGAATAAGATTTGCTTGTTCAATCAGAATGCCAAACTCAGGGGAGTGATCTCGTAGAGCCTCAATATTAACATGCCTCTCACCAATGCATTCACGATTCTCAAATGCCCTTAGACGATCCGCATTAACGAACACTTGTTCCTCACGTGGTGGAGAATCCGGAATAATCGGTTCGTTAGACATGAAACCTCGTGCTCGTCCAAACCGTCGAGCAAGTCGTTTCCTTTTCACCGAGATGGTTGGTGCAGTCATAGGTGCTTTGCCTTTGTCCATGGGTGCTTTTTCTTTCGATGCATCGGGCATTGATTCATCATCATCTGTTAATTCAGTCCAGTCTATCTCTTGACAATCTACTTCTGTGTCGCTGATCACATGAAACTCACCCTTTTGTTGTGTTTGCTTAGCTCTCTTTAATTTGTTTGTGGCCCGAGTGTGCACCATAGTGACCAATAAAAGAATGATCCATGAGAATCCCATTGATCCAAGTGCCTTAAGAAGATTGAAATCTTGTGAGCAACAACTCAAGAACACGAAAAAATTGTTAATTTTCAAAGATTTGAAAAATTGTACCAAAACAATCATAATCATGTAGAGAGACTAAGAATCAAATTAGTTTTGCAAAAGGACTTTTTAAAAATAGATCAATTGCATGATTTTCGAAAATCCTTATTATATGCCCTAAAACCGAAATTTTAGAAATCGAAGCCTAAAAATTCGTTAATCAGGAGAATACCTAGCATATAATCAAAACTAATCTACCCAGAGTTCTTATTTCAAAAGAAATTTGATCAAAAACCATCCACAAACAAAGTTGATCCAAGAATTTCATCACGTTTGAGGAGGAATAGAGAAAAACGGTGAAAAACCGAGATTTTGATCAATAAAACTTACTTGGAGTTGAAGAACTTGAGTTTGAAAGCTTGCAAGAAGGGTGAAATCTAGAGAGAGAAGCTCTGGAAACTTTGGAACAAAAGATTGGAGTAAAAGAAATCAAAACCCTTTTGTTCTTTATAAAACCCTAGCCGCGATCCGGATCAGACCATGCTTGCGATCCGGATCGGCTACCCGCAGTGAGAAACTGCGTTCGGGATCCGGATCGGCAGGTCCAATCCGGATCGTCTGTCACGCCCCGGGGGATTTATTTAGCGGAAACGGCTTACAAAAGGCATGTACTCCCCTTTTCTTTTTCATTTGAAACCTTCTTCCCCGGCGCGTGCCCAGACCCGCCGCATATACAAGATCACTCTACAAACGGGCAGAGTCTCCCCTGTATATGCACGGCGTCGCGGTTTGTACAATGTTCAATAATGAGTAAACATTCAATCACAACAATCCACTTCATACAACCATTCACAATATACTGAATTAACTCACGGCCGATTAGTTTGAAAGGATAAAACCCACGGTTGTTGAAACGGCGCCCACCCGGCACCCATATTTTGAAAACCGTTTTTGAAAGCAACATAAACTCAGGGTTTTGAAAACAGTGCCCACACGACACTTAGGTTTTGAAATCCATTTTCGCAAAAGCAACATAAACTCAGGGTTTTGAAAATAGTGCCCACACAACACTTAGATTTTGAAATAATAGTTTTCGCAATCCGTTCTTTTATTTGCTATTTTATTTTCCAAAGCGGCCCACAGGAATATAAAGAAAAATAGACAATCCAATTGTCACCGTACCAACATCCACACCGACCCCACGAGGGTATCGAGAACCATCCACAGTCTACAAATAATAAATGGAATGTGAAAGTAAAGAGTAAAGTACTGTTCCGGTCTCCTGAGACCCAAAACCTCTAGCCGTGGCCTCACCGTCGCCTAACTCTCCCCCCTGTAGGACCCTGTCGCAAAGTGGGAAGTCAGCGACTAAACAAAAATGATAATAATATAGCAGGTAAAGAAAACGTCCAACCGTAGTCTATCCGGAGCAACCACCCCTCCCCCCGCAAAGGGAAAAGTAGAATCAAACACCTGTAAACCTGCAATACCCGATCCCGTCGGACAACTAAACCGACGAATCGCACCGCGCCCAAGTCGGACAACTAAACCGAATGGGTCGCACCGCTCCCACGTCGGACAACTAAACCGACGGGTCGCACCGCTCACACCTTGGCGCATACATGCCCCACAACTAAAGAGGCCCCACGCCGTCCTGTGGGTATACACGGGTCATGGACCACTTTTCCGGAAAAGCACACCCTTTGCGGTGGCCAAACCGCGGGTGCGCGTGTTGCAGCCGAGCATAGTAACCGTGAACCATATATATATATCAATGTATGAAAACCGTATGAAATAACATAAACATATCCATGCAAGAGAACCCTATGAAACAATATATATATTCACAGCATACTCCTATACGTGCATGAGAGCGACATGAAGCAATATGGATATCTAAACACGAGAACCGTAAAGCCATAACGAATAAATGGTGCCTCGCTACCATGTTTAACCCAAGTACACTCAAAGATGACCCCGACCAACATGATAGAATTAAATGTTACGACTTAAGAGTAGAAACCCACCTCTACGAGCGATGATCAAAGCGCTACCCCCCGTGTCCCGGTGCGCTCCCCGAAACTATAAAAACCGCCGGGAAGAAGTCAGCGACTACCAAACATAAAACAAGGAACAAGAAAAGATATTCGGGTCCCGTCGTGGAACGGGCTCTCGGGTTCGACGGCGGCGGCGGCGGCCGAGTCGGAACCCGAGGCGGCGGCCGAGTCGGAACCCGAGGCGGCGGCGACCGTGCTGCCGCGTTGGCCGCACGCGTATCAGGCTCCGTGCGGTGTGAGGCCCGCACGGCTCCCTGACAGCGGCGGCCCTGCTCGGTGTCAGGTCCCCCCCCCCCCCCCCCCCGGGCGGCGCCCCGGTCCAGCACGGGCGCCCAGGCCACACGCACGGGCTGCCCTGCGCGGCGCCCAGGTCCCGCGCGGGCGCCCAGCCCGCACGCACGGGCGGCCCCGCGCGGCGCCCAGGCTCCGCGCGGGCGCCCAGCCCGCACGCACGGGCGACCCCGCGCGGCGCCCAGGCCCGCGCGGGTGCCAGACCCGCACGCACGGGCGACCCCGCGCGGCGCCCAGGCCCGCGCGGGTGCCAGACCCGCACGCACGGGCGACCCCGCGCGGCGCCCAGGCCCGCGCGGGTGCCAGACCCGCACGCTCGGTGCCCTAGCCCTGCGCGCAAGGGCGCCTCGCGACGGCGGTGGTGCGGCCGGCCGGGGTGTGCCGTCTCCCCCCTTCCCGTGCGACGATCCGAAAGGAACCCTAGCTATAAATAAAAACTCACATGACTAAAGCGCCTCCGACTCGCCGATGAAGAGGGAGGGAGAGAAGAGGATTATCCCGTTCTTGCGTGCCCGGTTCCGGAGGTGCGCGGTGTTCTTCCCGTTCCTCGATCGTTCCGCCGCGGTTCCTCGCGCCGATCGGATGGGAAGAGGAGGGTCTGGGAGGGGCGGCTTTCTTGTCCTTCTTCCAGTCGCGTTGCAACAGGGGTGAGAGGAACGGTAGGGGGGGGCTAAGTCTGATCCTACACCAACTAATTAAAAGGGTAGCTGCCCGTACACGGGAACTTAACCCTAAGTCCCAAAAAGCAAATCAATCTCGGCGAAATGAGTTTGGGTGCGAACCTGGGTCCGGTCCGCCTCGAAGAACGTGTAAGTCGCCTGAACTGCTGCCAACTTCCGGAAATTATTCTGGGAGATTCCGGGGTCAGAACTCCGAACCGATTTCGCCCCCATTCTCCACTTCGCGAGCTTTATTGTCTAAAAATACCCGCGAGCCCCGATAGTCTGCCCACAGATAGAGAAAAAAAATTCACCCCTGGACCCCTTAGTCGAAAAGCGGATCAACAAGAATTCAAAGGAAAATCCAGAAGGACAAATAAAGCCGCGGTTATTACACCACTCACCTCTAAAAACGAGTTTCGTCCTCGAAACTCAAACCCGGGTGGTGGTGAAGAGGTCGGGGTAGCACTCCCTCATCTTAGATTCCAGCTCCCATGTTGCTTCTCGTTCTTCCTGGTTGCTCCAGAGCACCTTCACGTAGGGGATGACTCGGTTCCGCAGTGCTTTGTTTTCTCTTGCTAGGATACGCACGAGGGTTTCCTCGAAGCTTAGATCCTCCTTGAGCTCGAATGTGGAGACGTCCAACACGTGTGATGGGTCGGATAGATATTTCCGGAGCATGGACACGTGGAAGACGTTGTGGACCCGGTCGAGATTAGGGGGTAGGGCAAGGCGGTACGCCACTGGGCCTATGCGCTCCAAGATCTCAAAAGGCCCCACAAACCGTGGGCTCAACTTGCCCTTCAGCCCGAAACGCTTGATCCCTCTGGATGGCGAGACCCGTAAGAACACGTGTTCCCCCACTTGAAATTCCAAATCGCGGCGCCGTCGGTCTGCGTAGCTCTTCTGTCGGCTTTGGGCGGTCAGTAACCGCCGCCTGATGAGGCGCACCTTCTCTTCAGTCTCTTCCACCAAGTCGGGTCCCAGGAATTTCCGTTCACCTAAGTCGTCCCAACAGATCGGGGATCGGCAGCGTCTCCCATACAAGGCTTCGTAGGGTGCCATCTGGATGCTGGCCTGGTAGCTATTGTTGTAGGCGAATTCCACGAGGGGTAGGTAGCGTGCCCAACCGACTCCCCAGTCAAGTACACAGGCGCGTAGCAGGTCCTCGAGGGTCTGAATCACTCGCTCCGACTGTCCGTCCGTCTGAGGGTGGAAAGCTGTGCTGAAGTGTAGTTTGGTCCCCAGGGCTTGCTGTAGATTTTGCCAAAACTTCGAGACGAAGCGGGTGTCTCTATCCGAGGTGATCGATGCCGGCACTCCGTGCAGTCTCACGATCTCGCTGAGGTAGACTTGAGCCAACTGCTCTCTGGTCCAGGTTGTGTGGATGGGTAGGAAATGTGCTGACTTGGTTAGCCGGTCCACAATGACCCAGATCGCGTCATGCCCCTGCTGTGAACGTGGGAACCCGGTGACGAAGTCCATAGTGATCTGATCCCACTTCCACTTCGGCACCGGTAAGGGCTGTAATTTTCCTGCAGGCCGCTGATGCTCTGCTTTTATCTGCTGGCATACCAGGCAATGAGCTACATGTCGTGTCACATCCCCCTTCAACTTGGGCCACCAGAAGGTCTGCTTGAGGTCCCTGTACATCTTCGTGCCCCCCGGATGCGCCGCGTAAGGGGCGCGGTGTGCCTCTGTCAGAATCTCCTCCTTCAATTCCGGCGAATCCGGTACACAGAAACGCCCACGGAACCGCAAGACGCCGTCACTTCCCACTGCAAAGTCGTTCTCCTGGTTCGGGTGGATCTTGTCTCGCACGAGCTGTAAGTGCGGGTCCGTCAGTTGTCCTTCTCGGATTTTCTCGAAAAGCGTCGGCTTGACCACCAACGCTGTCAGTCGAGCAACAGTGCCCGCTGATACCACCTCCAACCTCAGTCGTGAGAATTCCGCGATCAGGGTGCTCTGCTCAGTTATCGCGCGTGCCGGCGCCTCCTCCGGTTGCCCCTTCCTGCTTAAAGCGTCCGCCACCACGTTTGCCTTCCCGGGGTGGTATTGGATTGTTAGATCGTAATCCTTCAACAATTCAAGCCACCGCCTCTGCCGCAAATTTAGCTCCTTTTGGGTGAACAGATACTTGAGACTTTGGTGGTCTGAAAAGACGTTACAGTGGACACCAAAGAGGTAGTGTCTCCATAACTTTAGAACGAAGACCACGGCAGCCAGTTCCAAATCATGAATTGGGTAGTTCTTTTCGTAATCCTTCAGCTGCCTGGATGCATAGGCTATTACTTTCCCCTGTTGCATCAAAACACCCCCAAGTCCGATTCTCGATGCGTCGCAGTACACTTCATAATCCTCTCCGGGCGTTGGTAGTACTAGAATAGGCGCCCTGGTTAGCCTCCTTTTAAGTTCTTCGAAGCTCTCTTGGCACTTAGCCGTCCATAGAAACTTTTCCCCTTTCTTGGTCAACCGGTTTAAAGGGGCCGCAATCTTCGAGAAACCCTCGACGAAGCGTCTATAATATCCCGCCAGTCCCAAGAAGCTGCGGATCTCCGTCACTGTCGTCGGTGGTTGCCAGTCGATCACCGATTCCACCTTCTTGGGGTCCACGGCGATTCCCTCTGCCGAGATCACGTGCCCTAGGAAACCCACCTCTCGTAGCCAGAATTCACACTTCTTGAGCTTCGCGAACAGCCTCTGTTCCCTGAGGGTTTGGAGAAACGTTCGTAAATGGTCCTCGTGCTCCTCGTCGGTGGTTGAATAGATCAGGATGTCGTCGATGAAGACCACTACGAACCGGTCCAAGAAAGGTCTGAAGATCCGGTTCATCATGTCCATGAAGACGGCGGGGGCGTTCGTAAGTCCGAACGGCATAACCGTGAACTCGTAGTGGCCGTACCGGGTCCGGAAGGCGGTCTTTGGGATATCTTCGTTCCGAACCCGGAGCTGATGGTAGCCCGATTGCAGATCGATCTTTGAGAACACCGTTGCTCCTCGCAGCTGGTCGAAGAGGTCGTCAATTCTGGGCAGGGGGTACTTATTCTTCACAGTAACCTTGTTTATCCCCCTGTAGTCGATGCAGAGGCGCAGGCTTCCGTCTTTCTTCCGTACAAAGAGCACTGGTGCCCCCCAGGGTGACACACTCGGTCTGATAAATCCTTTGTCCAAGAGGTCCTCCAGTTGCACCTTAAGCTCCTTTAACTCTGCGAAGGCCATTCGGTAGGGCGCCTTTGTGATCGGTTGGGTACCCGGTACGAGTTCGATAGGAAAAACCACCTCTCGTTCAGGGGGTATCCCGGGCAGTTCCGTCGGGAAGACATCGGGGAAGTCCCTCACCACCGCAATGTCTGAAGGTGTCGCCGAGGGTCGTGTCACCAGGTCCACCGAGGCCAGGTACGCCACGCACCCGCCTTCCACCAATCTTCTAGCCCTCGCCGATGAGATGATTGCTGGGAAGGAAATGCTCTTACACGCCAGGTACATATTCTCAGGAAAGCTCGGCTCTTGCAATTGTACCATCCGCTTCTCACAATCGATGAGCACTTGGTACAATGAGAGCCAATCCATGCCCAGCACTACGTCATACTCCTTCAGGGGGATTACCACCAAATCCCCTGGACAAGCCAGTCGCCCTAGATTGATCGGGCAGGCGGCCACGTAGCTGACCGCCTCCAACACCCCCCCCGCCGTTTGGACCGTCAAACGATTTTGGAGGGGCACCACCCCAAGACCATGCACAAAAACGAAATCACTAGAAATGAAAGAGTGTGTTGCTCCGGTATCAAAAAGAGTTCTAGCGCGGGTACTTGAAACAGAAGTAATACCTGCAAGGGCGCCCTCCGGCGGATCCGTCTCTTGGCGGGTCATCGAGAAAACCTGCCCGCCAGGTGGTGGTTGCCTATCCTCCTCTCGTCGTGGTACAGGGGGTCTAGAAGTCGACCCCATTGGAGATTTCCCCCGTCCTGACGTTTGTGGCGTGGGCGTAGAAGCTGCAGAGGACGCAGATCCCAGGCCAAGGGGCAGTTGCGGCGGAAGTGCCCCGATTTGCCGCATCGGAAACAGTGGTGACCCTTCTGGGGGCAATCTCCCACTCGGTGTCCCCCCCCACAAATAACGCAAGGCCTGTCTCCCGTCCTCGGCCCTCCTGCCGGCGCGCTCCGAGGTCCCGACTGTGGCCTCCACCGTTTGGGGGGGTCGGCTTCCACCAGAAGAGCCTCCCCCGGAGTATTGCTGCGATCGCTTCTTTTCCTCATGGTGCGCCGGGTCCCCTCTCCTGGCGCGGGTAACGGCAAACCCACGCTCTACCACCGTGGCCCTATCGACCACTTTCTGAAAAGTGTGCAAGTCGGCCGCTTGCACCACTTCGAAAATGTCACTCCGTAATCCATCCACGAAGAGCTGCGCCTTATGGGACTCGTCCCTTATCACGAAAGGGACGCAGTTGGCCAGTCGTACGAATTCGCGCTGATAGGCCATCACTGTTTTACTCCCCTGCTGGATATGGTTCAGGTCATCCTCCAATTTCTTTTTAACGCTGCTTGTGAAAAAGGCTCCAAACAGCTCCTGTTTGAACGCTGTCCATGATGGGAGCACGGCGGTGCCCTTTGTGGGATCAGGGCGGACCGTCTTCCACCATAAGCGGGCGTTCCCCTGCAGGAAATGAACTGCCAGGGGAACCCGCTCGTCGTCCTCCATGAGTAAGTCCTCAAATAACTTTTCCATTGATCCCACCCACTTCTCGACGACCCAAGGATCAGTCGTCTCCCCGTCGAACGTGGGAGGGTCGTACTTCTTAAAGTCGGCCAGGTTGGCCCGCACGCGGTCCCGCTCAGTCAGCGGAACTGACCCCTCCCCCGTGGCGGCGGCAGCCACAGAAGGGGAAGGGGCGATCACGGTCTCCCCCGAGGCACCCCCGTTGGTGCTCCCCGGCGCCGGTCCCGCAGTTGCCGTCGCGGTTACCGCCGCTGGTATTGTCGTCTGGGGTGGGGGTACCTCGACTTCGGCAGCCGCTGTAGGGGTCACTCCCGCGCTGACCCCCGTCGCCGGCGCGCCTAGCCCCTGCGGAGGGGCGGCGGCGACCGTCACCGTCGCGGCCGGTTGTTGCTGCGTCAACTGACGCACGTGAGCCGTGAGAGTCGCCAGCTGCCCCGCCATGTCCCTCAGCTGTTGTTGCAGGCGCTGGTTCTCTGCGGCCGCCGACGTTGTCGCGTCCGCCCCTGCATCCTCGGCTGATGATCTAGTACGGGCCATGTCTGTACACAAAAACAACAGTCAGCTCTAGACTCCGCTAACATGCAACGAACCCCCCATCGAGAGAAAGGACCCAGGCTCGTTCCCCCCCCTCGATCACTCGCGTCCTACTCTCCTATAATCTATCCATTCCATTCCTTTGTAGTTAAGTGAGGTATTCCTGTGGACGTCGGCACCAATTGTTGTGATTGAAGGCTAAGTCTCTGATACCATCTTAATCTGTCACGCCCCGGGGGATTTATTTAGCGGAAACGGCTTACAAAAGGCATGTACTCCCCTTTTCTTTTTCATTTGAAACCTTCTTCCCCGGCGCGTGCCCAGACCCGCCGCATATACAGGATCGCTCTACAAACGGACAGAGTCTCCCCTGTATATGCACGGCGTCGCGGTTTGTACAATGTTCAATAATGAGTAAACATTCAATCACAACAATCCACTTCATACAACCATTCACAATATACTGAATTAACTCTCGGCCGATTAGTTTGAAAGGATAAAACCCACGGTTGTTGAAACGGCGCCCACCCGGCACCCATATTTGTGAAAAACCGTTTTTGAAAGCAACATAAACTCAGGGTTTTGAAAACAGTGCCCACACGACACTTAGGTTTTGAAATCCATTTTCGCAAAAGCACATAAACTCAGGGTTTTGAAAACAGTGCCCACACGACACTTAGATTTTGAAATAATAGTTTTCGCAATCCGTTCTTTTATTTGCTATTTTATTTTCCAAAGCGGCCCACAGGAATATAAAGAAAAATAGACAATCCAATTGTCACCGTACCAACATCCACACCGACCC
>CM055068.1:11455208-11597126 GCA_029204045.2 Tillandsia leiboldiana
GGTTGATCTTCACGTGTGAAGGAAAAAGAAAAAAAAATATAATACACGTTTTTCCGCTTATACTAAAACCTCCGGGGCGTGATAGATTATTGGTATCAGAGAAAAAACACCATAACCACAGTAGTCGCGGGATCCAATCCATAGTGTATGATGCCACAAGCAAATTGGGACACGAGATAACCAGGTATAGGTGCGGTAGTAGTGAGAGTACGGGGGAAACGGGTTTAATATAAATGTGCGTTGTAAGTCAAGGTGCTAGGGTGTTAATTTAGGGTTAACCCGCGGCTCTTTGTTTACAGCGGACAGCGACCAGGATTCGGCCACGAACGCTAACTCTTTAAATGGCCAGGATGGATCCGCAGCTGCGGCCAATCGCTTGCTCCGAAACCAGCTACGTGACGTGGCAGGGCAAGTAAACTCACTGAGCGCCTAGCCTACGACTCGAGACTTCGAGGGTATCGACAGCACTCAGCAAGACGCCAGGGACGACGCCTATCGGGGAATGTTGCCACGCCCCGGGGGTTTGTTTTAGCGGAAACGATTCACAAAAGTCAAACATTTGACGTCTAAATTTTTTGTGATAAAGAAAAACCTCTCTCCCCCGGCGCATGGCAAGACCAGCCGCATATACAGAATCTCTCTGCAAACGGACAGAGTCTCTTTGTATATGCACGGGGAGCGTTTAGTACATGTTCCCAACATAAGCAACCATTCATCACAACAGTCACTAACATACAACTAGTACACCCAATTTATTAAAACGCATGGCCTGATCAATTGAAAGGATTAAATCCACAGTCGTGGAAACGGTGCTACCCACACTCAGGTTTTGAAAAACGTGTTCGAAAGCAGCACAAATCCACAGGGTTGAAACAGTGCCCACACGACACCTGAGTTTTGAAATTCATTTTCGCAATTCAAATCACAGGGGATTTTGAATCAGTGCCCACACGACACTTAAATTTTAAAAATAGTTTCGCAGTCTTTTCTTGGGTTTTCTTTTTCTTTTTCTTTCCAAACGGCCAACAGAAACAAAAGGAAAGATAAATGCATAAGAGAACAACCGAATAGAGACCATGCCGACATCCACACGACCCCACGAGGGTATCGAGAACCTCACAAATAACTACAACGTAAATGAAATGTATAGATGCAGAAGGAAATACAGTCCAGGGTCCCCAGCGACCCAGAAGCTCCTGCCCCGTCCTCACCGTCGCCTACCTCTCCCCCGTCTGGACCCTGTCACGAGTGGGGAAGTCAGTGACGAATAATAGTAGAGCAGGACAATATAGTAAAACAAACCGTGAAGACACCGGAGCAACCACCCTCTCAAGAGGGAAACGATAACCTGTACTCCCGTGTCCTGCATACCCGGCCACGTCGGACAACTAAACCGACGGCCCATACCGTACCTGCAAAAACCTGACCACGTCGGACAACTAAACCGACGGGTCGCACCGCTCGCACCTCGGCGCCTCAAACCCCACCACTAATAAGGGGCCCCACTACGTCACCTCGTGGGTATACACGGGTCATAGACCGCTTTTCCGGAAAAGCGCACCCTTTGCGGTGGCCAAACCGCGGCCTGTGCGCGTGCTGCAGCTCGAGCAAAGTAACCATAAACGCTATCATGTCAGCATCATAATGTATAAACAGAGTAAACTATAACCGCCATCATGTATAAACAAGAGTAAGCTATATCTGCTATCATGTATAGTCAAGAGTAAGCTATAACTGCTATCACGTATAATCCAAAGAAAAACGGTAACACGTGTGTTCACAAGTACCCCGCTAACATGTAATATCGAAAGTAAAATGACTGCCAAAGACCGACGCTAAACAACACAGTCAAACCCACCTATCGCTAGTAGCAAATCAATGCTCGGCTCCTCGCGTCCCGGTACGCCCGCACGGACTCCCACAACACCTGCCGCGAGGAAAGTCAGCACTCAGACTCGGATGAAAAGACACGACAGTCCTGCTGTCCCGGTTTGCGGTTCCGCCCGCACACGGGGCTGTGCGCGTGCCCGGCGGGCCCCGTGCGGGCACCCCAGCACGCAGGGCTGGGCGCGTGCCCGGGCCGTGCGGGTCACCCACCCGCACGCGGGGTGGGCGCGTGGCCCGGCCCCGTGCGGTCACCCCCGCACGCGGGGCTGGGCGCGTGCCCGGTCCCGTGCGGGTCACCCCCGAACGCGGGGTGGGCGCGAGCCCCGGCCCCGTGCGGGTCACCCCCGCACGCAGGGCTGGGCACGTGCCCGGCCCCGTGCGGGTCGCACGGGAACGGCTTTTGGGGGGGGGGGGGGTTTCGCACATGCGGCGGGTTCCGGGGGATCCGTCGCCTGGGCCCCCCTTCCCCTTGCCGATGAGACGATCAAGAACCAAAAACAAGAATTGTAAAAACTCCGTCTCACCTCGGTTACGACGACGACAGTTGGGAGAGGGGGATCGTCCGTTCCTGCGTGCCCGGTTCCCGTAGTGAAGCGTGCGGCGTTCTTCCCCCTCCTCGCTCGCTCCGCGCGGTGCCACGCCGATCTAAGGGAAGGTTTGGGGGAGGGCATTCTTCGTCCATGCTCGGGGCAACGCACGCCAAAGTAAGAGGAAAGAAAAGGGGTTCCCAAACCTAATTCCCCAACCCACTTAATTAGTCGTTTGGCGCAATTGGGTCTGAACCCAACATAAAAAAATTAAATAAATAAATTAAACTAAACCTGGGTCTGGTTTACCTCTGATAAAACGTGCCAAACGCCCGAACTGCAACGAACTTCAGAAATTTATTCCGGGAGATTCCGGGGTCGGAAATCAGATCCCGGTCGCACCGCCGCCGGTCTCCGTTTCGCGGGCTTTATTATCCAAAAATACCCGCGAGCCCCGACG
The DNA here is from genome assembly GCA_029204045.2 of Tillandsia leiboldiana. NCBI lineage: Eukaryota > Viridiplantae > Streptophyta > Magnoliopsida > Poales > Bromeliaceae > Tillandsia > Tillandsia leiboldiana. The sequence continues at coordinate 11,458,083 of CM055068.1, forward strand.
GCCTGCCAGAAACAAAGAAGAAATAAGCCACCCCCGGATTCCCTTGGTCAAAAAGCGGTTTAATAAAATTCAAAGAAAAGTCCAGAAAGGCAATTAAAACCACGGTTATCACACCACTCACCTCTTAAAAACGAGTTTCGTCCTCGAAACTCAAACCCGGGTGGTGGTGAAGAGGTCGGGGGTAGCGCTCATTCATTTAGATTCCAGCCCATGTGCTTCTCGCTCCTCATAGTTGCTCCAGAGCACTTTCACGTAGGGGATGGTTCGATTTCGCAGTGCTTTAGTTTCCCTTGCCAGGATTCTCACCGGGGTTTCCTCGAAACTCAGATCCTCCCTAAGTTCGAGTGTAGAAGCGTCCAGGATATGTGAGGGGTCGGAGAGGTACTTCCGGAGCATCGAGACGTGGAAGACGTCGTGGACTCGGTCGAGGTTTGGTGGTAGGGCAAGGCGGTAAGCCACTGGGCCAATGCGCTCCAAAATTTCGAAAGGCCCACAAACCGTGGGCTCAGCTTGCCCCTCAGCCGCAACGCTTGACTCCTATGGACGGCGAGACCCGCCAAAAGACTTGCTCTCCCACTTGGAATTCCAAGTCGCGGCGCCTTTGGTCTGCGTAGCTCTTCTGGCGACTCTGGGCGGTCCAGACAGACGCTGCTCTGATAAGGCGTACCTTCTCTTCAGTTTCATCCACTAAATCGGGTCCCAAGAACTTCCGTTCTCCCAAGTCGTCCCAACACAATCGGGGGAATCGGCAGCGCCTTCATATAAGGCTTCGTAGGGCGCCATCTGGATGCTGGCCTGGTAGCTGTTGTCTTAGGCGAATTCCACAAGAGGTAGGTAGCGTGACCAACTGCTCCCCCAATCAAGCACACAGGCGCGAAGCAGGTCTTCGAGGGTTTGTATCACACGCTCCGACTGTCCGTCCGTCTGAGGGTGGTAGCTGTGCTGAATGTAGTCTGGTCCCCATACCCACTGAAGGCTCTGCCAAAACTTCGAGACAAAACGCGTGTCTCTGTCCGAGGTGATCGATGCCGGCACTCCATGTAGTCTCACGATCTCGCTAAATAGGCTTGAGCTAACCGTTCTCGGGTCCAGGTATAGAATTGGCAGAAAGTGTGCCGACTTGGTTAACCGGTCGACTATGACCCAAATCGCGTCGTGGCCCTGTTGTGAGCGTGGAAAACCCGTGACAAAGTCCATGGTGATCTGATCCCACTTCCACTCCGCACCGGTAGAGGCTGTAGCTTCCCTGCTGGCCGCTGATGCTCGGCCTTTATCTGTTGGCACACTAGGCAATGAGCTACGTGTCGGGTGACGTCCCCCTTCATTTTGGGCCACCAGTAGATCTGTTTGAGGTCCCTGTACATCTTCGTGCCCCCTGGATGTGCCGCATAAGGGCCGGTGTGCCTCCGTCAAGATTCCTCCTTCAACTCCGACGAATCCGGCACGCAGATCCGTCCACGGAACCGTAGGGTGCCATCGTCTTCCACCGCAAAATCGCTCTTTTGGTCCAGGGGAATCTTGTCTCGTACGCGCTGTAAGTGTGGGTCGGTCTGCTGTCCCTCCCTGATCTTCTCAAATAACGTCGGCTTGACCACCAAGGTTAGAAGTCGCATAACCGTGCCTGCCGGCACCACCTCCAACTGCATTCGTGCGAACTCCGCGATCAAGAGGTTCTGCTCCGTTATCGCGCTCCCTGACGCCCTTCTTGATGCCCTTTCCTGCTCAAGGCGTCTGCCACCACGTTTGCCTTTCGGGGATGGTATTGAATCGTCAAGTCAATCCTTCAACAACTCTAGCCACCGCCTCTGCCGCAAGTTCAATTCTTTTGGGTAAAGATGTACTTAAGACTTTGATGATCCGAGAAGACGTTACAGTGGACTCCAAGAGATAATGCCTCCACAGTTTTTAAAACGAAGACTACAGCAGCCAATTCTAAGTCGTGTATCGGGTAGTTCTTTTCGTAATCCTTCAGTTGCCTGGACGCGTAGGCGATCACTTTCCCCTGCTGCATCAGAACACCACCAAGACCGATCCTCGATGCGTCGCAGTACACTTATAATCCTCTCCGGGTGTCGGCAGCACGAGTATGGGTGCCCTGGTTAACCTCTCTTGAGTTCCTCAAAACTCTCCTGGCATTTGGCCGTCCATATGAACTTCCCCTTTTCGGTTAACCGATTTAAAGGGGTAGCAATCTTCGCGAAACCTTCAACGAAGCGCCTGTAGTATCCTGCCAATCCTAGGAAACTGCAGACCTCTGTCACCGTCGTCGGCGGCTGCCAGTCGACCACTGATTCCACCTCTTGGGATCCACGGCGATTCCCTGTGCCGAGATCACGTGTCCTAGGAAACCGACTTCGCGCAGCCAGAACTCACACTTCTTGAGTTTAGCAAACAGCTCCTGCTCTCTGAGCGTCTGGAGGATCGTTCGCAAATGGTCCTCGTGCTCCTCGTCGGTAGTGGAATAAATCAGGATGTCGTCGATGAAACCACCACGAACCGATCAAGGAAGGGTCTGAAGATCCGGTTCATCATGTCCATGAAGACTGCGGCGGGTCGTTCGTGAGTCCGAAAGGCATAACCGTGAACTCGTAGTGGCCATACGGGTCCGGAAAGCAGTCTTCGGGATGTCCTCGTCCCGAACCCGGAGTTGGTGGTAGCCCGATTGCAGATCGTTTTGGAGAAGACCGTCGCCCCTCTCAGCTGGTCGAAGAGATCATCTATTCTGGGCAGGGGGTACTTATTCTTCACTGTAACTTTGTTTATTCCTCTGTAATCGATGCAGAGACGCAGGCTTCCGTCTTTCTTCCGCACAAAGAGTACCGGTGCGCCCCAGGGCGATACACTTGGCCTGATAAAACCTTTGTCCAAGAGGTCCTCAAGTTGTGCTTTAAGCTCCTTCAGCTCTCCGAAGGCCATCGGTAAGGCGCCTTCGTAAAGGCTGCGTGCCGTGTGGTAGTAGCTCGATAGGGAACACCACCTCCCGCTCAGGGGGCATCCCGGGCAGTTCCGTGGGAAAGACGTCGGGGAAGTCCTTCACCACTGGGATATCTACAAGTGTCGTCGGGGGTCGGGTAGCCAAATCCACCGATGCTAAATAGGCCACGCACCCACCCTCCACCAGTCTTCTGGCCCGTGCCGCTGAAATAATCGCCGGGAAGGAGATGCTCTTGCCCATGATGTACACATGCTCAGGGAAACCCGGTTCTTGTAATCGCAGCTGTCGTTTGTCGCAATCGATGAGTGCCTGGTACTTCGTGAGCCAGTTCATGCCCAACACCACGTCGTACTCCTCCAGTGGGATTACCACAACCAAATCCCAAGGGCAAGCCAGCCGCCCTAGCATAATCGGGCAGGCGGCCACCAAGCTGACCGCCTCCAAGTCCCTCCCACCGTTTGAACCGTCAAGAAGGTTTGGAGGGGTGTCTCCTCGAGATCATGCATAAATACGAAATCGCGAGAAAAGAGAAAATGACGAGTGTGTGCTCCGGTATCGAAAAGAGTTCTAGCACGGAATTTGAAACGGAAGTATACCTGCAAGTGCGTCCTCCGGCGGGTCTGTCTCTTGGCGGGTCATTGAGAAAACTCTCCCGCCTGGTTGTGGCCGCCTGTCCTCCTCGCGCCGTGGTGCAGGGGGTCTAGAAGTCAACGCCATAGGAGCTTTCCCCCGCCCCGAGAGCTGTGGCGTGGGCGTAGAAGCTGCAGAGGACGCAGATCCCCGCCTAAGGGGCAGTCGCGGCGGAAGTGCCCCCGTTTGCCGCACCTGAAGCAGTGGTCGCCTCTTTGGGGGCACCTCCCACCAGGTGCCCCCCCCGCATATGACACAAGGCCTATTCCCCGGCCTCGGCCCTCCTGCTGGCGCGCCCCGGCCCTGCCTGCGGTCTCCACCGTTTGGGGGCCCCCCCTCTCCACTCAAGAGCCTCCCCCCGAATTCTGCTGTTGCCGCTTCCTGTCTTCCAGCCGCGCCGAGTTCTCTCTTCTGGCGCGGGGACGCAAAACCCCGCTCCACCCGTCCGCACACCGAGGCCTGTCGACCACTTTCTGGAAGGTGTGCAGGTCGGCTGCTTGCACCACCTCGAAGATATTGCTCCGCAAGCCATCCACAAAGAGTTGCGCCTTGTGAGCCTCGTCCCTTATGACGAACGGACGCAGTTTGCTAGCCGGACGAACTCCCGCTGATACTCCATGACCGTCCGGTTCCCTGCTGGATGTGGTTCAGGTCATCCTCCAACTTTTTCTTGACGCTGCTGGTGAAGAAGGCCCCGAACAGCTCCTGTTTGAATGTTGCCCAGGACGGGAGTGCGGTACCCTTAGCAGGATCGGGGCGTACCGTCTTCCACCATAAGCGGGGCGTTTCGCCCAAGCAGTGGACTGCTAAGGGAACCAGCTCGTCATCCTCCATGAGTAAGTCTTCAAAAAGTTTCTCCATCGACCCCACCCATTTCTCGATGACCCAAGGATCAGTCGTGTCCCCTTCGAACGTGGGTGGGTCGTATTTCTTGAAGTCCTTTCAAGTTGGCTCGCACCCGATCTCGCTCAGTCATCACTACCGTCCCCTCCCACGCGGCCGGCGGCAGCCACGGTAGGGGTAGGTGTGACCCCCGTCTCCTCCAGAGTAACCCTGCTGGCTGTCCCCGGCGCCGGTCCCGTAGTCGCCGCCGGCGGTGGCGCTGTCGGTGGTGCCGCGGCCGGTGCTGTCGGCCCCCCTGTGAGGAACCGGGGCGGCCGTCACCGTCGCGGCCTGCTGCTGTTGCGTCAACTCGACGCCACGTGATAAGTGAGGTTTGCCAGCTTCCCCGCCCATCTCCCCGCCCTTGCTGCCGCAGGAGTGGTTCTCCGCGGCGTCGACGTCGTCGCATCTGCCTCTGCGTCCCCGGCCGATGATCTAGTACGGGCCATGTCTGTCACACATCACAAGAGTCAACTTTAGACTACCCTACTAACAACAACCATAAAGTGAGAGAAAGGACCTCAACATTTTTCCCCCCCCCTCGGTCACTCGCGTTTCTCCAGTCCTATGCCCTACCCATTTCATTCATGTGTAGGCAAGTGAGGTATTCCCACGGATGTCGGCACTAACTGTTGTGATTGAAAGAACTCTCTGATACCATCTTAATCTGTCACGCCCCCGGGGGTTTGTTTTAGCGGAAACGATTCACAAAAGTCAAACATTTGACGTCTAAATTTTTTTTGATAAAAGAAAACCTCTCTTCCCCGGCGCGTGCCCAGACCCGCCGCATATACAGAATCTCTCTGCAAACGGACAGAGTCTCCTCTGTATATGCACGGCGTAGCGTTTAGTACATGTCCCAACATAAGCAACCATTCAATCACAACAGTCACTAACATACAACTAGTACCACAATTTATTAAACGCATGGCCGATCAATTTGAAAGGATAAATCCACAGTCGTTGAAACAGTGCCTACCCAGCACTCAGGTTTTGAAAACGTGTTCGAAAGCAGCATAAATCCACAGGGTTTTGAAAACAGTGCCCACACGACACCTGAGTTTTGAAATTCATTTTCACAATCCATAAATCCACAGGGTTTTGAAATCAGTGCCCACACGACACTTAAATTTTAAAAATAGTTTTCGCAGTCTTTTCTTGGGTTTTCTTTTTCTTTTTCTTTCCCAAACGGCCAACAGAAACAAAGGAAAGATAAATGCATAAGAGAACAACCGAATAGAGACCATGCCGACATCCACACCGACCCCACGAGGGTATCGAGAACCTCACAAATAACTACAACGTAAATGAAATGTATAGATGCAGAAGGAAATACAGTCCAGGGTCCCCAGCGACCCAGAAGCTCCTGCCCCGTCCTCACCGTCGCCTACCTCTCCCCCCGTCTGGACCCTGTCACGAAGTGGGAAGTCAGTGACGAATAATAGTAGAGCAGGACAATATAGTAAAACAAACCGTGAAGACAACCGGAGCAACCACCCTCTCAAGAGGGAAACGATAACCTGTACTCCCGTGTCCTGCAATACCCGGCCACGTCGGACAACTAAACCGACGGCCCATACCGTACCTGCAAAAACCCGACCACGTCGGACAACTAAACCGACGGGTCGCACCGCTCGCACCTCGGCGCCTCAAACCCCACCACTAATAAGGGGCCCCACTACGTCACCTCGTGGGTATACACGGGTCATAGACCGCTTTTCCGGAAAAGCGCACCCTTTGCGGTGGCCAAACCGCGGGTGCGCGTGCTGCAGCCTCGAGCAAAGTAACCATAACCGCTATCATGTCAGCATCATAATGTATAAACAAGAGTAAACTATAACCGCCATCATGTATAAACAAGAGTAAGCTATATCTGCTATCATGTATAGTCAAGAGTAAGCTATAACTGCTATCATGTATAATCCAAAGAAAAACGGTAAAACGTGTGTTCACAAGTACCCCGCTAACATGTAATATCGAAAGTAAAATGACTGCCAAAGACCGACGCTAAACAACACAGTCAAACCCACCTGTCGCTAGTAGCAATCAATGCTCGGCTCCCTCGCGTCCCGGTACGCCCGCACGGACTCCCACACACACCTGCCGCGAGGAAAGTCAGCACTCAGACTCGGATGAAAAGACACGACAGTTCGCCTGTCCCGGTTTGCGGCTCCCCGCCCGCACACGGGGCTGTGCGCGTGCCCGGCCCCGTGCGGGTCACCCCCGCACGCCGAGCTGGGCGCGTGCCCGGCCCCGTGTGGGTCACCCCCGCACGCAGGGCTGGGCGCGTGCCCGGCCCCGTGCGGGTCACCCCCCGCACGCAGGGCTCGGGGCGTGCCCGGCCCCGTGCGGGTCACCCCCGCACGCGGGGCTGGGCGCGTGCCCGGCCCCGTGCGGGTCACCCCCACACGTGGGGCTGGGCGCGAGCCCGGCCCCGTGCGGGTCACCCCCGCACGCAGGGCTGGGCGCGAGCCCGGCCCCGTGCGAGTCACCCCCGCACGCAGTGCTGGGCACGTGCCCGGCCCCGTGCGGGTCGCACGGGAACGGCGTTTGGGGGGGGGGGGGGTTTCGCACATGCGGCGGATTCCGGGGGATCCGTCGCCTGGGCCCCCCCTTCCCCTTGCCGATTGAGACGATCAAGAACCAAAAACAAGAATTGTAAAAACCTCCTTCTCACCTCGGTTACGACGACGACAGTTGGGAGAGGAGGGATCGTACGTTCCTGCGTGCCCGGTTCCGGTAGTGAAGCGTGCGGCGTTCTTCCCCCTCCTCGCTCGCTCCGCCGCGGTGCCACGCTGATCTATGGGAAGGTTTGGGGGAGGGCGTTCTTCGTCCACGCTCGGGGCAACGCACTCCAAAGTAAGAGGGAAAGAAAAGGGGTTCCCAAACCTAATTCCCCAACCCACTTAATTAGTCGTTTTGGCGCAATTGGGTCTGAACCCAACATAAAAAAAAATTAAATAAAATAAATTAAACTAAACCTGGGTCTGGTTTACCTCTGATAAAACGTGCCAAACGCCCGAACTGCAACGAACTTCAGAAATTTATTCTGGGAGATTCCGGGGTCGGAAATCAGATCCGGTCGCGCCGCCGGTCTCCATTTCGCGGGCTTTATTATCCAAAAATACCCGCGAGCCCCGACGGCCTGCCCAGAAACAAAGAAGAAATAAGCCACCCTCGGATTCCCCTTGGTCAAAAGCGGTTTAATAAAATTCAAAGAAAAGTCTAGAAAGGCAATTAAACCCACGGTTATCACAGGGAATGCCGCCGCTAGGTTACCCCACGTTCCAAGAGGTGGTCGGCCTGGCCATGCAGGCTGAGCGGGATCTCGTCGAGGCACGAGCTCGGCAGGGTCACCCCGGTTACCGTTGGGGACAAAGATTTCACCGCCCCGGTCCGACGGGGGGCCCCTCCCAAGACAAACGGGCGCCCAAACGCCCATGGACAGAATGGAAGGCGGGGGAAACAACAAAGAGGGGACCCGAACCACAGTGGAAGCCGTGCGTCATATGCGACGGTGCACACCAACTTATGAGCTGCCCCTGGAAGGACGACCACTGCTTCAAGTGCGGCAAGCTGGGTCACTCACGCTTCTTGTGCCCCCGGAAGCCGGCTGTCACTAGACCCCCGGCGCTGCGACCGGACAAAATAAAGAAAACCGCTACCCCCACCCCTCGAGGGGGCCCCAATCCAGAGAGCCGGGCAAATCAACGCCCGAAGGAAGCGCGGAAGGACGAGCGAGCGCCATCGGGAAGCCCGGAATCGCAACAGGAACCCTGCGTTATCTGCGGGAGTGCACACTCAGCGACGAGATGTCTTTGGAGGTACTATTACTGTGATCTTTGTGGCGCTCCGGACCACACCCGTGCCTCCTGCCCTCAGGGGATAACCCCTACCCCCGCCACACCACAGCCGGGAGAACCAGAGAGCGCTGCAGCCCCCGCTCAGCCAAAGGACTTACCCGGCGACCAGCACTCCGCAGACACTCCAGACACCAAGCCCCTACCTCAACACGCTGTACGACGCTGGCCGTAGGGTTGTGGGCGTACTCTCCAATTTGCCACAGTGGAAGACGTGGTGTCTCAGAACTGGTGATAACAGGTAACGGATGTTTTCTTTTTCCTTCTGTTTAGGAGCACCGGTTACACCTAAGCTAATTACCCTCGTCTTTTCCCTCCCCTATTCCCGGACACGCCTAGTGCGGATTGGGGAAGGAATCCTTAAGTACTAGGCGAAACCTCCCCGGCATATGCGCGCGGGCGGGTTTCAGAGTATAAGAGACCGTTTTGTACCTAGTGAGACCTGTTAGTTGTCACGTGAGGAATAGATGGGCCCCACCCCTCCACCTAGCGATTAAGGACCCAAGAGATCGTTTGGTCGCGTGGGTCCATAATCTAGGTTAGGCATGACGTCCCAGTCGTAAGGGATTTCCCGGATGTATTTCCGGCGGAACTCCCTGGGATGCCGCCCGAACGAGAAGTTGACTTCCCTATTGAACTACTTCCCGGCACCAAGCCCATCACCAAGGCACCGTACAGGATGGCCTTCGCTGAGTTGAAAGAACTCAAGGCACAGCTGGAGGACCTTTTGGACAAAGGTTTTATCAGACCAAGCGCGTCACCATGGGGCGCGCCCGTCCTGTTCGTGAGGAAGAAGGACGGAAGCCTCCGGTTGTGCGTAGACTACCGGGAAATAAACAAGGCCACCATTAAGAACAAGTACCCCCTGCCAAGGATCGACGACCTATTTGTCCAACTGCAAGGGGCAACGGCGTTTTCAAAAATTGATCTACAGTCAGGCTATCATCAGCTCGGGGTTAAAGGAGAGGACGTCCCCAAGACGGCTTTCCGAACTCGCTATAGCCACTACGAATTTACAGTGATGCCTTTCGGGCTCACTAACGCCCCCACAGTATTCATGGACATGATGAATAGGGTGTTCAAACCCTTCCTAGATTTATTCGTGGTGGTCTTCATCGACGATATCCTCATCTATTCCCGTACAGATGAGGAACATGAAGAACATCTGCGCACAGTCCTCCAGACCTTACGGGAACAGAAACTCTACGCCAAACTCAAAAAGTGTGAGTTTTGGCTCCGTAAGGTGGATTTCTTGGGGCACGTGGTCTCGGCGTCCGGAGTCGCGGTGGACCCAAGGAAGATAGACTTGGTGACGAACTGGCACCAACCGACAACGGTGACGGAGGTTCGAAGCTTCCTAGGATTAGCCGGGTATTACCGGCGCTTCGTGGAGGGCTTCTCTAAGATAGCCACCCCCTTGAATCGTTTAACTCGAAAGAGGGAGAAGTTTATCTGGACGGATCAGTGCCAGAGGAGTTTCGAGGAGCTCAAGGATAGATTGACGTGGGCCCCGATTCTCGCCTTACCAGAACCGGGGGAGGATTATGAAGTATTTTGCGATGCGTCGCGGAACGGATTGGGAGGAGTGCTTATGCAACGGGGAAGGGTTATAGCCTATGCGTCAAGGCAACTCAAGGATTATGAGCGAAATTAGCCCGTGCATGATTTGGAGCTCGCAGCGGTTGTGTTCGTCCTCAAGCTATGGAGACATTACTTGTATGGAGCACACTGCAACGTGTACTCTGACCATAAGAGTCTCAAGTACCTCTTCACCCAAAAGGAGCTAAACTTGCGGCAAAGGCGGTGGCTCGAGCTACTAAAAGACTACGACATGACGATCCACTATCATCCGGGAAAAGCAAATGTGGTAGCTGACGCCTTGAGTCGCAAAGGGCAGGCCGAGGAAGCAGGTGTAGATGCTATCACCCAGCAAGAACATCTGATTGCGGAGTTTTCGCGGTTAAGGCTGGAAGTGGTACCGGCAGGTACGGTCGCACAACTTCTGACCCTAGTGGTCAGGCCTACCCTGCTGGACAGGATTCTTGAAGGGCAATCGACCGATGACCAACTCCAGCTGGTGCAAGGCAGGATAACCGCCGACCAGGAGGGCGATTTCGCAGTAAGCTCCGATGGCACGATACGGTTTCGAGGACGAATCTGTGTGCCGGATCTACCAGAGGTCAAAGAGAAAATTCTGAGGGAGGCGCATACCGCTCCTTATGTAGCGCACCCCGGGGGAACGAAGATGTACAAGGACGTTAAACAGACCTTCTGGTGGCCCAAGATGAAGGAAGATGTAACTCGATTCGTGGCACACTACCTGGTATGCCAACGAGTGAAGGCCGAGCATCAGCGACCGGCGGGAAAGTTGCAACCACTACCGGTGCCCGAATGGAAGTGGGAAAGGATTACTATGGATTTTGTGACCGGTTTCCCGAGATCGCCACAAGGACACGATGCGATATGGGTCATTGTGGACCGTTTGACGAAATCGGCCCACTTTCTGGCCATACACACAACGTGGACCCGGGAACGACTGGCACAAACGTACATCGATGAGATAGTAAGGTTGCATGGGGTACCGACATCTATTACGTCGGACAGAGACACACGGTTCGTGTCAAATTTTTGGCGGAGTCTGCAACAAGCAATGGGAACCAAGTTGCATTTTAGTACGACATTTCACCCGCAGACCGACGGGCAATCAGAGCGGGTGATTCAGATTGTGGAAGACATGCTTCGAGCGTGCGTTTTGGACTTGGGCGAAGGATGGTCGCAATACTTACCCCTCGTGGAGTTCGCCTACAACAACAGCTATCAAGCCAGTATCTAGATGGTGCCATACGAGGCTCTGTATGGGCGTCGCTGTCGGTCTCCAATATGCTGGGATGACTTGGGTGAGCGTAAGTTTTTGGGCCCAGATTTGGTGGAGGAGACCGAGGTGAAGGTGCGATTGATCTGACAAAAACTACTGACCGCCCAGAGCAGACAGAAAAGTTATGCGGACAAGAGACGACGAGACTTAGAGTTCATGGTAGGTGAGCATGTTTTACTCCGAGTCTCACCATCCAAAGGAAAACGACGTTTCGGCCTAAAAGGAAAGTTAAGTCCGAGGTACGTGGGACCATTCGAGATCCTAGAACGCGTGGGTCCAGTGGCGTACCGGTTAGCCTTGCCACCGAACCTCGAACGAGTCCACAACGTGTTCCACGTCTCAATGCTCCGGAAGTACCTCGCTGACCCCTCTCATGCCTTGGATGTTTCCACCATCGAGTTGCGTGAGGATTTGAGCGTCGAGGAGACGCCGGTGCGGATTTTGGCAAGAGAGGACAAGAGGTTGCGTAAACGAACTATTCCCTACGTAAAGGTCCAGTGGAGCAACCACGAAGAACGCAAAGCGACATGGGAACTGGAATCGAGGATGAGGGAATGCTTTCCCGGGTTGTTTGGTGAGGTTTGTACTTAAGTTTCGGGGATGAAACTTTTTTTAAAGTGTGAGTGGTGTAGAGATTCGGCTTTTACGACTGATTGTGACTCACATGTTACTTATTTATGCCCTTAAGTGAATAAAATTATTTAACGTTTGAAACTCGGTCGGTGTGTGGTGCGGGTATTTTTCCATCGAAGGGCCCGGAAAACTAAGATCGATGGCGCGATCGGATCGGGAATCCGATGTACGGATCTCCCGGAATGGGGTTTTTAAGATCGCGATGACTTAAGTCGTGCATCGAAATCCGCGTAAAATATCTGGCAAGTTTGTTAGGGGAATCTGGATATTCCTGTGATTAATTAATTAAGGAAATTAATTAATCGGTTACGTATAATTAAATTTGGAGTTTTTATCTCCTATGATTAATTAAAATAGGGAAATTAATTAATCGGCGACTAGGATTTAAAAGGGGATAAATTAATACGTACAAAGAAAAAAAAAGAAAAAAAGAGAAACCCTAGCAAAAAAGAAAGAACGCGAAAGAGAAAGAAAAGAAAAAGACGGAACCCAAGCTGAAGGAAAGAAAGGAGAAAAGGGAGGAAACGAAGGAGTCCGATCACCCCGAACAACGAACCGGAGACAAGAGCGCGACCGGACGTCTCCCCCGTGGATTAATTCGGTGAGTGCAATCCTTGTTGTGGTTTTTCGGGGTCTTCTTTTAAGTTCTTGTTTAGGGTTTCGGTCGTCATCATCGTATCCGTCACCGCCGCCGTCGTTGCGCAAGTTAGGGCACGGCACGGGCGGCGGAGACGCGCGATGCCGCTAGGGCATCGCGCGGGCGGCAACAACGGGAGCCGCGCGGGCTCCGCGCGGACCGCACCCGCGCGGGCACCGCGCGGATCACACCCGCGCGGGCACCATGCGGGCACCGCACCCGCATAGGCGCCGCGCGGGCACCGCACCCGCGCGGGCACCATGCGGGCACCGCGCGGGCACCGCACCCGCATGGGCGCCGCGCGGGCACCACACCCGCGCGGGCACCATGCGGGCACCGCGCGGGCACCGCACCCGCATGGGCGCCACGTGGGCACCACACCCGTGCGGGCACCATGCGGGCACCGCGCGGGCACCGCGCGGGCACCGCACCCGCGCGGGCACCACGCGGGCACCGCGCGGATCACACCCGCGCGGGCGCCGCCCGCAGAGGATCGCCGCATGGTTTTGGTGGGCTTCGCGGGGGGAAATCCGTCGACCGACGGGTTTGACGGTTTCTTTAGGTTTCCGTCGGACGGGTAATGTCGGGCTTTCGTTTTGTAGAGTTAATGCGTGGTTCTGATTTTGGTTACCCTTATGGACCCTTCTTAGGTCCAGATACGCAACGGGAGTGTGCGAAAGATCCGGGTGCTCCGATCCGCTCGCAACCAGGTGGGTACCCTTGCTATAAGTGCAACGAGTGCAGTAAGTGCACCATATCATCGTAAAAGGCTCGTTAATTTGTCTAATAAAGTAGATGGACTTTTATACCTTCGCATGAATATTTATTAATAACTGTGGCGGCTGCGGTCGCGGGGCTTAATACTTTTTATTAATAATTATGGCGGCTGCGGTCGCGGGGCTTATCACACGCCGACACCGGCAATTTCGGTTTTGGATGTTGCACGTACACAGGCGGATTGGCCTCCGCATGGGTGTACTTTTCCGGAGAAGTGGTCCGCGTGACCCGTGTGCCTCACTTGTATGGGGTGAGGACCTCTTCACGCCTGCTAAGGGCGCCGCACTAGCACCGTGAAGGGGTTAAAAACATCGAAGGGGTATTGTGACTATGCACGAGGGGAGACTTCCGTCTCTCCGACAGGTACTCTGGGGTTGGGCCCAGCTTATTTTTGTAACAGGGTTTTTAGCGAAAGGTTCCGGTATAAACGGTTTGTTTTTAATTCAACGTTAATTGTTAAGACATCTACTTTGTTTGTCACTGACTTTACCCACGCCGTGACAGGTTTGACTAGGGACATTAGTCGGGACGGTGATGAGACTGCGTCGAGAGGATCGTAGTCGTAGGAGGCTTTCCTCTCCTGGTTCCTTGGAATTATCTCAACTCTTTCTTAACTATTCTTAGCTTAATTTGCATCTGTGGATCATATTAGTTATTGTTAGCACTGTGGATTGGATGCACTATTACGGTTCAGACATACTTTCGTGATCTTGGGCACGACATGTTTTTATCATCATAAAAGTGATTGCGAAAACGTTTTCAAAAGCAGAGTGCCGTGTCGGCACAGATTTTGTAAACCTCTGGATTTATCCTTTCTAAACGATGTCGTCGCTCTCTTGTTTGAATGTGTAACTGCTTTAAAAATTGGGTGTCGGGTGGACACCGTTTGCAAAACCGTAGGTAATTATTTCTTCCGCACTATGTATGATGACGACTGTATGGTTGATGGTTGATATTGTAAATGGGACGCCGTGCATATACAAAGGAGACTCTGTCCGATTGCAGAGTGAATTTGTATATGTGGCGGTCTGTCATGCACCGGGGGCGAGGTTGATCTTCACGTGTGAAGAAAAAGAAAAAAAAAATATAATACACATTTTTCCGCTTATACTAAAACCTCTCGGGGCGTGATACTTGCTCGTAAGCATTTGCAGTTTCTGAATCTTCACAAGGTTAGTTCCCTCATGTGTAACTTGAAGAACATCCCAGATTTCTTTCACAGTCTCACATGTCGAGGCGCGAGAGAACTCTGTTTGCGACAAAGCATTAAATAAGGCGTTAATCCCTTTGCCATTGTAAGAAGAAGTATCTATCTCTTCCTTGGTCCATTTCGACCTAGGTTTGATGGTGCGAACATCAGCAAGAATTTCAGTTGGATTAGACCATCCTAATTCAATTGATTGCCACACCCGTTCGTCGATGGAAATTAAAAAGGCTTTCATCCGTACTTTCCAGTAGGCATAATTTGTTCCATCGAAGAACGGGGGTCTGTTGATGTTTCCACCTTCAACCATTGTTTACAACCCTATTCCCTCTCTGATACCACTTGTTGGGTTATGTATAATTGGATCTAAATAGGGGAAAAAACACCTAGAGGGGGGTGAATAGGTGTAAACAATAAACACTCAAAAATCTCAGCGGGTAGTTGTTCAACTCAACTCATTTGGATGAAAAGCGTGTTGAGCGACTTCCGGATTTCAGCAACTTCGGTAACTGTTTTATGTGACAACACTAGTGCTATAAACATTTCAAAAAACCCTGTGTTGCACTCAAGAACAAAACACATTGAACTTAGATATCATTTTCTTAGAGAGCTAGTTGAATCAAATATTCTTCAAATTTCCTACATTTCAACTGAAGATCAATTAGCTGACATTTTAACAAAACCTTTGGATCAAAAACATTTTATTCATTTGCGTAAAGCAATTGGAATGCTTTCCTTGAAATAACCTCTTTTTGAAACTTTTGTTTAGGTTAGGTTTTGTTTTTGTGTTTTTGTTCATTATCTATGCTTAGACATAGAACATTAATTGAGCATTAGCTTTTATTGACTTTAACTGCATCCTTTTATATGTTTAGAAATTTATTATGCTTTGGATATCATAATAATTCATTTGTTGCAATGATCATTTATGTTAATTAAATCATCTTTGTTTTGATCAAAGTCAATTTCTCTCTCGATGATCTCTTGGTATAGTTTTTATCTTATTTGACTGTTTAGTCGAGTATGAAATCGAGATCAATATTTGACTGAATACTTTATATCTTAAATAATTGATAGCCAATTGAGGGGGAGTCAAAGAAAAAGTGTTATGCTCAAAAGATGTGGAAAGAGTTACATCCCAATGAGGAGTGTGAAAACTACCACCACATGGAGGAAAGAGCTACCACCTCAGTCGTCCGAATACTGTGTGCAGCTACCACATGTATACCAAGCAAGGTTTTTCAAGTTTGATTAAATAAAATGCATGTTGAAATACTTGACTCTGTCAAAATTTCAAGGTTGGTATAAGGTGGGAATTTTAATGAAAGATGCTCAAAGAGCCACTCTCTTCAATAAATTGACTAGATATATTATCTAACTTATCTGGGATTTCAGACATCTATTGATCTTTGTATTTCATTTTCTTTACCGAATTGATGATTTGATAAAGGCATTACTCATAAGATCAAGTTAGATGTAATTGAAGTTGTTCAACTTTAAGGGATTTAATTTTTATAAATTTTCGTTTCATTTGTTGGATGTTATTGATTGATTTGGCATAATCTATTTCTTGTTGTATGAAATGATGATTTTCATTTAAAGTTGATACACAAAAGTGTTTACAATCTTTTTCTGGATTTTCTAGAATTTTTCTGAATTTTTCTGAAGAAAAAGTTGGAGCCGATCCGGATTGGACAAGCCGATCCGGATCCCGAACGCAGGTATTCTCTGCGGGTAGCCGATCCGGATCGGAATCACGAACTGATCCGGATCGCGGCTAGGGTTTTATATAGAACAAAAGGGTTTTGATTTCTTTTACTTCAATCTTTTGTTCAAAAGTCTCCAGAGCTTCTCTCTCTAGAATTCATCCATCTTGGAAGCTTTCAAACTCAAGTTCTTTGATTCCAAGTTTTATTGATCAAAATCTCGGTTTTTCACAGTTTTTCATATTTTTCTTCAAAACGTGATGGAATTTCCGTATCTTTTTCGTTTGTGGATAGTTTTTGATCAAATTTCTTTTGAAATAAGAACTCTGGGTAGATTAGTTTTGATTATATGCTAGGTATTCTAATGATAAACGGATTTTTGGCCTTCGATTTCAAAAATTTCGATTTTAGGGCATATAATGGGAATTTTCGAAAATCATGCGATTGATCTATTTTTAAAATTCTTTTTGCAAAACTAATTTGATTCTTAGTCTTTCTACACGATAATGATTGTTTGGGTACAATTTTTCAAATTTTTGAAAATTAACAATTTTTGCTGGGTTATGTAGAATTGGATCTAAATAGGGGAAAAAACACTTAGAGGGGGGTGAATAGGTGTAAACAATAAACACTCAAAAATCTTTGCGATATAAAACCCAATGCGGAAAAATAAATAACACACAGAGATTTTTACGTGGAAAACTCCAAACCGGAGTAAAAAACCACGGGACCGATAACACGGTGAAATCCACTAGAATTAAACACGTACAAGGTGATATACCGTACTCACAGACGACTCAACCTTTTCCATACGCTCCTAGTTGATCTTCTCCGCTCGCTCCACGATGCTTCTCGAATCCACGATCTGCGTCCAACGCCGAATCCACGACGTCCGACCGAATTCACGGTCTTCACCCAGTAGCACGCTTCGAATCCACGAACGTACCTCGCTCGGAATCCACGAGAGCGGTAGCACCTTGAATCCACAAGGCCACGCGAGTCCACGCGCCGATTTTGGGAAAATCGTTGTTTTTGGGTGGTGATGATCCGCCGAATACTTAGATTAGAAATAGATCGAAAATACCATCTAAGTATTCATTGATTTGATTCTACTCAAAATGTGAGTATGAAAACCTAGAATCAAATCAATCAATATAGATGAAGAAACATAAGATTTAATCTATTGATTTCCTTTCTTCTCTATTTGTGGATCTATCTAATTCGGTCGTCTTTTTTCCTTTATCGTGGGTTACCCTAAAAGATGAATTAAAGGGTCTATGTATAGGTTAGAAACCATTGGAAGAGGATAAGAATCAAAAACTAACCTTTTCTGGAATTTTTCAGGACGGCGATCCGGATCGGACTTCGGCGATCCGGATTGCAGTAGCGAGACAGACAGTTTCCAGAAAAACAAAGGTTCGGGATCCAGATCGAAGTGCCTGATCCGGATCGTTCATACAATTCACCAAACACCAACGTTCGGGATCCGGATTGAGATGCCTGATCCGGATCGTTCAAATAAAATGGTAAAACCAGTGTTCGGGATCCGGATCAAAGGAGGCTACGATCCGGATTAAACTTGTGTATGAACGAACACCCTTCGGGATCCGGATTGGAAAGTCTGATCCGGATCCTGAACATGTCCCATGTCCAGTTTTTGATTTTTATGCAATTAGAAATTCATCCAAGTGTTTCTACACTATAGGAAGTATTCGGATCACCAAAAATAATTAGTTAAACATACCTGATCCTTTTGAATTCTTCTTTCTTGAGATTGAGTTAAATGATCCAACTTTCTTTATCTTCAATCTTCAAGACTTAACCGAATTCACGAAATACGCCAACTCAAATTCCGTAACACTTATCTCAAATTTGAAAGGGTAGAAATCAAATTGATGTCGTTTGGAAATCTCTGTAAGTCATCTTTGTAAATCCGTTACATCTTGATAGACTTTGGATCTCAAGATTATTTTTGATGACTTGTGTTTGATTTATATAACATGAAAAACGGTTTATAATGTTTTATCTTTGTTTTTCATGATTTCGGAGTAAATCTTTTTAATTTTTGTAAAATTAATTGGATTGAATGACATCTATGTGATCTCATATTATTTTCAAGCACTTAAATTGTTTTCTTGATGGAATGCAAATCGGTATTTGAAAGATTTCAAAATTTGGATTTGTTTCAACAATTTTTTTGATTTTTGCCTTCGAGGACCGGTACGAAATCTGCGTTTTTATTATATATCGGAACTGAGCTTTTATCTCTCTTTCTCTATGAACTAATGCTGTTAGTGATTTCTTTTTGCCTATATTCACTGTTTGACAATTTGTGACAAAAAGGGAGAGAACAGAAATAGGGGGAGAACAAAGATAGGGGGAGAACAGAGATGCTCAAGATAGGGGGAGAAAAAGAAAAAAGATGATGAAAAAGGAGCCGAAAAAACAAAAAGAACCAAAAGGACGAATCAAATGTAGGATATAACTTTAATTTCTGACAACTGACTTTTGATTTCTTTGGAGTTTTGTTTTACAGGATCTACATCACTTTCAGACTCCAAGTCCTAAGTCATAGAGTTTGTTCTAAGATTGGTTCAAATGTAATTTTTGTTTATTGGATCTTTCACGCAAAGAAAGTCAATGTTTTGGTGATGACATTGAGTTTCGATTTTTTGGTTTAAGATGAGTGTCTTGAGCGTTTTATGTATTTTTGGGTTTTGTCACGAAATTGCCAAAGGGGGAGATTGTTACGGCTTTTTGTGTTGGCATACTTCGTGAGTAGAGTCGGAGTCTTGAAGTGATCAAATTGTCAATCAGCAATTGAAGACTCAGAGAAGATTCAACAAGAACTCAAGTTGACACTCAGTGTTTTGAGTCTTGAAGATTGAAGTTGAAGAATTGTGGATCATATACATCAATCTTAAGGAAAATGGATTCGGATTGATCAGGTACGTTTAACTAAATAATTTTGGTGATCCGAATACATTTGAGTAGTTTAGAAACACTTGGATAAGTTTTCATTGCATAAAAGTCAAAAACTATTTTTTCAGGAAAATCGTTCAGGACTGGAAATTCTATTCAGGACTGTTTTGTTAATCCAGTCCGGACCGTGGATTCCAGTC
The DNA here is from genome assembly GCA_029204045.2 of Tillandsia leiboldiana. Lineage (NCBI taxonomy): Eukaryota > Viridiplantae > Streptophyta > Magnoliopsida > Poales > Bromeliaceae > Tillandsia > Tillandsia leiboldiana. The sequence goes on from CM055068.1 coordinate 11,477,344, forward strand.
CGGACCCCGAACCTTGTTTTTTCAGGAATTGCTGAAAAAAGACGACAGTCCTGAACCAGTCCGGACCGTCGTGCGGGAAAAATTCTGTTAAGTCAGTTTTTGATGCTTATCTCTTTCCAAAGGTTTCTAACCTATAAATAGACACTTAGGGTTTCTCAAGAACTACCGATTAATTAAAAAAATACTTGAGAGCAACCCTAGAGGCTAGGTTTTTTATCGTTCTTCTTTATAGCCTCTTTTAGGTCAATTCGACGGTTCTTCCAAGATCTATCTTTTGTCGAATTGATCTAATCTTTGCTTAGAGATTCCTTCTACGGTTCCTCAATGATAATCTAAGCAAAGGATCACCATCGAAGCTTTTATCAAGTTTGCGTCGTGGATTCGACGTAGCATCGTGGATTCGATGTGTTGAAGGCGTTTCGTGGATTCGAAACGTGTGCTCGTGGATTCGAGTGGCGTTCGTGGATTCGAACGTGTGCAGTGGACGTGCAATCGGTGAGCGCAAGGTCCGAAGAAGTTGAAGGAGGGGTCGAGTCCGTGGAGTCGGTAATCACCTTGTTATTCTTCATTTTTTTAGTGGATTGTTATTGCGTGTTGGTCCCGTGGTTTTTCTCCTGGATTGGAGTTTCCACGTAAATCTCGGTGTGCTATTTTTATTTTCCGCATTGGTTTTTATTTTGCACTGAGATTGGTTTTATAAGTATTACACCTATTCACCCCCCCCTCTAGTTGTTTGATAGTACCTATTTAGATCCTTGTGGATCCTTAAATATATTAAAAACCAACACCTTGTTGGCCTATAAGTAGGGCCATTGCTCGTAGCTTTCTTCGCATCTCCTTATTTTCCTTATGACGATTCCCATGCCAATGCTACGACAATGTTCCGGTCGTAGCTTTTTCGTTCTTAAGAGTGCTTCCTGAGTAGTCTCTCAATTGGACCTTGGCAGCATTTCAACGCCAGCCGGTGAAAGTGTCTTCATTCCTTCACATTTCAAAGGAAATTTTCTTAGGAAGACCTTTGGGCATGATTGTCTGGTTTGGGATCTTATGCACTATGGCCCGGCTGGCTGTCCCCTCCATCTTCGAGAGTTGGAGGCTTTTGAGCCGTTCGGCGTTTGATTTTCCTCGTCGGGGCGTCACACCATCACGCTTTGGCCAACCCTCTTTCGAGCTTGGTCTTCATTGTCCCGGGTGAGGGCATCGTGCCTGATACGAGTTTGTCATGGTTCAGGGATTTTGAGACCCGTCGTCATCACGGTGGTCGGGTGTCTCGATTTTCAAAAGACAATGCTCGACCCTCTGCCTTTAGCCTCCCTCCTGGTCTGTCTTGGTGGGGGTTCTGTGCTCCTTCTTCGTCAACCACGACCATCCTTTTTCTAAAACACCTTTGTATTTTACTCTTTTTTTGAGTTGTATACATGTCGGTTTACTAAATATGAAGTCTTCATATAGTTATTGCACCACATTCTCCAAAACAGATAGTTGTGTTTCAGGTATCTTCTTGATCGGTTTATTTCCTTCCGATCTTTTTGTTGCCGGTGTACTGGACTTGGCTCTAACGGACCTGGGTACACTTAGACGCTTTTTAGCCGAATGTAGCCTGTTGCACCCGATGTCTTCAATCCATCGGGTGCCTCGCCTTCTCCTTCTTCAGCCTTCAAAAGCCGAAACTCACTCCTGGCCGCCTTCTTCGGTTGGCCCTTTCAGCCCTAATGCAGAGCCTGGGTCAAGAATCACTTTGATTTGACCCCGAACAGTTAATTTTGGCAGAATCTTCATTGGCCTAATCGGCCTAGCGTTTCTTTCCCTTCACCTCCTCGGCTATTTTAGCCGACGAAAAATCCTCGACCTCCGCCCTTTTTTCTTTTGGGGGTTGCTCCTTGTGGTCTTCCTCAACATTGTGTCACGCTGGGCCCCTGTTTCGAGAGCTTTCAGCAAGGCGTTAAGCTCCTGGCCAATGCTTGTCGGTCGATCCTCCATTACCCGAGGCGTGGTGGGCCTGCCACGGGGTAATGTTTCCTACTCTCCGACTTCGCGCTCGTTCCGCATTGATTGGACCGTCTTTCGAAACGCAGTTCGTGCCCAATTTGGGCTTAGCTGCGGTCCCCGAGCCGTCATAGTCTCCTTCATTGCCTCGGATCGAACCCGATGCTACTGACACTTTTGCATTTTCGTCATGGCCGACCCATACCACCAGTGCAACTTACGTGTGACGGGCTGCGGCTCGACCATGCTATCGGCCAACGCGCCTACATTCCTCAGGTGTTCTCTGAGGATCTCCTGCCTCTGCTTTGTCTCTAGGCAAGGATGGATCTGGCGTTGCTCTATAAAGTGTTTTGTCGGGGCATTCACCTCTTTAGTCGTGAGCCAAGGGAACTCGACGTCTGGCGCGAAGGGTGTGTGTCTTGCCCCTACTCAATTCACTTCACGAAGCAAGGCCCGGGATTTCGGCCTCATCTGCGGGGGTCCAACCATCGAGCCAGATTCCTTGTGTGTCCCCACCTTTCTGGCTGTGAGCCAGGGCAACTCGAAATTGGGCGCAAGGTTGGTGGCTCGAGCCTCCGGTGTGGTGACCCCGATCCCCGTGCAGCTTTTCCCATGACCCATGCAGTAAAACACCTATTAGTGGTGTGTCGGACACGCAACGCATCAAATGGACGCGTTGGACGGACTCAGTGAGGTTTCTGGATCAAGCCTGCCATTCGGCTGCTTTCGCCGAATTTTAGAAAGGGTTTCAGGCTAATCCGAGACCGGATTTGCATTCAGTGCGGAAAAATGCCGAAAAACGGCTATTTACTTGTATTTTTTGGAGTCCGGATGCCCAAAAACGGACCCCCGGAAGTTTTCTGCGCATTTTGGTGCATGGGGGAAGCCGTGGACCGGCCGGTTGCCATGTGGCGGCCACTGATTGGCCGGTGTAAGCGGCGCAGTCCACAGAGTTGAGCGCTGGTGCATGGACTAGGCGCGGGGGACACGTGGCTGCCCCGGATTCGCGGGCTCACGCGGCTCGGTCCACGGCATCGAGCGGGTTGGCGCATGGACCGGGGCGGGCCACGTGGCGGCCTGTGAGTGGCCGGCTCTTGTGCGTGCTGTCCACGAAACAGCGAGAGCAGGCGGGGCAGGTGGGGGCAGGTGGGGCATGTGACCGTCGTACGCAGGGCGCCACCCACCCCATAGCCCCGGTCGGGCCACGTGGCGGCGTCCCACTGGCCCCGCACACGCTGTCCACTGTCCGGGACACGTGTCGGGGCCATGTGGATCCGGGCTCTCATCGCGGGTCGGGCCGGGGCGCGGGATTCGGGCACTATAGCCGCCCGAATCCCCCGGGTGCCCGAAATCTTGGCCCGAAAGGCCATTAAGCTTGGACTTTTTGGTTCTTTTGGTGTGGGCCTTTAGACCCTTTTCCCGAGCTCTTCGGCGATAGAGCCCTCTAGCAAAGTCGATCCTTATCTTGTGCTGCATCTTGCAAAGGAGTCTCGGAATTTTTGGGGGGCGCGGCATCCACGGCTTCGGCGATTCGGCGCAGTGCGACGTTTCTTCTTCGGTGGCCCATTTCCGACGTGTTTCGGTCCACGAGGTCGACAGAGCTACTCCGAAGGAATTTTTTGACGATTTTTACGGCGTCGGTTTCACGAGAGGTAGGCCTTCGATTTCCGTGTTGATCACCTTGCTTCATTCTGAGTTCTTGGCATGGTTTATGAGGCATCTTTGAACCCCTTTGTTGCTGGTGGTTTTTCTGGATAGCGGAGGCCTGTCGGATTTTTATCTCTGCGCTCGGGTATCGGATTTTGTAGAAACCTAGAATTTAAAAGTCTCAGTTTGCTTTTAAATATTTAAAATTTGTCATTTTGGCAAAAGTGGAGTGTTAGTGGGCCAATAGTGGGCCCAGAAATATCGACTTTTGATCGGGGTCTGATCTGGAAAATCCGATATCACCATTGCGATCGTCTCGTCGAAACATAGAAGTTTCATATTCATATATTTTCGATCCGACGGTCGGATCTTCCAGAAATCAGAAATCAAAAAGTGGGTCCCGCGACTTAAGTGAATAGTAACCTTTGAATTTTTAACCCCTTGTGATCATGAATGGTCGAACCACTATCTAGAACTTTAACATAGGAGTATGAGTAATGGATCCTAGCTAATTTCGACGTTCTGAGCGCAATGGCACTGACGGATTTCGCGTTTGGCGACCCGTGTGCATCGAAGTGCGTGCGTCGGTTTGCGACATACAGAACAAGATGGCCCGAGATTTCATACGAGCACCAAATCAAACAAATGACTAGCCTATTTTGAAGGTCTCGACGAGCCGGACGTCGTGGCGAAGTCCATTTTCAGTTTCGGCAACTCGAGTGCCTCGAAAAGCGTGAAATACATTGAAAAAGTGGGTATTTTTGAAGAAACCCTAATCTTTTATGTACCAAAAATTATGAGGCTTATAAGTTGGGGTGCTGGGTGCATTTGTCACCTACAGGGGGGACCTTAGAGTTTTAGGATCTTTGTGTAGGGGGTTTTGTGCAAAATGTGCATTTAAACACTTGTATACACGTGTGGAGTGTACCCTGCCTCTTCCCCTTCGTAACTGAAGCTCCACCAGCTCTCCAGCTCGCAACCGCCGCGGCCCTTCAGTTGCCGAAACGGCCGGCCGCTCGGGTCGCCGGAGTTAAAGGTTAGAAACCTATATTGGAGTTTTCCTTAAGTGCGTGAAGGAGAGATCAACCAGAGCTTTTAGATTTAGCCAACCTTCATCTGAGAGCTTCATAGAGAGGCCGCAACCGAGCCCTGGTGTACCCGACCCCAGCCGCCGCCGAGCGCCGCCGCAGCCACCTTCCTCTTTCTTCCCTTCTCCGACGAGGTGCGAAGTCGGACGGGACCTCTTCAAAGTTGGATTGGGAGGTGTCTGAGGAGTTCCTGGTGCTTGGAGGACCCTGCTGGAGCAAGCCTTGGCCGCGCGTAGTGAGGGAACCAAGAATCCGGCTTCCTCCTTCTTCCCCGAGCTCGGCTAAGGTGAGGGTCCTTAACCAACGGTTTCTAGCACCCCGGACCATTAGCAGTGGACTCCTTAGGTCCTTAGCATCCTCCCTGCAAAGCCCCGAGGTCCCATGCAGCATGGTTAGCCGGCGGCCACAATAGGTCGCCGGAAACCTAACCTAGCTCCGCCCCTAAAGAACTCGGCAACCACTGAATATAAACGCACCAAAATTGGCGTGCTTGGACTGTAGGAGGAGAGGACCAACTCCACCAAATTTGGTGGAGTATGGTTGAACCAATTAATGGCAGTTTTATGCCCTAGTTCGGGCTTTTTGTTGCATTCGGCCGAGCTTGATGCTCCGGCGCCGGCGGGCCTCTCCGACGCCGGCCACCTGCCCAGAATCCTTGTTGGGACCAAGAGGTTCCCAACCATGCTGTTGCATGGCTCCCATGCAAGCCGAGGAAGGCGCGGCCGAGTTGGGTGCGAATTTGCACCAAGTTGCGGCCGCCGGCGCTCAGGCCATCTCCGGCCGGGGTGAGTTGGTCGGGAAGCTTGCTGGGACCACAAGGAGTCTATCCATGCAAGTTAGAGAGCTTCATAATGCTTCTATCAAAATCCGCCATTAACGGGGTGAAGCTCCAAACCGAGCTTTGCTCCCCGCCGCCGCCGCCGCACCCCGGGGCCAGCCGCATGCATCGGAAGTCTCAGTGAGGTAAATAGCACCTGCTTGTGCTTTTATTTTGATCCCAGAACCATTGGTTGTTTAGTCACGATTTTCAAGGTTGGAGCTCATCTTCTTCCCGAGCTCCGGCCAACCCGAGAAGGTTTGGCTTGCTCCAGGTTGATGAGAAATGATCCCTGAACTCAGTAGAACATTTTGCTTCGAAACATATTGCCCCAGATACCCGCTGTGCAGAGAACCCAATTCGGATTTTTGCATGTGTGTGTGTGTATGAGAGATGCATACCAGCTGTTTGATTAAATGCCACTGAGAAGAAAGAGTTGGAATTTGACAAAACTTTGTATATGAAACTTGCTCCAAATAGTCCCCTGAGCTCTGTGCTCACTTCAGTTCAAACAGAAACTGAGTGGATTAAAGTTTGGTGCATTGTGAATTAGGGTGTAAGCTTGACCTTGGTTCTGCTTGAACCAGCCCACCTGGGCCTCAACCAGGGTGAGCACTGAGGTCCTGGCAGTGCCCAGACCAACTTTGATATACAAAATGTTCTTGTTTGAAGTTTAAATTAAAAGATGTAGTAGAATCAACCTTTTAGTGAAATGTTTAAATAAAACATGGTTCCGGGCTGTTGGCGAAGCCGCGACAGTGCATTCCTAGCTAATTTGGGGTCACTGAACGCGATGCTCGCGTTAGAAACAGTGTTTGAAGTCCCGGAGAAACAAAAATTCATTTGGGCTATGTTAGAGAGGGATTTTATGGCCCGAAGTTTGCCTCGGGTTCCGTGCTGCTGCAAATTAGTGAGCACGGTGTTCAGCATGGTAAATGTCACCTGCTGGAAGTGACGGTTCGTCAAAATTATTTTCCAGTTGAAAGAACGAGCGAAAACAGTGCTCAAATGGCACTAAAATGTAATTTCTGAAAACTTTAAGGGTTTAAATGCAAAATAGACAATGTGTACTGGTTAGTAAAATGTTTAAATGATTCCTAAGCTTTTCGTTGGGAATCCATCGGCTTTCGTTGAGCGGAAATCGGATAACAGTCCGAGAATCGGCAAAATCGTCGATTTTACGGTGTCTAGGTTACAATTAAAATAACTAAGAAGGTTTTAAATTGATCTGGGCTTAGGTTAGAGTTAGCGGGACTGAATTGATCCCTGATTGGTGATTTTTGATCCAGGTTGATTTAGTTTGCACCTGGAGTTGAGCATTTAGAGGATTACAGATTAATTGCCTGCGCATTGACAGGTGGGTTATCTTCGGTCCGGGTTTTATCAGTTCGGCCCTCTGGGGTGCGATACTGGTTGGACCCCTGTTTTTGGTAGTTTAACTTGATTACTTTGAGCCTGCCTTTCTTTGATATATTATATCTGCTATCTGCCTGATCTATGCCTGTTATCTGTTCTATTTTGCCTTACATGATTGTCCATAGCACCTCTAGTATTTATACTTTTACTCGGACATTTTCATGGTTGATTAGTGAGCCTGTTTGTTCTGCTAATCAAATGATACCTCTCTGAGCACATAGATTTATTTAACTGAGGTTTTACCCCGCTTCGTAGGGTCGCCGGAGTCTGTTCTTGTTTGATAGGACAAAGGCACTGCTCTGCGAGGTTTGGACTTAAATCCAAGCTTCGTAGTGTCGCCTGAGTCTGTTCTTGTTTGATAGGACAAGGGCAATGCTCTTCGAGGTTTGGACTTTTCAAAACAGTTTTCTTAAAAATATGTGTTTAAGTTTTGTATCATTTGGTTGGTTTGTGTGGTTGAGTTGAGTTTATCTGTGAGCTTCTGTTGAGAGATATTTGCCTTGATCTTGCATATGAGTTGACATTTATTGCTGAGTGTTCCTGCATGAGTGTTGAGATTCAGTTGGTTTTTGCCCTTGCATCCCAGTGGGGATTTCCCGGCTTGTTGCCGATTACCGGTCAGTGGACCGTGAGCTTGAGCATTTGCATATGATTCGCCCGCACCGTTGTACTTCACGAATATCAGCGGATTTGCTACCCGTAGCGATGTTCTTTACCGGTAAAGTGGTTAGCTGAGGCAACCCGTGACCCTAGTTTGGGGAATGTCAACCAGGTGGTGCCAAGAGGGCAGCCTCGCCTGAGGTCTTTGCGAAGACCAAAATGGTAGCTTGTGATTGGGTCTTTGCGTTTTCATCTATTTGATGCATGTGTTGATTCTTTGATTCTTTGATCTGGCTTCTAGTTATCTACTTCTTTTATGATTCTATGTGATGCCTCTGATTATAGTTCCATTGTTATCTTGCTGATTGTCCTAACTCCTTGATGTGTTGATTATCCTGGTACATGTTTTAAATTCTGCTAAAATTATCTCCTATGCTTGTACCCAGATTATGAGTTTTGCTTTCTTTACAGCACCAGTTATATATCTGCTTTACCCTAACCCCTGATCTATTACTATCCTCTAGCATTGTATACCAGTAGGTACGATCTGCTATTTCTCGGCTCGTCGTGCCCACTGGGATACACTCCGGTGTGTCTCACACCCTCGGGTGACTGTTTTTCAGGTCGAGCGGGTGTTGAGATGTCGGGACGAGTTGGTGAGATCACGAGATAGAGCTTGACCCTGGACAGCCGATAAGATCAAGTATTTAATTATTTGTTGTATCAAATGTAATGCAATGTAATTGAGAAGTTGTTGATATTGTAATTTAATCTTGCTTAGTAGATGTACGTAGTTAGTACTCTGGTTGTATGCCAAGTGAGCCGTGCATATATAGAAAAGGGCTCAATCCCCAGTGGGATTGGGACTCTTCTATATTTGTGGCGGTCTGTTGCGCCCTGGCCGGTTTTAAACTCTGATTTCAAAAAAAAAAAAAAATTTAGACGCTGGTTTTTAAACTCGGGGCGTGACAGATTAGATGGTATCAGAGCAATAGGAAACGCAATGTCTAGGTTTGGCTAGGAACGAACCCTAGGATGACTCGTGTTACGAGAGAGCGCTGGGTAGTGTTCTAAGTCTGATAGGTCAAAACAGAAGTTGTGGGTCGACCGTACTAAATTTAATTATCAACTATTGCAGTTATGGCTCGCACACGGCGTGGTGCTGGTCGTGGTCATGGGGCTGGCACGAGTCGAGGGGCTGCCCAAGCAACTGCTGAAAGTGGGGGCCCAGAGATCCCCGACAGAATGCAAAGATTCGAGGATCAGTTGGCTCAAATGGCTGCAATGATACAACAGTATATGCAGCGGGAGGCCAATGTTCCTGCTGCACCTGCACCACCTGCAGCATCAGCCTCTACGACTGAGGGACCTCTTGTTCCTCCTGCATCAGTACCACCGGCTGAATCGGCTACATCTGTAGCCGTTGCTGCAACTGTAAATGCTCCCGGGGTTGCGGGGGGCAATGATCCTAACAGTCCTGCGGCCCTGGAAGCTGCCAGAGCAACGTACAAGGAAGAAAGATCAAGAGTCAGGGGAGTCCTGCTGGAGTTTAATAAATTCAAGCCCCAAGAATTCTCAGGCCGTGAAAAGGACCCCTGGGCCCTTGAAGAATGGCTTAACCACATGGAGAAGCTGTTTAGAGACTTGGACACTGAGGAGCAAGACAAAGTGACACTGGGGGTACATTGCCTCGGTGTCAGCGCAAGCATGTGGTGGCTGCGCTACCAACGCCACAATTTTTCTCCTGAAGCCCCTAAGCCTACGTGGGAGCAATTTAGGGTGGCTCTGTACCACCGCTACCTAAAGGAGACAGCACGAGAAGCATTGGAGCGGGACTTGGAAAACATGCGCCAAGGAGACCACACCCTGAGGGAGTACGAAGAAGAATTTACGAAAATTGCTGACTTGGTGCCACAAGCGGTGCAGGACGAGCGTCGCAAGGTTAGATTATTCACTCAAGGCCTGCGACCCGAGATCCGTCGTCAGTTGTCTTCACATTTGATCACCGACTACGACGAATGCATCGAACGCTGCCTTGCCATTGAGGCTGAATTGAAAATCTCTCGGGCTGAGCGGGCAGCGATGGATAAAGGAAAAGGGATGAAGCGACAGTTCGCTGGAAATGGGGAGGGATCATCTGGATCAAATAGAAGACCCCCTAGACCCCCAGGAAATCAGAACCAAGCAAGTGGTTCTCGGAACTTCAATCGTCAACATAGGGCGAGGCCTTGCGTCTTCTGCGGGGCAGATCATCAACCCATGACTTGCGACCTGCGCCACGGAAGATGCTATAATTGTGGTCAGCCTGGCCATATCTCTGCTAACTGCCCGCGGAGATCTGCTGCAAACTCACCAGCATTGGCTGTGCCACCTCTTGCTGCTCGGCCTCCAGCGCCAACCCAGAGCGTGGCTGCCTCAAGTCGTCCTTCATCGCGCCAAACTGAGGGACCCCGCCATGTGACGGGAGGACGGGTCTATGCTCTGACACAGCATGGCGAGCCGTCAGGGGAAGGCCCATCGGGAGCTTGAAATGTTGAAGCAACGATGTAATAAGTTAATAGTTAGAAAACTTTTAAAGTATGTTTTGTTAAGTTTCAGGGACGAAACTTTTTAAAAGTTGTGGGTGATGTAGAAACCTAGAATTTAAAAGTCTCAGTTTGCTTTTAAATATTTAAAATTTGTCATTTTGGCAAAAGTGGAGTGTTAGTGGGCCAATAGTGGGCCCAGAAATATCGACTTTTGATCGGGGTCTGATCTGGAAAATCCGATATCACCATTGCGATCGTCTCGTCGAAACATAGAAGTTTCATATTCATATATTTTCGATCCGACGGTCGGATCTTCCAGAAATCAGAAATCAAAAAGTGGGTCCCGCGACTTAAGTGAATAGTAACCTTTGAATTTTTAACCCCTTGTGATCATGAATGGTCGAACCACTATCTAGAACTTTAACATAGGAGTATGAGTAATGGATCCTAGCTAATTTCGACGTTCTGAGCGCAATGGCACTGACGGATTTCGCGTTTGGCGACCCGTGTGCATCGAAGTGCGTGCGTCGGTTTGCGACATACAGAACAAGATGGCCCGAGATTTCATACGAGCACCAAATCAAACAAATGACTAGCCTATTTTGAAGGTCTCGACGAGCCGGACGTCGTGGCGAAGTCCATTTTCAGTTTCGGCAACTCGAGTGCCTCGAAAAGCGTGAAATACATTGAAAAAGTGGGTATTTTTGAAGAAACCCTAATCTTTTATGTACCAAAAATTATGAGGCTTATAAGTTGGGGTGCTGGGTGCATTTGTCACCTACAGGGGGGACCTTAGAGTTTTAGGATCTTTGTGTAGGGGGTTTTGTGCAAAATGTGCATTTAAACACTTGTATACACGTGTGGAGTGTACCCTGCCTCTTCCCCTTCGTAACTGAAGCTCCACCAGCTCTCCAGCTCGCAACCGCCGCGGCCCTTCAGTTGCCGAAACGGCCGGCCGCTCGGGTCGCCGGAGTTAAAGGTTAGAAACCTATATTGGAGTTTTCCTTAAGTGCGTGAAGGAGAGATCAACCAGAGCTTTTAGATTTAGCCAACCTTCATCTGAGAGCTTCATAGAGAGGCCGCAACCGAGCCCTGGTGTACCCGACCCCAGCCGCCGCCGAGCGCCGCCGCAGCCACCTTCCTCTTTCTTCCCTTCTCCGACGAGGTGCGAAGTCGGACGGGACCTCTTCAAAGTTGGATTGGGAGGTGTCTGAGGAGTTCCTGGTGCTTGGAGGACCCTGCTGGAGCAAGCCTTGGCCGCGCGTAGTGAGGGAACCAAGAATCCGGCTTCCTCCTTCTTCCCCGAGCTCGGCTAAGGTGAGGGTCCTTAACCAACGGTTTCTAGCACCCCGGACCATTAGCAGTGGACTCCTTAGGTCCTTAGCATCCTCCCTGCAAAGCCCCGAGGTCCCATGCAGCATGGTTAGCCGGCGGCCACAATAGGTCGCCGGAAACCTAACCTAGCTCCGCCCCTAAAGAACTCGGCAACCACTGAATATAAACGCACCAAAATTGGCGTGCTTGGACTGTAGGAGGAGAGGACCAACTCCACCAAATTTGGTGGAGTATGGTTGAACCAATTAATGGCAGTTTTATGCCCTAGTTCGGGCTTTTTGTTGCATTCGGCCGAGCTTGATGCTCCGGCGCCGGCGGGCCTCTCCGACGCCGGCCACCTGCCCAGAATCCTTGTTGGGACCAAGAGGTTCCCAACCATGCTGTTGCATGGCTCCCATGCAAGCCGAGGAAGGCGCGGCCGAGTTGGGTGCGAATTTGCACCAAGTTGCGGCCGCCGGCGCTCAGGCCATCTCCGGCCGGGGTGAGTTGGTCGGGAAGCTTGCTGGGACCACAAGGAGTCTATCCATGCAAGTTAGAGAGCTTCATAATGCTTCTATCAAAATCCGCCATTAACGGGGTGAAGCTCCAAACCGAGCTTTGCTCCCCGCCGCCGCCGCCGCACCCCGGGGCCAGCCGCATGCATCGGAAGTCTCAGTGAGGTAAATAGCACCTGCTTGTGCTTTTATTTTGATCCCAGAACCATTGGTTGTTTAGTCACGATTTTCAAGGTTGGAGCTCATCTTCTTCCCGAGCTCCGGCCAACCCGAGAAGGTTTGGCTTGCTCCAGGTTGATGAGAAATGATCCCTGAACTCAGTAGAACATTTTGCTTCGAAACATATTGCCCCAGATACCCGCTGTGCAGAGAACCCAATTCGGATTTTTGCATGTGTGTGTGTGTATGAGAGATGCATACCAGCTGTTTGATTAAATGCCACTGAGAAGAAAGAGTTGGAATTTGACAAAACTTTGTATATGAAACTTGCTCCAAATAGTCCCCTGAGCTCTGTGCTCACTTCAGTTCAAACAGAAACTGAGTGGATTAAAGTTTGGTGCATTGTGAATTAGGGTGTAAGCTTGACCTTGGTTCTGCTTGAACCAGCCCACCTGGGCCTCAACCAGGGTGAGCACTGAGGTCCTGGCAGTGCCCAGACCAACTTTGATATACAAAATGTTCTTGTTTGAAGTTTAAATTAAAAGATGTAGTAGAATCAACCTTTTAGTGAAATGTTTAAATAAAACATGGTTCCGGGCTGTTGGCGAAGCCGCGACAGTGCATTCCTAGCTAATTTGGGGTCACTGAACGCGATGCTCGCGTTAGAAACAGTGTTTGAAGTCCCGGAGAAACAAAAATTCATTTGGGCTATGTTAGAGAGGGATTTTATGGCCCGAAGTTTGCCTCGGGTTCCGTGCTGCTGCAAATTAGTGAGCACGGTGTTCAGCATGGTAAATGTCACCTGCTGGAAGTGACGGTTCGTCAAAATTATTTTCCAGTTGAAAGAACGAGCGAAAACAGTGCTCAAATGGCACTAAAATGTAATTTCTGAAAACTTTAAGGGTTTAAATGCAAAATAGACAATGTGTACTGGTTAGTAAAATGTTTAAATGATTCCTAAGCTTTTCGTTGGGAATCCATCGGCTTTCGTTGAGCGGAAATCGGATAACAGTCCGAGAATCGGCAAAATCGTCGATTTTACGGTGTCTAGGTTACAATTAAAATAACTAAGAAGGTTTTAAATTGATCTGGGCTTAGGTTAGAGTTAGCGGGACTGAATTGATCCCTGATTGGTGATTTTTGATCCAGGTTGATTTAGTTTGCACCTGGAGTTGAGCATTTAGAGGATTACAGATTAATTGCCTGCGCATTGACAGGTGGGTTATCTTCGGTCCGGGTTTTATCAGTTCGGCCCTCTGGGGTGCGATACTGGTTGGACCCCTGTTTTTGGTAGTTTAACTTGATTACTTTGAGCCTGCCTTTCTTTGATATATTATATCTGCTATCTGCCTGATCTATGCCTGTTATCTGTTCTATTTTGCCTTACATGATTGTCCATAGCACCTCTAGTATTTATACTTTTACTCGGACATTTTCATGGTTGATTAGTGAGCCTGTTTGTTCTGCTAATCAAATGATACCTCTCTGAGCACATAGATTTATTTAACTGAGGTTTTACCCCGCTTCGTAGGGTCGCCGGAGTCTGTTCTTGTTTGATAGGACAAAGGCACTGCTCTGCGAGGTTTGGACTTAAATCCAAGCTTCGTAGTGTCGCCTGAGTCTGTTCTTGTTTGATAGGACAAGGGCAATGCTCTTCGAGGTTTGGACTTTTCAAAACAGTTTTCTTAAAAATATGTGTTTAAGTTTTGTATCATTTGGTTGGTTTGTGTGGTTGAGTTGAGTTTATCTGTGAGCTTCTGTTGAGAGATATTTGCCTTGATCTTGCATATGAGTTGACATTTATTGCTGAGTGTTCCTGCATGAGTGTTGAGATTCAGTTGGTTTTTGCCCTTGCATCCCAGTGGGGATTTCCCGGCTTGTTGCCGATTACCGGTCAGTGGACCGTGAGCTTGAGCATTTGCATATGATTCGCCCGCACCGTTGTACTTCACGAATATCAGCGGATTTGCTACCCGTAGCGATGTTCTTTACCGGTAAAGTGGTTAGCTGAGGCAACCCGTGACCCTAGTTTGGGGAATGTCAACCAGGTGGTGCCAAGAGGGCAGCCTCGCCTGAGGTCTTTGCGAAGACCAAAATGGTAGCTTGTGATTGGGTCTTTGCGTTTTCATCTATTTGATGCATGTGTTGATTCTTTGATTCTTTGATCTGGCTTCTAGTTATCTACTTCTTTTATGATTCTATGTGATGCCTCTGATTATAGTTCCATTGTTATCTTGCTGATTGTCCTAACTCCTTGATGTGTTGATTATCCTGGTACATGTTTTAAATTCTGCTAAAATTATCTCCTATGCTTGTACCCAGATTATGAGTTTTGCTTTCTTTACAGCACCAGTTATATATCTGCTTTACCCTAACCCCTGATCTATTACTATCCTCTAGCATTGTATACCAGTAGGTACGATCTGCTATTTCTCGGCTCGTCGTGCCCACTGGGATACACTCCGGTGTGTCTCACACCCTCGGGTGACTGTTTTTCAGGTCGAGCGGGTGTTGAGATGTCGGGACGAGTTGGTGAGATCACGAGATAGAGCTTGACCCTGGACAGCCGATAAGATCAAGTATTTAATTATTTGTTGTATCAAATGTAATGCAATGTAATTGAGAAGTTGTTGATATTGTAATTTAATCTTGCTTAGTAGATGTACGTAGTTAGTACTCTGGTTGTATGCCAAGTGAGCCGTGCATATATAGAAAAGGGCTCAATCCCCAGTGGGATTGGGACTCTTCTATATTTGTGGCGGTCTGTTGCGCCCTGGCCGGTTTTAAACTCTGATTTCAAAAAAAAAAAAAATTTAGACGCTGGTTTTTAAACTCGGGGCGTGACAGATTTTGACATGTGTGACATCTACTCATTGCGAGGATCGCCGTCGTATTTTTATTGGAATTTTTGGAGATTATCTCGCAGGTGGTATTTTCGGATTATCTGGACTGATTGTTACAGCAGTGTGTGATTGTGGGGTATGTCGCTTAACGCGATGTTTGGACCGTATCTTTGTACCCAGGAGGAGTTTTCTTGTGTTTTTGGACTCGTTGGGATCGTGGAAATCCGAAGATTGTCCCCGTTCAGTTTCAGCTTATTTGGATCTTGGATTGACGCGCGCTTCAGGTGGGTTGCATCGTCTCCAAAACCGGAGGACGGTTCTCTAACTCTATATTGTTAGTGAGCATGCATTATGTGAGCAGTATTAGAAAGCATGTTGTATCAGATAGGATTTTCTAGTGTAGTGATTCTGATCATGTTCATTATTACTTCCAATCTGTGTTGATTAAATATTAGTATTGGACTTGACCTAGCACCCTGTCTTATGTTGCATGTATAACCAGACCAGTAGAAAACCCTCACTTGGGCTAGGTTCATTTATGCTTTAGACATCCACACTATACATTCTATTCCTGGACATAGTGTTTTCCTCGCCTGGGTAGTGGGCTGAGTGGTCGGGATTTCTCTTAGTGTGGGATGCATGTTACACTCGTGCTTGGGGGCAGAGTGGAGTCTGGTAGATGTAGCTGGTCTTATATCTGTGGCGGGAGCCGTTGGGTAAACGGTGGTCCCGGGTTGTCGTATTTCTCTGTTTTATTTGTCGTCAGTATGTTAGTGATAGGGGTATACTAGTTATAGCAGGACCTAGAACCTAGACTGTTTTTGGACACACA
This sequence comes from Tillandsia leiboldiana, assembly GCA_029204045.2. Lineage (NCBI taxonomy): Eukaryota > Viridiplantae > Streptophyta > Magnoliopsida > Poales > Bromeliaceae > Tillandsia > Tillandsia leiboldiana. The sequence continues at coordinate 11,493,089 of CM055068.1, forward strand.
TAATTTCTATAAACTAATATTTTTCCTTCCAAATTTCGAGGGGTCGCCGGAGCCTGCTCTTGTTTGATTTGGGTGAAGGCAATAGCCCTTCGGGGTTTGGAAAATAAAACTTATTTGAACTGATTTTATTAAAGAACTAAAATATATTAAATTGGGTTTCTCAGATTAAAATAGTTTTCAGTAATTACTGCCATCTTTTATTACAAATTTCCTCACCCGAGAGAGTTTGGGTGACCTGGGTTCTAGGGGCCGTTCCCTTATTTCGGGACGAAAGCTACGGGGGCTGTACCTGGAACCTGTTCTTGTTTGATAGGGTTGTTGGTGTTGGTCTCCCGGAACTTTCGGACCCTGGTTGGTTTCTTCCGCATATTTTACCAAGGGAGTTGTTTTCCCGAACTGTAAGGGGTCGAGACTTTTGAAAGGTTGAGTCTGGAGTCTGTTCTTGTTTGATTGGGATTCTAGACACCGACTTTTCGAGATTCTCAGACCCTTACTGTGTCAGTTGGTTCTTTCTCGTCTGTGAGTTGGATGTCCTGTTTTGGGAGCCGTTGGGTAGACGACGGTCCCTGCTGTTGAGTACCTCCAGCCAGTGGGTTAGTATTGTGAGTTGGACATTGTTGATCTGATTGATCGTGGATTTGGATTATAGCCTGCATGAGCCATATTGAGCTCGACAGAGATGCTAGTATACTTTCCTCGGTGGGGTCGCGCCCCTCGAGTGCCACTCCGGAGTTGGGCCTGTTACTTTTCTATCGCAACTTGTCGACGCAGTCCCTCTGGCTGGGCCAGTTTTGGCAGTCACGGACGCCCTACGTATGTCTAGTCCTCCGTGGATGTAATGGCAATAGGTGGGCGCAGGTTTGACTAGAACCCATGTGGCTGTCACTGTGATTGGGTTGATTGAGTATTTGGGTTAGAGTCGATGCATCATTTTCATCTGTATCACCCTTTGAGCATTGTAGATAAAGGCATGATAGCTGTAGATTTCTTTCCAGCTTATCTTTACATTAGTACAGTTTCCTGTTATCTTATGCCTCTAGTAGACTTAGTGGGCAGACCGTCGGGCTTGGTAGCGGTACCCACTGAGAACTACTGTGGGATGTAGTTCTCACACCCGCCGTGGTGACTTTTCCCAGGGACTACTTTTCCAGTTCCTGCTGCTCTAGTTGCTGACCCTTCTGTTGTTGATCGAGGTGAGAGAGTCACGAGCTTGTTCCCTTCTCGTCCTTGGAGTATAGCTGTACCCCTTTTGGAACTTAGTAGTACAGTCTGCTGGATTATTGTTGTTAGTTATTTTGGAGTGACTTTTGTAGTGAGGTTCAGACTTGTACTTTTGGAGTTGTATTATTTCTTATTTCAGTACTTTATTTTTTTTTTCAGCTCTGATATCTGTATAGCTATAGTATCCTTCTTTATGCAGGTTAGACGTTTCGTCTATACGGGGCTTCCCGTATGGGCAGCGGATCTGTTGGCGGGCCCGGATCGCAGTTTCGACCCAGGGGCGTGACAGATTAGAGTGGTATCAGAGCCTAGATTGTAGGTCATTATGGACTTAGAAACCCTAGGCTTGTGGTTGGACCGTAGGATGACTACGTGAGAGTCGTGATTTTTTTTGGCGATAGTGCTGATTGAGTTTTATACCTCTCCCAAGGGACGGGATGAGTGATTGGCATGTTTATTCTCCTAAGCGATTATGTTGGCCGCAGACAACATAATGCTATGGAATGGATAACATGTCCTAGACTTTCGCTGGATAGGGTCGAATGGTTGCTGTGTCATGATGTTTGTTATTATGCAGTGGATTACGATGCCCCTGAGACGTCGTACAGTGAGGAGGGCACATCCAGCATCTGATGAGTAACCCGAGCAGCGGGAAGCAGAGCTATCAGAGCACAGCGTGACCCATGAGTTATGGGCCCAGATGGCACAGATGTCGGAGGCTGTCCGACGCCAGGAGGAGGCCATGGAACGTTTGATGCGCCTGTCGGAGCAGAGAGCACAGCCAGTTGCAGCACCGCCTGAGTGTCCTCCAGCACTTTCTTCCCATGCAGTGGCATCTCTAGCTGTACCAGTGGCACCGATTGAGCGAGCAGCCCCCTCCGTGTCGACGAGTAGTGCCGAGGCACCGAGGCAGGGTGGATAGCTGATAGTAGATGTGCTTTGGGACTTCATCGATCGATGGAGCCAGTCCCGGCAGTCTGATCCACCCCGATTCGCAGGATTGAGTTTGGAGCCGTGGGAGGCAGAGTCATGGATTACTGCGATGGAGTGACTCTTTGAGACTCCTTTTATCGAGGAGAGGTTTCACGTTCTTTGGCAACAAATTTTCTGGAGCACAATGTCGAGGCCTGGTGGTGGCGAGTTCGACCTGTCAGTCCGCCTGGGACCCAGCTGCTTACTTGGGTGGAATTCCGTAGCCTTCTTCTTGGAGTTTTCTTCCCCGAGAGTGTTAGACAGAGGTTGGAGGAGGAGTTGAAGAATCTTCGACAGGGAGACCGTACTGTGCAGGAGTACATCGTGGATTTCAATCGGCTATTGGACAGTGTACCACACGCGGCCAGGGATGTGGCGCATCGGATCTATATGTTTGAGCGAGGTTGCGCCGGGATATTTATCAGTTCGTCCTTTAGCGCAGACTGCAGACCCTGGATGCCTCGATGGAGCAGGCCCTTTATGTGGAACATGATCAGTACAGTTGAGACTGGGGATTATACCGGCAGGTGTGACGGTTTGGTGGTAGCGCCAAAACTCTGACTGAGCACACGGGATGGACTGGTTGGCGCGGTATCAAGCAACGGCTGATTGTGGAATGAGAACAATGACCCTTCCGCGAGTGGACAGCAGGAGCTCATTTCCACTGGTTGCCGAAGTACCCTTCCTGCAGCGTTGGCTTCAGCGGCATTGGACAGACGCCACCTCGGGAGCATATGTGACGATCAGGACTAGAGAGTGTGTCCTTAGAGGTCTTGGTTAGATCGTAGCTTTCGTTTTGTCGCCACAGCAGGAACGGCTTCAACACTTCTCTCTTTTTTTCTCGCATTTATGCTGAAACTTACAAACGGGATGAAAACTTCGAAAGGCTACTCCAGAAATGGAGACAGTGCCCGAACCTGTTCTTGTTTGATTGGGGCGAAGGCACCGGCCTTTCGAAATTTTTGGACTTTTCGCTATTTTCAGCAGTTTTCTAAATAGAGAGTTGGAGTTGATGACATTCCTGATGGTGGGCCTTTACTTTCTTGTTTGGTCTTTTTGGCGAACTTCGAGTAGATTTGGTCGGGTTAGATTTGTGTTTGTGGTGTGTTGTAGTTTCGGGGACGAAACTTTTTTTTAGTAGGGGAGGTTGTGTGACCCTGATCCCTGTACAGCTTTCCCCATTACCCATGTAGTGAAACACCTATTAGTGGTGTGTTGGACCCGCAACGCGTCAAATAGACGCGTTGGACGGACTCAGTGAGGTTTCTGGATCAAGCCTGTCATTCGGCTGCTTTCGCCGAATTTTAGAAAGGGTTGCAGGCTAATCCGAGATCGGATTTGGATTCAGCGGGGAAAAACGCCGAAAAACAGCTATTTACTTGTAATTTTCGGAGTCCGGATGCCCAAAAATGGACCCCCGAAAGTTTTCTGTGCATTTTGGTGCATGGGCGAAGCCGTGGACCGGCCGGTTGCCACGTGGCGGCCGCTGATTGGCTGGCGGAAGCGGCGCGGTCCACAGAGTTGAGCGCTGGTGCATGGACCAGGCGCGGGGGACACGTGGCAGCCCCGGATTCGCGGGCTCATGCAGCTCGGTCCACGGCATCGAGCGGTTGGCGCATGGACCGAGGCGGGCCACGTGGCAGCCTGTGAGTGGCCGGTTCTTGTGCGCGCGGTCCACGAAACAGCGGGAGCAGGCGGGGCAGGCGGGGGCAGGTGGCTGACGTACGCAGGGCGCCACGTGGCGCCCGGCGATTGGCGGGAGCCACCCACCCCACAACCCCCAGTCGGGCCACGTGGCGGCGTCCCACTAGCCCCGCACACGCTGTCCGCTGTTCGGGACACGTGTCGGGGCCAGGTGGATCCGGGCTCTCATCGCGGGCCGGGCCGGGGCGCGCGATTCGGGCACTGTAGCCGCCCGATTCCCGAGCTCCTCTGCGACAGAGCCCTCTAGCAAAGTTGATCCTCATCTTGTGCTGCATCTTGCGAAGGAGTCTCAGAATATTTGGAGGGCGCGGCATTGACGAAATCGGCGATTCGGCACAGTGCGGCGTTTCTTCTTCGGTGGCCCATTTCCGTCGCGTTTCGGTCCACGAGGTCCACAAAGCTACTCCAAAGGAGTTTTTGGACGATATTCATGGCGTAGGTTTCACGAGAGGTAGACCTTTGATTTTTGTGTTGATCACCTTGCTTCATTCTGAGTTCTTGGCACGGTTTACGGGGCATTTTGAACCCCTTTGTTGCTGGTGTTTTTTCTGGACAACGGAGGCTTGTCAGATTTTTATCTCTGTGCTCTGTTATCGGATTTCAACATGTGAGGACTCGATTGACATCTACTCTTTGCGAGGATCACCGTAGTATTTTTATTGGAATTTTTGGAGATTATCTCGTAGGAGGTATTTTCGCATTTTCTGGACTGATTATTACAGCAGTGTGTGATTGTGGGTTATGTTGCTTACCGCGATGTTTGGACCGCATCATTGTACCCAGGAGGAGTTTTCTGGTGTTTTTGAACTCGTTGGAATCGTGGAAATCCGAGGATTGTCCCCGTTTAGTTTCAGCCTATTCGGATCTTGGATTGACGCGTGCTTCAGGTGGGTTGCTTCGTCTCCAAAACAGGTGGACGGTTCTCTAACTCTATATTGTTAGTGAGCATGCATTATGTGAGCAGTAGTAGAAAGCATGTTGTATCAGATAGGATTTTCTAGTGTAGTGATTCTGATCATGTTGATTATTACTTCCTATCTGTGTTGATTAAATGTTAGTATTGGACTTGACTTAGCACCCTGCCATATGTTGCATGTATAACCAGACCAGTAGAAAACCCTCAATTGGGCTAGGTTCATTTATGCTTTAGACATCCACACTGTACATTCTATTCCTGGACATAGTGTTTTTCTCGCCTGGGTAGTGGGCTGAGTGGTCGAGATTTTTCTTAGTGTGGGATGCATGTTACACTCAAGCTTGGGGGCAGAGTGGAGTCTGGTAGATGTAGCTGGTCTTATATCTGTAGCGGGAGCCGTTGGGTAAACGGTGGTCCCGGGTTGTCGTATTTCTCTGTTTTATTTGTCGTCAGTATGTTAGTGACAGGGGTATACTAGATATAGCAGGACCTAGAACCTAGACTGTTTTTGGACACACATAATTTCTATAAACTAATGTTTTTCCTTCCAAACTTCGAGGGGTCGCCGGAGCCTGCTCTTCTTTGATTTGGGTGAAGGCAATAGCCCTTCGGGGTTTGGAAAATAAAACTTATTTGAACTGATTTTATTAAAGAACTAAAATATATTAAATTCGGTTTCTCAGATTAAAATAGTTTTCAGTAATTACTGCCATCTTTTATTACAAACTTCCTCACCCGAGAGAGTTTGGGTGACCTGGGTTCTAGGGGCCGTTCCCTTATTTCGGGACGAAAGCTACGGGGGCTGTACCTAGAACCTGTTCTTGTTTGATAGGGTTGTTGGTGTTGGACTCCCGGAACTTTCGGACCCTGGTTGGTTTCTTCCGCATATTTTACCAAGGGAGTTGTTTTCCCGAACTGTAAGGGGTCGAGACTTTCGAAAGGTTGAGTCTGGAGTCTGTTCTTGTTTGATTGGGATTCTAGACACCAACCTTTCGGGATTCTCAGACCCTTACTGTGTCAGTTGGTTCTTTCTCGTCTGTGAGTTGGATGTCCTGTTTTGGGAGCCGTTGGGTAGACGACGGTCCCGGCTGTTGAGTACCTCCAGCCAGTGGATTAGTATTGTGAGTTGGACATTGTCGATCTGATTGATCGTGGATTTGGATTATAGCCTGCATGAGCCATATTGAGCTCGACAGAGATGCTAGGATACTTTCCTCGGTGGGGTCGCGCCCCTCGAGTGCCACTCCGGAGTTGGGCCTGTTACTTTTCTATCGCAATTAGTCGACGCAGTCCCTCTGGCTGGGCCAGTTTTGGCAGTCACGGACGCCCTACGTATGTCTAGTCCTCCGTGGATGTAATGGCAATAGGCCCAATGTGGACCCCATGTGGCTGTCACTGTGATTGGGTTGATTGAGTATTTGGGTTAGAGTCGATGCATCATTTTCATCTGTATCACCCTTTGAGCATTGTAGATAGAGGCATGATAGCTGTAGATTTCTTTCCAGCTTACTTTAGATAGAGGCGGGAGCCGTTGGGTAAACGGTGGTCCCGGGTTGTCGTATTTCTCTATTTTATTTGTCGTCAGTATGTTAGTGACAGGGGTATACTAGTGATAGCAGGACCTAGAACCCAGACTGTTTTTGGACACACATAATTTCTATAAACTAATGTTTTTCCTTCCAAACTTCGAGGGGTCGCCGGAGCCTGTTCTTGTTTGATTTGAGTGAAGGCAATATCCCTTCGGGGTTTGGAAAATAAAATTTATTTGAAATGATTTTATTAAAGAACTAAAATATATTAAATTGGGTTTCTCAGATTAAAATAGTTTTCAGTAATTACTGCCATCTTTTATTACAAACTTCCTCATCCTGTCACGCCCCGAGTTTAAAAACCAGCGTCTAATTTTTTTTTTTTTTTTTAAATCAGAGTTTAAAACCAGCCAGGGCGCAACAGACCTCCACATATATAGAAGAGTCCCAATCCCACTGGGGATTGAGCCTTTTCTATATATGCACGGCTAGCTTGGCAATCAATCAAAGTACTATCTACGTACCACTATTATAACACAGATATTAAATTACACAATTACAACAACTTATTACATTTTCCTTGTTACATCAAATAACTAAATGCTTGGCTATCGGCTGTCCAGGGTCAGGCTCTATCTCGTGATCTCACCAACTCGTCCCGACATCTCAACACCCGCTCGACCTGAAAAACAGTCACCCGAGGGTGTGAGACACACCGGAGTGTATCCCAGTGGGCACGACGAGCCGAGAAATAGCAGATCGTACCTACTGGTATACAATACTAGAGGATAGTAATAATCAGGGGTTAGAATAATCAGATAGGCAATCATGAAGATCAACAGATATATAATCACAGTTAGGATATGCAGATATATAACTGGTGCTGTAAAGAAAGCAAAACTTATAATCTGGGTACAAGCATAGGAGATACTTTTAGCAGAATTTAAAATAGGACAAACATGTATCAGGATAATCAACGCATCAAGGAGTAGGACAATCAGCAAGATAACAATGAAACTATAATCAAAGGCATCACAAAGAATCATATACAGGTAGATAGCTAGAAGCCAGATCAAAGAATCAAGGAAGTATGTTAAAGTAACTTAACAACACATGCATCAAATTAATGAAAACACAAAGACCCAATCACAAGCTACCATATTGGCCTTCACAAGACCTCAGGCAAGGCTGCCCACTTGGCACTACCTGGTTGACATTCCCTTCACAAGGGTCACGGGTTGCCACAGCTAACCACTTTACTGGTAAAGTACACCGCTACGGGGGATCAGTCCGCTAGTGTACGTGAAGAACAACGGTGCGGGCGATCATAATGCAAATGCTCAAGCTCTCGGTACACTGACCGGGTAATCGGCAACAAGCCGGGAAATCCCCACTGGGATGCAATGACAAGATCAACTGAATCTCAACACTCATGCAGGAACACTCAGCAACAATAAATCTCAACTCATATGCAAGATCAAGGCAAATCTCTCTCAACAGAAGCTCACAGATAAACTCAACTCAACCACACAAACCAACCAAATGATACAAAACTTAAACACATATTTTTAAGAAAACTGTTTTGAAAAGTCCAAACCTCGAAGAGCGTTGCCCTCGTCCTATCAAACAAGAACAGACTCAGGCGACACTACGAAGCTTGGGTTTTCGGTCCAAACCTCGCAGAGCAGTGCCTTTGTCCTATCAAACAAGAACAGACTCAGGCGACCCTACGAAGCTCGGTAAAACGTTTAATTTATAAAATCATGTATTTAGCAGCATAACGGGTGAACAACAAGCCGAAACAAGCCAATCAAGAATGCAAAGCAGAATCAACTAAATCTCAACTCATATGTAGGAATAATCATCCATTCCTATAACATGGATCAGAATAATCAGGGGGTACTGATAACCAGGTATGCAAACTAGCAAATGACCAAAATCCCAATAAGGGTGCAATGCAGAGTATAATCCATAACCTCTAAAGCATAGATCAGGATATACTGATACTCATGTGTAAATGTACAAGCTAGCTAATGACCAATCAGGCATGGCAAATGTCCAGGAATAGAGTCATAATATTTGGAAGCAACTGAGAATCAATCATGCATAACTAAAATCCTTTTTAGAAAAACAATTTTGAAAACATGTTTTATATCCAAACCTCGCAGAGAGATGCCTTCGTCCTATCAAACAAGAACAGACTCCGGCGACTCTGCGATGCTTGGAGACAAAACATTGGTTGAATAAAAACACGTTTATAGCAAAATAAAACTGATCAAAAGGAAGGCAGGCTCAAACATCAACTAGGCTACAAGAACAGGGGTCCAACCAATACTATACCCCAGAGGGCCGAAATGATAAAGCCCGGACCGAAGATAAACCCACCTGATATAACGCAGGCGGCTAAACTGAACCAACTGTACGCTCAGCACACCAGATGCTACCGAATAACCCTGAATGTGAATTAAGGTTCAGGAATCAACTTACTAACCAGTATATGATGTGACTTTTGCATCTAGACCCCTAGGGCTTTTAAATTTTCACTTTTAGTGCCAGTTTGGGCACTGTTTTCGCTCGTTCTTTCAACTGGAGATTCATTTTAACATTCCGTCACTTCCAACAGGTTACTTATGTCTTGCTGGACACCGTGCTCACTCATTTGTGGCAGCACGGGTCCCGAGGCAAATTTTGGACCATAATATATGCACTAACATAGCCTAAAAGCCATTTTGTTTCTTTGGATCAACAAAACCTAATTTAAACACGAGCATCGCGTTCAGTGACCCCAAATTAGTCAATAACTCACTGTCGTGACTTCGCAAACAACCCAGAACCAACCTTGGGCCATAAAACAAACCCTAGAGCTCGACAACCTTGGAACTTAAGTTTTATTGTGCCAATTTAATTTCTGCTTTTACCACATAATTAAAATGCCTCATGAATCACTGGGCTTGCTCTATTTGCAACCCACAATCATTGGATCAACCAGAACCAACACTTAGCCTTCAATCAACATTCATAATGCTCCAAACATCAATCCACACAGACCCAACTTGATCTGAAGTGAGCATCAAGCTCAGGGGACCATTTGAAGCATCTTTCATATTTAAATCGAAGCCTGATTCCAACAAAATCCTCTCTATGGCATTTTATCAAACACATAGTGTGCATCATTCATATATATGTAGCAAAACAAGTTCCAAGCTTGTTCTCAGCAAAGAGGGCACCTGGGAGCACCCAACTTGGATAGACTTAATCTACTAGGGTGCAGGAGCATCCCCATCATTTTGGTTTCAAGTTTGCACCCATGGTTTGGCCGCGGCAAGGTGGAGAAGATGAAGCTTCAACCTTGAAATTCGTGACCAATCAACCAAGGTATCTGGGACCAAACCACTTGCACCAACCTTCCTAAAAGCTCAAGGCAAACTTACCTAGACTCATGCCCGGCGACAGGACACGGCGGAGACGCGGCGGCCACAAGCTCGGTTTGGAGCTTCAACTCCATTAATGGTGAATTTTTCCAGAGGCTATAAGAAGCCTTCAAACTTGGATGGAAGGTTCCTCTGGTTCATACAAAGCTTCCCGACCAATCCTTTCCGGCCTGAGGTGGCCGGAGCGCCGGCGGCCGCGATGGGTTCACATTTCGGGTTATCCATGGCATCGTGAATTTCATGATGCATGGAAGCCAGGCAACAGCATGGTTGCACTCCCCTTGGTCCCAGCAACATCTCTGGGCATGTGTCCGGCGCCGGGGAAGCGCGCCGGCGCCGGAGCACAAGGCTCGGCCAACTTGCAAAATTCCCGAAAACTAGGGCATAAATCTGCCATTGATCCGCTCAACCATACTCCACCAAATTTGGTGGGGTAGATCCTCATCCCCTACAGTCCATGCCTACCAACTTTGGCTCAATTTGGCCTATTGGTTGCCGAGTTCTCTCGAGGCGGAGCTAGATTAGGTTTCCGGCCAACTTTCTTTCCCGCCGGCCATGCAACATGCATGGGAAGCTCAGGTCTTGCAGGGAGCACACTAACCACTTATAAAACCTACTGCTAGGGGTCCCGGGTCCAAACAACCTTTGGTTCGGGAATCCTTACCTTGGCCTAGGTTGAAGAAGATGGGATGAAGCCGGAACTTGTTCCTCTTGCACGCGCGGCCACGGCAACTCCAGCAAGGTTCTCTGGCACAGAGGAACACCACCAAAGCTCCAGAACAAGGTTTGGTGAGGTTTGGTTCCAACTTTCTCCTTCCTCTCACTCCCTCGGTTTGGTCTCTCAAAGGAATGGTGTCCCACAGCCACCCCCACACTTGGGTTTGATATGGAAGAAGCTAAGACTCCCGGGAAGCTAGAGGATTCTCCAAAGGTCCAGAGAAAAATGAGTTGAAGCCTTTGTTCCCACCCCACTCTTTCTCGGGTTCACTATCAATGGCTTGGTGTTAGTTGGCTGTCCCGCAATTCGAGGCTAAGTCTGGAAGGTGCAGAAGCTCTAGGTGATGCCTCGTATCCTCCCTCAGACCCCTCGAGCTCACCCCCAAGAATACCAAAGGCCACTTTCATTTAATACTAGATTCCTTTTGCAAAATAACCCAAACCCATTTCACATTCAAACCCTAGGCTCTGGAATCTTCACAGGAGATGAAAAATACATCCAACACCCCATAGTTTAATTCCCTAAATGTTTGATACACAAAACATATAGGTCCTATAGAAAAATATTGATTTTTCGGTACTTTTCACGCAATTCGAGAAAATCCGCTCAGCGAATTGCGAAACAGACTTTGCCACGACGTCCTGTCAGGTAGTGTATTTGTTTAATTAATTTGGCGCTCGGATAAAATCTCGGGCCAACAAGTTCTTGTATGTCGCATATCGACGCACGCACTTCGATGCACCCGGGTCGCCAAACGCGAAATCCGTCAGTGCCATCGCGCTCAGAACGTCGAAATTAGTTAGGTTTGACTACCCATACCCCTATGTCAGGGTTCCAGACGGCGAAACGGCCGTTAGTGGTCAAAGGGCCATTTAAAATAGGGGTTACTATTCACAACTTAAGTTGTGGGACCCGTTCTTCTTCGCTGTTTTGCGGAAGATCCGACCGTCAGATCGTCGCCAAGTGAATATGAACTTTTCATGTTTCGTCGAGACGATCGCAATGGTGCTCTCGGATTTTCAAGATCAGGCCCCGATCAAAAGTTGATATTTTAGGGCCACTATTGGACTACTGTTTACCAATTTTTGCTATTTAAATAATTCAGAAATTATTTAAGCTTAGATTTTTAGATTTTAAAATTCACGGTTACTACACACCCGAGAGAGTTTGGGTGACCTGGGTTCTAGGGGCCGTTCCCTTATTTCGGGAAGAAAGCTACGGGGGCTATACCTGGAACCTGTTCTTGTTTGATAGGGTTGTAGGTGTTGGTCTCTCGAAACTTTCGGACCCTGGTTGGTTTCTTCCGCATGTTTTACCAAGGGACTTGTTTTCCCGAACTATAAGGGGTCGAGAACTTCGAATGGTTGAGCCTGGAGTCTGTTCTTGTTTGATTGGGACTCTAGACACCGACCTTTCGGGATTCTCGGACCCTTACTGTTTCAGTTGGTTCTTTCTCGTCTTTGAGTTTGATGTCCTGTTTTGGGAGCCGTTGGGTTGACGACGGTCCCTGCCGTTGAGTACCTCCAGCTAGTGGATTTGTATTGTGAGTTGGACATTGTCGATCTGATTGATCGTGGATTTTGATTATAGCCTGCTTGAGCCATATTGAGCTCGACAGAGATGCGCGGATACTTTCCTCGATGGGGTAGCGCCCCACGAGTGCCACTCCGGAGTTGGGCCTGTTACTTTGCTATCGTGACTTGTCGACGCAGTCCCTCTGGCTGAGCCAGTTTTGGCAGTCACAGACGCCCTACGTAAGTCCAGTCCTCCATGGATGTAATGGCAGTAGGTTGGCGCAGGTTTGACTGGACCCCATGTGGCAGTCACTGTGATTGGGTTGATTGAGTATTTGGGTTAGAGTCGATGCATCATTTTCATCTGTATCACCCTTTGAGCATTGTAGATAGATGCATGATAGCTGTAGATTTCTTTCTAGCTTATCTTTACATTAGTACAGTTTCCTGTTATCTTATGCCTCTAGTAGACTTAGTGGGCAGACCGTCTGGCTTGGTAGCGGTACCCACTGAGAACTACTGTGGGATGTAGTTCTCACACCCGCCGTGGTGACTTTGCCCAGGGACCCCTTTTCCAGTTCCTGCTGCTCCAGTTGCTGACCCTTCTATTGCTGATCGAGGTGAGGGAGTCGCGAGCTAGTTCCCTACCAGTCCTTGGAGTATAGGTGTACCCCTTTTGGAGCTTAGTAGTACAGTCTGCTGGATTATTATTGTTAGTTATTTTTGAGAGACTTTTATAGTGAGGTTCAGACTTGTATTTTTTGAGTTGTATTATTTCATATTTCAGTAGTTTATTTTTTTTTTCAGCTCTGATATCTGTATAGCTATAGTATCCTTCTTTTTGTACGTCGTTTGACCCTGAGCCCTCTCGAGACTCGAGTCGAAACAGGTGCGTTTCCCTATGTGGTGTCATCGCCAATATGCACACCACAACGAACCAACTAGCCCAAACTTAGCCATTTGAGCAACGCGTAGTCTACATTCCGACGAAAAGGCTCGTGGACTCCAATCATGCGAAAGTATAGGAGGGTACTCCTTTTCATCTCCAACATTACGTTGTCGGCCGCCAACGTAATATCCGAAGAATGAAAGCTCGTCGCCCTCGATCAGTCCCAACATCCTTCTTGGGAACGACAATAACCAATCGAATACTTCCGCCCACTAATCAACGCTCTCTCGTACTAATCCCTAGGGTCTCCCTAAGGCTCACTAACCACCTAGGACTATTCCTAGGCTCTGATACCACTCTAATCTGTCACGCCCCGAGTCCGCAAATTTGTACGGTTCGGGCACGCCAACAGACCCGCCAATCGGGTAAGACCTTTTCCTACCCGAAAGGAACGGTAACATCCATAATAACACAACAAGTGTATGCGGAAGCTCAATATCAGAGTACTAAAAATCACTACAAATTTAAAACTTTCATTCAGTAACAAATAGTTAATGCGGAAATGAAAGCATACAAGAGTGAACCATAAATTAAACTTATTACACTTTACATTTCTGAACTTGCAAATAAAATTATTACATTTCCTTTACATGAATTCCTCACCATACAAGGTTCACTCAAGAAATATATAAGTGGGATACCTCTGCTAGACCCTCTAGGTCTCTATGCTGCTGGGCCCTTGCCCCTGTTCTATGCCTCGCTGTCTGCATCAAACCCATCTCGACCGCTGCATCCACACCTGAACCTGTGGGGGGAGTCACCCAAGGGATGTGAGAACTACAACTGAGTTCCCAGTGGGTTCAACCACCGAGAAAAAGTGTCCTACACCACTTGGTCCAATGGAAGCAATAATAATAGTGCTAGGAAACTAAAATCCTCGATACCACAATGCATCTATGCAAAATAATATATCACTATCTGTATATACTCAACGACCCAGCACTACTCTGTCTAGTCATACTAGGCTACTAAGCACCAACTCGGCCACTATGCCGCTGTATACAGGGTCAAACTAACCCGGCCACCTTGGCCACTCTAATTTCTCTTTATTCTTTAAATCCTGGTGCTTTAGTTCAAGTTAACCCTCAGAAATTTCTTATCCAACGGGCCCCAGCCCGGTAGTCCTGCTACCATAAGATAAGATTTCTAAGGTTGCCGATAACACCCGCAAGTGTTACCCCGTCCTACGGAAGAAACGTCCCGAACGGGTCTCTACCCGGGAGAGGGATACTGCCCGTACCTCCAACATGGGCTGGTTTCACCGTAGGTCCGCCCGTTTTATCTTTATATTTTCTTTCTTTTCTTTTTACTTTAGTTCTTAGCCTCTTTGCCTTTGAACACTTGCTTTCCTTTCTTATTCGAGCTTATAGCTCCCATTTTGCCACTGGCAAATCTCTTTCTCTTTTCTTTGAGCATTTAGCTCTTTACTTTCACTTTAAGCCTTTCGAAAGTACCTCGTCCGACGGGTCACTGCCCAGGGAGTCCTGCTCCACTTGACGAGTCTCAAATTCGAAGGCGCCATTTACATTCTCTTTATGCTTTTTAGCCACTTTTAGCTTGCTTTTAACTTTGCCTTTTTACAACAAATTATCTCTTATCCTAGGTCTCGCCATAAGGATAACTAGGAGTCACTTGGACTCATATCATTTCTCTTTCTGTTCTCTTTGTCTTAAGCAATTTGCTTGTCTTGCTTATTAATCACATTTCTTTCTCTTAAGCTCCATTTCTTTTCACTGATTCCTCTTTTACCCTAGGTCTTGCCACACGGGTAACTAGAGAGTCTCCTGGACTCTTTAAAAATTTTTCTTTTATTTATTTAACTCAAATTAAAGTTAAAGTTATTGTCCTTTTGTTGCCCAGACACCCTATGACTTGCTAGGGTTACATTTATTAATTCTTTAACCTTGGGATCTCATCCCACTTTCCTGATTCCTCACTGAATCCTAGAGTTAACTTAACTCTATTTTCCTGTTCCACTTTTAACTTAGAGTTGCACTAACTCTAATCTCCTGTTTTCCCCTTTCATATCTCCACACTTGATCCATTTTTCTTTCCTTTTTTATGATTCCTCACTGAATCCTAGAGTTAACTTAACTCTACTTTCCTGTCTGTGAGTTTAAACTCTGCTAGTTCACCTTAGGTTCACTTTACCTAAGTTCCATGTCATGCTTGTCCTAGAGTTCCTTGACTCTATGCTGCTCACTAGTTCACCTTAGGTTCCTTTTACCTAAGTTCCATATCATACTCATCCTAGAGTCCTTGACTCTATGTTGATCACTCTATCCAGTGTCCTTAGGTTATTCCCTAAGACAATGCCACTCGTCCAATCCTAGGATAACTCCTAAGTTGATGTCACTTGTCAAACTCCTATACTAGGTTTTCTCCTAGTCTTACTACCAACAAATGTTGTTCCCTTATGTCACGTGATTCCTAGGGTTATACCCTAACATGATCACAATCATAATTGCTAAACCTTTTTCATGCATGCAGTTATTTTCATTTCGTTCATCAAATAGTAATTACTTCTACACATGCATATTCATCATATATCTTTGGCAACTAATAGTTGCACTTTTCCTCTGTGTTCATTTACACATGCACATCTATTCCTCTATCTCTGGCAACCAATAGTTGCTCTTTTTCATCTGAATCTATCTACACAGGCAATCATAATCATAATTACCTAACGCCTCTAACAGGCTACTATCATGCTTCGAATCGAAAAACAAAGGAGCAAGGGGAGAGATCACCCAATTTCGGCAGAATTCCCCACCTTGTGGTGTCCCCAATTGCTTGTAGACACTTGCAATTGGTCTTCGCGCGATTCCACTTGTCTCCTCCAGCTTGCACGCAAAACGGTGCACTTCCCTCGAGTCCGCACGCAAAACGGTGCACGTCCACCAAACCTGCACGCAAAACGGTGCGCGTCAGTAAAACCCACACGCAAAGCGGTGCGCGCCACTTCAGTCGGCATGCAAAACGATGCGCGTCAACTCAACCTGCACGCAAAACGGTGCACGTACCTCGGGTTTGCACGCAAAACGGAGCATGCTTCTCTTAAGGTTGCACGCAAAATGGTGCACGTCTTTTCTAACCCTGCACGAAAAATGATGCATAATATTAGGGTCGGGACGCAAAACGGTGCGCGACAACAGGATCGGCACGCAAAACGGTGCACGTACCTCGAATCTGCACATAAAAAGGTGCACGCCTCACTGTAGGGTTGCACGCAAAACGATGCACATTTTTCTTGTCCTGCATCCGAATCGATGCAAAATATTAGACTTTGCACGTAAAACGGTGCAATACCTTAAATTTGCACGCGAAACGGAGCACATACCTCGGTTCGACACGTAAAACGGTGCACTTTTCTTTTTCAACGTTGCATGTAAAATGGTGCACGTTTTCGGAGTTTGCGCCCAAAACTGCGCATTTTTGCCGAATCTGCACGCAAAACGGTGCATTTTTCTACAACTTCACGCAAAACGAGACGCGCCAAAAATACCCGCGACAGTCCGTGCATCAACGGTACAGTAGAACTCGGTCCCTAACACGCAAAATGGCACGGGGTCAAATTTAATGTCCAAAAAGGAACCCTACAAATTGTGCCCAAAAATACCGAAAAATAACGTTACCTCGTACAGTCGCCGCCCATCGGCTTTTGAAAACGCCTCGCGCGCTCCACGAGATTCACGGCGCGCCCACGAGCCCCACAAAATTCCCCACTTTCTCTCTCTCTCTCTCTCTCTCTCTCTCTTTCTCTCGGGCTCGGGTGGAGAAGAAGAAAAGAAAGGAAAGGTCTGCGGGAGAAGGAAGAAGAAAAGAAGAAAAGGAGAAGAAGGAAGGGAGGGAGGGGGTGTGTAGACCGGGTCCACGGGCCCCCAATGGAGGCCCGCCACCTGGCGGCCACCACCCATAGGGGGGCACGCACTGCGCGCCCCTGCGCCATGCGGGCGCGCGCCCCCGCGCCCTGTGCGCGCCAGCTGTGCGCGTGGCGCAACGCACCGCGCGCCTGGAAATCCCTTTTTGTCTCGTTTTCTATTCGTTTTTCGTCCGTTTCCGTCCAAATTTGACAGGCAGCTTCGTTTCAGCCTAATTTACCACAGAAAATTTTAAATTTTCAATTTGGGCCATTTCTGGGCCACCAAAAGCTTCGCTGTATCTAGAATCATTGGCGGACCCCGTTCTCACAATCCGGGTATCCGATCAACACGAAACTTTTACTGTGACCTTAAAACATAATTACGAAGCTCCCCAAATTTTCTCAGAATTTTCTGACACTGTTGGCGAAGTCCGTTCTCACTATCAGGCATCCGATCAACGCGGAACTTTTCCTGTGGTCTTAAAACATATTTACGGGGCTCCCGTAATTTTCTCAGAATTTTCCGACACTGTGAATTTTCCACTAAAAATCTGGGCCCCCTTTCTCAAATAAATTTTTAGATCTCTCCGTTTTAACCCGATTTTGGCCCAACTCGCGTCCAAATGTTCCTTACTTCCCCAACTTTCATAACACTAGTATTTCATACCACCTTTATCTACATTTATTTATGTGCCGAAAATTCGGTACTTTACAGACCGCCTACTTACGGCCTCAACCTCCCTAGGTCGTAAAAATCACATATAACCCACTGGATCGTATGGTTCAATTCCTCCTTCTTAGCGGGTTGCTTGTTGAACCTTTCGATCGAAAGTTGTTCCGGCGTCGGGTCGCAGCCAACCTTGTCATTGACCGAATTGGGAAAGATTGTGGGTTATGGATTATATGGATCTGAATAGGGGAAAAACCATCTGGAGGGGGGGTGAATAGGTGTAAACAATAAACACACCAAATCGTTGCGTAAAAATAACCCAATGCGGAAAATTAATAAAGTACGTAAGATTTATGTGGAAAACTCCGTCACAGGAGTAAAAAACCACGGGACCGATAACACGGCGAAATCCACTAGAATTAAAACACGTACAAGGTGATTTACCGTAACCCTACGACTCAACCTTTTCCATACACTCCTAGTTGATCTTCTCCGCTCGCTCCACAGCGCGCCTCGAATCCACGATTTGCGCCCAACTTCGAATCCACGAAGTCCAATGTCGAATCCACGACGTCCAACCGTATCCACGGTCTTCACCAATGCGGCACGCCTCGATCACACGAATGCGCCTCGCTCCGAATCCACGAGAGTGATCACACCTTGAATCCACGAGGCCACGCGAATCCTCACGCTGATATTTGATAGATCGCTATTTTGTTTGGTGATGATTCTCCTAATACTTAGATCAAAGATAGACAATGAAGTACCATCTAAGTATTCTTCAATTTGATTCTACAAAAAATAGGTGTTTGAAAACCTAGAATTAAATTGAACAATATAGATGAAGAAACATAAGTTTAAACGTGATTTCCTTTCTTCTCTATATTTGTGGATTTTTCTATTATTTTTCCCGATCGATTTTTTATTAAATCGATTAATTTTCCATAATCATCATCTCTGCTAAAAGGTGGAATTAGGGTTTATTTATAGGTTAGAAACCTTTGGAAGAGGATAAGAATCAAAAACTGACTTAACAGAATTTTTCCCACACGACGGTCCGGACTGAAATAAGGCTGATCCGGACTGTCGTCTTTTTCAGAAGATTTTTTGATAAAACACAGTTCGGGGTCCGGACTGAAACAGGGGAGGTCCGGACTATTCATGCAATTTTGCAGAAATTAATGTTCGGGGTCCGGACTGGAACAGGGGTGGTCCAGACTGGAAAAACGCATGAACTAAACTATGTTCGGGGTCCGGACTGGATTGGTCTGGTCCGGATCCTGAACATCCAACTTGTCCAGTTTTAGATTTTTATGCAATGAAAACTTATCCAAGTGTTTCTAAACTACTCAAATGTATTCGGATCACCAAAATTATTTAGGTAAACGTACCTGATCATTCCGAATGCATTCTTCTTGAGATTGATGTAGTTGATCCACAATTCTTCATCTTCAATCTTCAAGACTTATACCACTTCACGAAATACGCCAAAACAAAATCGTTAACAATCTTCCCCTTTGGCGGTTTCGTGACAAACAAAAATCCACTTAATAATTCTAAAAGATATTTTTGTTGTTATCACCATACAACAAAAAATTACTTGAAAAATCCCAATAAGATGAATATAAGAGATAAACTCCTAAAACAGACTCTAGACTTAGACGTTTGTACTCTCTGCAAAAGAAATAATTCTTGACAACAGAAATCGTTAGATACCTCAAGAATTCAAACATTCAAAATCAAACAGAGAGATAGAGTTTATACTCACCATGACATTTACAAAATTAGATATGTATTAGAATAAGCAATCAGAGATAAACATATCTTCTAAGCATTAAATTTCAAATGTCATGTCATGTTCCAACAAGTTTCAAAAGTCAGAAAGTCATCACTTGTTAGAAAATATTACATGCCCAAATAGTTAGTCGAATAGTTAGTATGGCATGTATGAAGTCCTACTTACCTTAGTTAGTTCCAAAGTACCAAGTTCCAAAGTACTTAAACGTTTCAAATCTTCTCCCCCTTTTTGTCAACAAATAAGCCAAAATTAAAGGAGGGTTATGCAAAGTTTCAAAATTTAAGATAAGAAACTAAAAACCTGCAAAAGAAACATGACAAACAATGTCAGAAACATCACATAACTACACGGTTTCCTGACGAAAAGGACTCGTTTAACCCAGATCTGAACTGTCAGAAGTGGTGTAACCGAATTTATCCAGAATTCCTTTGAGCATCTTTGACATTTTTTGCGCACTCTTTGTTCATACGCTGTAAGTCCTGTGACATTCTTTCTTGTCCTGCAGCGAGTTTCCTCTACTCGTGATAGATGGAGGACATAATTGTACCATCCTCTGCTGATTCTTTTCTAGTTGATGAAGGAGGTAGTGAGGATGCAGATGGTGCATTTCTATCTTCAGTCCCTGGAGATTCTCTAGGAAGAGAATGTGCAACGGCAAGAGGTTTATTAATATGAATTCCACTACTTCTTGTGTTCTTCCGTCTAGTGTACTTCTTGAATGTTGAACAGGGTTTCATGGGTCTTTTGTTCTTCAAAGCAAATCTATCTTCTTCATCAACAACTTGTTGTATTTCTCTGCAAATTTCGTCCCAATCTTCTGAGTCAGATTCGGAATCATCTTGAAGTAGATTCTTTGTTTCTTCCTGACTTGCTCCGTCTTGCTCCTTTTTGACAGTTGCACGCGTGCCAACCATAGCGACAACAAGCACAAATATCCAACTAAAAACTATTTTAGTTGAGGATTTGAAGACACTGAACCTGTGAGCAAGAACTCAAGAACACGAGAAAAATGTTTAATTTCAAAAATTTGAAAAATCATACCTAAATAATCATTATCGTGTATAGAGACTAGGAATCAAGTTAGATTTCCAAAAAGAAATTTAAAAATAGATCAATTCTATGTTTTTAGAAAATTCTCAAATATTGCCCTAAAACCGAATTTTCAGAAATCGAACCCCAAAAATACGTTAATCAAATGAATACAAGGCAGAGAAACAAAACTAATATGCCCAGAGTTCTAATTTCAAAAGAAATTTGACCAAAAATCGTTCAAAATCGAAAAAGAGCCATAAATTTCACTCACGTTTTGAAGAACAGAGGAAAATAGTGAAGAAATTCGAGTTTTGATCAAAGAAACTTACTTGAATCGAAAGAACTTGAGTTAGGAAGGGTCCAAATCTGTTGGATTCTAGAGAGAGAAGCTCTGGGATGCTTGAAACAAAGTTTAGAAAAGAATAGAATTCAAATAACCCTTCGTTTCTATTAAACCCTTGCCGCGGTCCGGATCAGATCGAGAATCCAGTCCGGATCGGCTTCTCGCAAAGAAAATCCCTCGTTCGGGATCCGGATCGGATCCATCCAATCCGGATCGGCTTCAACTTTTTCTCCAGAAATATTTGCAAAAATTCCAGAAAATCCAGAAAAAGTATGTAAGCAAATTTTGTATATCAACTTTAAACAAAAATCATTGTTTCATATCAAAAGAAATAGATTATGCTAAATCTATCAATAATATCTAAATAATGAAACGAAAATTTATAAAAATTAAATCCCTTAAAGTTGAACAAGTTCAAAACATCAATCACGATCTAATGAGTAATGCGTTTATCAAATTATCAATTTAGTAAAGAAAATAAAGCACAAAGATTGATAGATGTTTGAAATCCCAAATAAATTAGATAATATATTTAGACAAAATATATTGTATGGAGTGGCTCTTTGAGCATCTTTCAATGAAAATCCCACCTTATACCAACCTTGGAATTTGACAGAGTCAAGTATTCCAAAAAGCATTTTATTTAATCAACAAGAAAAACCATGCTTGGTAAACATGTGGTAGCTGCACACAATACTCGGACAACCGAGGTGGTAGCTCTTTCCTCCATGTGGTGGTAGTTTTCACACTCCACTTAAGGATGTAACTCTTTTCACATCTTTTGAGCATGAAACTTTAATAATAAAACTCCCCCTCAATTTGCTACCAATAATTTAAGATATGAAGTATTAAACCAAAAATTGATCTCGTGTTCATACTTGACTTAACTATCAAATAAGATAAAAACTATACCAAGAGATCATTGAGAGAGAAATTGACTTTGATCAATTAAAGATCAACTAATTGCTATAAATGATCATCTCATCAAATGAATTATCATGATATCTAAATCATAATAGATTTCTTAAAGTATGAAAGGATGCAATTAAAGTCAATTAACTAATGCTCAGTTAATGTTCTACATGCATACAAAGAGAGAGAACAAAAACACAAAACAAAACCTAACCTAAGCAAAGGTTCAAAAATTGTAATTTCAAAGAAAGTATTCCTATTGCTTTACGCAAATGAATAAAACGTTTTTGATCCAAAGGTTTTGTCAAAATATCGGCTAATTGATCTAGTGTTGAAACATAAGAAATTTGTAAAGTACTCGATTCAACTAGCTCTCTAAGAAAATGATATCTAAGTTCAATGTGTTTAGTTCTTGAGTGCAACACAGGGTTTTTTGAAATGTTAATGGCACTAGTGTTGCCACAAAGTATTGTTCCCGAAGACGCAAAAATTTGGAAGTCGCTCAATACGCTTTTCATCCAAATCAATTGAGTTGCACAACTTCCCGCTGAAATGTATTCCGCTTCGGCAGTCGAGAGAGCAATGCAGTTTTGCTTCTTACTATGCCATGCAACAAGACAATGGCCAAGATAAAAGCATGCTCCACTCGTGCTTTTTCGATCATCCACTGATCCAGCCCAATCGGCATCCGAGTATCCTATTATGTCGAGTGTGAGGACCCGAATCCCCACTTAAGAGTTAATGAATGGAATAGTAGCTTCTGGGAGTGTTTGTGCGGGTGTCGGGCCCCAGAATTGGATTCTTGGTGTAAATGGGAGCTTGATTGCTTGCTGGAGGCCCATTGAGGGTGATAGAGGTTTCTGCGCGCGTTTTGGAATCAAGATATGGACCCGGTACGAAAAATGGATCAAGTTTACTTTTCCGGGAAATTTCGGAAAATTTTAGAAGTGGAATTTGGCCAATTGGACTTCGGATTTGGATTTAGCGCGCGAAAACGGTCAAGATGGACTATTTACTTGTATTTTTCGGAGCCCGGACGCTAAAACACGGATTTCGAGGCATGGGGTTATTATTCCGGCGGCCGGAGTTGCGCCGGCGGCGGCGGCGGACGGCGGAGCGCGGCGGCAGGCCGAGGAGAGGCCGGTCGGTCCACCGCATGAGGCGTGCCCCAGGTGCGGGCCACGTGGCGGCGTCCGGTTGGCGGGCGCAGTGGGCGCGGTCTACGGGGAAGGCGCGGGTGCACGGCGGACCGGGGTTGGACACGTGGCAGCTTCGGATTCGTCGGGTGCACCATAGTTCCTGCACCGGGCGCAGTGAGTTTAGGTTGTCCACGTGGCGCGCTGTGATTGGGCGGTCAACGCACGCGCGACAGCGGTGCGGGCGCGGCGCACCGTGGACCCCGCGTGGCCATGTGGCGCGCGCGCATTGGTGGGTGCACGGACCCGGGTGGCCCGGCGTGAACCGCGGCCCACGGTTCCCGCCGTGGACCGTGGTGCCACGTGGCGCGTGGTGTTAGGCGGGCGCATGTGCTCCGGGCGCAGCGGGTGCGGGGCCGGGACGCGTGGCGGGCCGTGGGCTTTCCGGGCCTGCACAGTAACGGGCCGGCCCGTTACTGTAGCAGCCCGGAAGTACCGGGCGCCCGAATCTTTGGGCCAAAAGTCCAAAGTGCGGATTTTCGGGCTGGGCCTATAAATAGCTGTGTTGTCAGGGAGTTTTGCCCCCTTTCCCGAGCTCCCCTGCCCATGGCCCCTTTAGTAAAGTTGTAGATCTTTGTGTTGCGCATCTTCTAGCAGAGTCCCAGAATTTTTGGAAGCCGCAGCGTCGACGACTTCGGCATCGGAGCGCAGTGCGACGATTTATAGTTGGAGGCCCATTTCCGTCGCACATCTGTCTAAGAGGGCTACAGAGCTACCCTCACTATATTTTTGGAAGATTTTTGCGGCGTTGGATTCACGAGATGTACGTGTTCGACTTTCGTGTTCAGTGTTTTGCCTAGAATTGGGTCTTTGGCACGGTTTTCGAGGCTTTACTGAGCCCCTGTTTTGGTGTGAGATTCCTGGACAGCAAGGTCTTCGCGGATTTTTATCTCTTCATCTGGATATCGAAATTCGACGTTTCAAGGCTCTATCGACATCTACACTTCGCGAGGATCGCCATCATATTTTCACTGGAATTTTTGGAGGCTGTTTTACAGGTGAAAATTTCGCAGAAAAAATACTGTTCATCGCAGATTTTTAATATGTGGAATTTTGAGGAATTAAGTGTAATTCTTAGATCTATTATGTACCCAGGATGCTTTGAACACTACTTTGGTACTGTTGGCTTGGTGATTGTGCTCATATATCTGTTTCTTGGCTTTCTTAGCTGTACGACCCTCGACAGTTGTGCACCTTCAGGTGGGTGGCCCTGTCTCCAAGAATGATGGAATGTGCATTAAATCTGCTATAGTAGGACCATGCATGATAGTGATATTCCTGTGTAGCATGCTAGAATGTGATAGCTGTTGATTTTAGATTTATATGATGATCATGCGATCTCATTTCCTACTCTGTAAAATTATTATCTTAGAATTTGACCTAGCACCCCGTCATATGCAGCATGTTCAGCCAGACTGTAGAAAACTTCAACTTGGGCTAGGTTTATTCTGCTTTAGACATCCACACTTCTTTTCTTTCCTGGACATAGTGTTTTACTCGCCCGGATAGTGGGCCGAGTGGTCGGGTTTCTTTTAGTGTGGGATGCATTCTTGCACTCGTGCTTGGGAGCAGAGTGGAGTCTGGTAGATACAGTTGATCGTTCATCTGTGGCGGGAGCCGTTTGGTAGACGGCGGTCCCGAGATGTATTGGTTTCTTGTTTTATTGTCGCCACTGTGTCAGTGGCAGCTTTGTACCAGTGATAGCAGGACCTTGAACCCAGAACTGTTTTTGGACACACATATGATTTTAGTCAACCAATGTTTTCTTCCGAGCATCGTAGAGTCGCCGAGTCTGTTCTTGTTTGATTGGACAAAGGCATTAGCTCTACGAGGCTTGGATATAAAACTTATTTTCAACTGTTTTCCTAGAAAAAGAACTAAAAATCATTAAATCTGGATTTCTTTCAGATCAAATGGCTTTCAATCAGAAATATCACCCTTTTCCGATAAATTTAATCACCCGAGATGATTCGAGTGGTCTGGGTTCCAAGGTCTGCATTTTTCCTTTGGGACGAGAACAACGAGAGGCTATGCCTAGAGCCTGTTCTTGTTTGATTAGGGTTGTAGGTTCTAGTCTTTCGGGGTTTCCGGACCCTTTATTGTGTCTGTTGTGGAGTTATCCTGTCAGTGATGCCTGTTTTAGGGAGCCGCTGGGTTGACAGCGGTCCCGACTGTCGAGTGTCCCTTGTTGCTCAGGGTAGAGAGCAGGGATGGGGGATAGTATAGCTATATTGTTGAGTCGGGTGGGATTGCACCAGATTATCGACTCGGGTTATTATTTTCGGTAACCGCGAACTGTGGGCGGTTTGACCGATTAGTGTTATACATCAGTTGGGGCTGGGTTTTGCATTGTGGATTGAGTGAATCTCCACTTTGAGCATTGTGTCGACTTTTGCCTCATTGGCTGAGATACTTGACAGAGCTGTTGGACATGGATTACTTTTGACTCGAGCGGGTCGCTCCCCTCGAGTGCCACTCCGGAGTAGGCGAGACCGGGTTGTTGTAACCGGCGTTGAGATTGAGCTTGAGACCAGGTTGTTGTAACCGGCGTTGAGATTGAGCTTGAGACCGGGTTGTTGTGACCGGCGTTGAGATTGAGCTTGAGACCGGGTTGTTGTAACCGGCGTTGAGATTGAGCTTTAGACCGGGTTGTTGTTACCGGCGTGAGATTGAGTTCTTCTATCGTGACTTGTCGACACGGTCCCTCTGGCTGAGCCAGTTTTGGCAGCTACGGACATACCTACGGTAGACCCATCCTGTTGAGGATATGCGGCAGTAGGTAGGCGCATGTTTGACTGGACCCGAGGAGGCAGTCAGTTCAGATTGGGTGACTATACTGATATGTTAGTAGATGCACCATGTTATCATCTGTTCCATTTTTTGAGCATCTAGATACGGGCATAGTAGCTGTAGAGTTATTCATTTCAAGCTCTTTCCTTCAGTATTTCATTTATTACCTTATGCCTCTAGTAGACTTAGTGGGCAGACCGTTGGGCTTGTTGACGGCACCCACTGAGGAGTACTGTGGGATGTAGTTCTCACACCCGTCGTGGTGTTTTTCCCCAGGGACTTCTACTCTTGTTCCTGCTGCTCCAGTTGTTGCTTCTTCAGACCGAGGTAAGGGAGTCGCGAGCTAGATCCCTACCAGTCGTCATCCAGAGAGTAGATGTACCCCTTTTTATATTTTGAGAGTTACTTGTTGAGAGACCTTGTAGTGAGGTATAGAGTTGTACTTTTATATCCGAGTTGAGCGACTTTTGTACTTGTGGTGAGGACTTGGAGTTGTTTTTATTTTATTTTATTTATAGCAGTTTACTTCCAGCTCTGATATCTGTTTAGCGTAGCATATTTCTTTTGCAGGTTTGACGCTTCGTCTATACGGGGTTCACCGTATGGGCGGCAGATCTGTTAGCGAGCCCGGGTCGCAGTTTCGACCCCGGGGCGTGACAGATTAGAGTGGTATCAGAGCCTAGGTTGTAGGTCATTGAGGACTTAGAAACCCTAGGCTTGTGGCTGGACGGTAGGATGACTACGTGAGAGTCGTGACTGTTAGCGAGAGTCCTGATTGAGTTTTATACCTCTCCCAAGGGATGGGATGAGTGATTGGCATGTTTATTCTCCTAAGCGATTATGTTGGATGCAGACAACATAATGCTGTGGAATGGATGACATGTCGTAGACTTTCGCTAGATTGGGTTGAGTGTTGTTTGGTGCTGTCCTGATGTTTGCATGTGGATTGCAGGTGAGCACGATGCCTTCCCGACGCAGGATGCGGACGCGTTCTCAGCCTTCCTTCTCCCATGAGCCTGAGCAGGAGGAGTCGGCACAGGGTCAGCAGAGTGAGGTGCAGGAGCTTCGGGCTCAGATGGCCCATTTGACAGAGATTTCACGGCACCAGGAGGAGGCCGTGGACCGGATGATCCGTATGATGGAGCAGAGGGCGCAGTCAGCTGTAGCACCCCCTGAGAGTTTTCCCGCACCTTATTCGCCAGTTGTGGCACCCCCAGTTGTACCAGCAGCGCAAGCAGCCCCTACGACACCGGTTACCAGTGGTCGGCCGTCCGGGACGGCAGGACAGTTGACCCCTGCAGAGCAGCGTGAGGTGGTTGACTTGTTGATGAGGTTCCGCCAGTTTAATCCACCCCATTTTTCTGGATTGAGTGCAGAGCCGTGGGAGGCCGAGTCTTGGATCACGGCCATGGAGCGTCATTTTGAGAGTCTGTTCATTGATGAGCGATTTCGAGTCCTCTTGGCTACACACTTCTTAGAGAGCAACGCCGAGGTTTGGTGACGGCGTGTGAGACCTGCTGGTCCGCCTGGGACGCAGCTTCTCTCTTGGGCGGAGTTCCGTAGTCTATTTCTTGGAGCCTTTTTCCCGGAGAGCGTCAGGCAGAGGTTAGAGGAGCAGCTGAAGAATCTCCGTCAGGGAGATCGTCCCGTGCATGAGTATATCGCAGACTTCAACCAGTTGTTGGCCTGTGTACCGTACGCGGCCAGGGACGAGGCGCATCGGATTTATATGTTTGAGCGGGGTTTGCGCCGTGAGCTTTATCAGTTCGTCCGTTCCCGTAGATTGCAGACGTTGGATGCGTCTATGGAGCAGGCACTTTACGTTGAGTGCGGAGAGGCGGTGATGGATGAGGTGGCTCCAGCTCCCGCAGTGATTCTACGGGCGAAGCGCCCAGCACCGGTTAATGAGGGACAGACGAGTCGGCAGGCACCCCTCACCCTGAGGGTCGTGGGTTTCAGAGGCGCCAGAGATCTGGTGGGGCCCTTACTTTTTCTGTTAAGTTTTGCGGCATAATTCGTGTAGTTTGGACGCGTAGAATTGGTTGTTCTTCCTCGTCCCCAGTTTTTGGGAATTTTTGAGGTTTATTCAGCCGTTGGATTTGCTTTGTGTTGTGTGAGTAGCGACTGGGAGTTGGAGTTGGTGTTGGTGGATGCTTACCTTTGTCTTGGAGACTCCCTTTTGAGCCGTGTTAGTTTCGAGGACGAAACTTTCTTTTAGTGGGGGAGGATGTGAGGACCCGAATCCCCACTTAAGAGTTTATGAATGGAATAGTAGCTTCTGGGAGTGTTTGTGCGGGTGTCGGGCACAAGAATTGGATTCTTGGTGTAAATGGGAGCTTGATTGCTTGCTGGAGGCCCATTGAGGGTGATTGAGGTTTCTGCGCGCGTTTTGGAATCAAGATATGGACCCGGTACGAAAAATGGATCAAGTTTACTTTTCCGGGAAATTTCGGGAAATTTTAGAAGTGGAATTTGGCCAATCGGACTTCGGATTTGGAGTTAGCGCGCGAAAACGGTCAAGATGGACTATTTACTTGTATTTTACGGAGCTCGGACGCGAAAACACGGATTTCGAGGCATGGGGTTACTATTCCGGCGGCCGGAGTTGCGCCGGCGGCGGCGGCGGGCCGAGGAGAGGCCGGTCGGTCCACCGCAGGAGGCGTGCACCAGGTGCGGGCCACGTGGCGGCGTCCGGTTGGCGGGCGCAGTCGGCGCGGTCCACGGGGAAGGCGCGGGTGCACGGTGGACCGGGGGTGGACACGTGGCAGCTTCGGATTCGTCGGGTGCACCATAGTTCCTGCACCGGGCGCAGTGAGTTTAGGTTGTCCACGTGGCGCGCTGTGATTGGGCGGTCAACGCACGCGCGACAGCGGTGCGGGCGCGGCGCACCGTGGACCCCGCGTGGCCACGTGGCGCGCGCGCATTGGTGGGTGCACGGACCCGAGTGGCCCGGCGTGAACCGCGGCCCACGGTTCCCGCCGTGGACCGCGGTGCCACGTGGCGCGTGGTGTTAGGCGGGCGCATGTGCTCCGGGCGCGGCGGGTGCGGTGCCGGGACGCGTGGCGGGCCGTGGGCTTTCCGGGCCTACACAGTAACGGGCCGGCCCGTTACTGTAGCAGCCCGGAAGTACCGGGCGCCCGAATCTTTGGGCCAAAAGTCCAAAGTGCGGATTTTCGGGCTGGGCCTATAAATAGCTGTCTTGTGAGGGAGTTTTGCCCCCTTTCCCGAGCTCCCCTGCCCATGGCCCCTTTAGAAAAGTTGTAGATCTTCGTGTTGCGCATCTTCTGGCAGAGGCCCGGAATTTTTGGAAGCCGCAGCGTCGACGACTTCGGCATCGGAGCGCAGTGCGACGATTTATAGTTGGAGGCCCATTTCCGTCGTACTTCAGTTTGAGAGTCTACAGAGCTACCCCGACTGTATTTTTGGAAGATTTTTACGACGTTGGATTCACGAGAGGTACGTCTTCGACTTTCGTGTTCAGTGTTTTGCCTAGATTTGGGTCTTTGTCACTGTTTTTGAGGCTTTACTGAGCCCTTGTTTTGGTGTGAGATTCCTGGACAGCAAGGTCTTCGCGGATTTTTATCTCCGCATCTGCTATCGGAATTGGACGTTTCAAGGCTCTATCGACATCTACACTTCGCGAGGATCACCGTCATATTTTTACTGGAATTTTTTAAGGCTGTTTTACAGGTGAAAATTTCACAGAAAGAAGACTGTTCATCGCAGATTTTTAATATCTGGAATTTTGAGGAATTAAGTGTAATTCTTGGATCTATTATGTACCCAGGATGCTTTGAACACTAGTTTGGTACTGTTGGCTTGGTGATTGTGCTCGTATATCTGTTTCTGGGCTTTCTTAGCTGTACGACCCTGGACAGTTGTGCACCTTCAGGTGGGTGGCCCTGTCTCCAAGAATGATGGAATGTGCATTAAATCTGCTATAGTAGGACCATGCATGATAGTGATATTCCTGTGTAGCATGCTAGAATGTGATAGCTGTTGATTCTAGATTTATATGATGATCATGCGATCTCTTGTTCCTACTCTGTAAAATTATTATCTTGGAATCTGACCTAGCACCCCGTCATATGCAGCATGTTCAGCCAGACTGTAGAAAACTTCAACTTGGGCTAGGTTTATTCTGCTTTAGACATCCACACTTCTTTTCTTTCCTGGACATAGTGTTTTACTCGCCCGGATAGTGGGCCGAGCGGTCGGGTTTCTTTTAGTGTGGGATGCATTCTTGCACTCGTGCTTGGGAGCAGAGTGGAGTCTGGTAGATACAGTTGATCGTTCATCTGTGGCGGAAGCCGTTTGGTAGACGGCGGTCCCGAGATGTATTGGTTTCTTGTCTTATTGTCACCACTGTGTCAGTGGCAGCTTTGTACCAGTGATAGCAGGACCTTGAACCCAGAACTGTTTCTGGACACACATATGATTTTAGTCAACCAATGTTTTCTTCCGAGCATCGTAGAGTCGCCGAGTCTGTTCTTGTTTGATTGGACAAAGGCATTAGCTCTACGAGGCTTGGATATAAAACTTGTCTTCAATTGTTTTCCTAAAAAAAGAACTAAAAATCATTAAATATGGATTTCTTTCAGATCAAATGGCTTTCAATCAGAAATATCACCCTTTTCCGATAAATTTAACCACCCGAGATGATTCGAGTGGTCTGGGTTCCAAGGTCTGCATTTTTCCTTTGGGACGAGAACAACGAGAGGCTATGCCTAGAGCCTGTTCTTGTTTGATTAGGGTTGTAGGTTCTAGTCTTTCGGGGTTCCCGGACCCTTTATTGTGTCTGTTGTGGAGTTATCCTGTCAGTGATGCCTGTTTTAGGGAGCCGTTGGGTTGACAACGGTCCCGACTGTCGAGTGTCCCTTGTTGCTCAGGGTAGAGAGCAGGGATGGGGGATAGTATAGCTATATTGTTGAGTCGGGTGGGATTGTACCAGATTATCGACTCGGGTTATTATTTTCGGTAACCGCGAACTGTGGGTGGTTTGACCGATTAGTGTTATACATCAGTTGGGGCTGGGTTTTGCATTGTGGATTGAGTGAATCTCCACTTTGAGCATTGTGTCGACTTTTGCCTCATTGGCTGAGATACTTGACAGAGCCGTTGGACATGGGTTACTTTTGACTCGAGCGGGTCGCTCCCCTCGAGTGCCACTCCGGAGTAGGCGAGACCGGGTTGTTGTAACCGGCATTGAGATTGAGCTTGAGACCGGGTTGTTGTAACCGGCGTTGAGATTGAGCTTGAGACCAGGTTGTTGTAACCGGCGTTGAGATTGAGCTTGAGACCGGGTTGTTGTAACCGGCGTTGAGATTGAGCTTTAGACCGGGTTGTTGTAACCGGCGTGAGATTGAGTTCTTCTATCGTGACTTGTCGACACGGCCCCTCTGGCTGAGCCAGTTTTGGCAGCTACGGACATACCTACGGTAGACCCGTCCTGTTGAGGATGTGCGGCAGTAGGTAGGCGCATGTTTGACTGGACCCGAGGAGGCAGTCAGTTCAGATTGGGTGACTATACTGATATGTTAGTAGATGCACCATGTTATCATCTGTTCCACTTTTTGAGCATCTAGATAGGGGCATAGTAGCTGTAGAGTTATTCATTTCAAGCTCTTTCCTTCAGTATTTCATTTATTACCTTATGCCTCTAGTAGACTTAGTGGGCAGACCGTTGGGCTTGTTGACGGCACCCACTGAGGACTACTGTGGGATGTAGTTCTCACACCCGTCGTGGTGTTTTTCCCCAGGGACTTCTACTCCTGTTCCTGCTGCTCCAGTTGTTGCTTCTTCAGACCGAGGTAAGGGAGTCGCGAGCTAGATCCCTACCAGTCGTCATCCAGAGAGTAGATGTACCCCTTTTTATATTTTGAGAGTTACTTGTTGAGAGACCTTGTAGTGAGGTATAGAGTTGTACTTTTATATCCGAGTTGAGCGACTTTTGTACTTGTGGTGAGGACTTGGAGTTGTATTTATTTTATTTTATTTATAGCAGTTTACTTCCAGCTCTGATATCTGTTTAACGTACCATATTTCTTTTGCAGGTTTGATGCTTCGTCTATATGGGGTTCACCGTATGGGCGGCGGATCTGTTAGCGAGCCCAGGTTGCAGTTTCGACCCCGGGGCGTGACATCGAGAGATGTGCCCATAGGATACCAAATTCCGAAATTTAGTGTACCTTTGACGTACCGGATGATCCGTTTCACCGCTTTTTGGTGAATTCCCTTCGGTGCAGATTGATATCTCGCGCAAATTCCTACACTGAAGGCAATGTCCGGGTGACTAGCCGTAAGGTAAAGTAGATATCCAATCATGCTTCGATAGAGTTTCTCGTCTACTTTTTCTCCGTGAGAATCACATCCAAGTCCCTTATTGCTAGTTCCCATAGGAGTCGGAAAGTCTTTAGAGTTCTCTAATCCGAATTTCTTGACCAACTCCATTGTATACTTGGATTGACATAAATGAATGCCATCTTCAGTTTGTTTTACTTGCAATCCAAGAAAGTATGTTAACTCCCCCATCATGGACATATCAAATTCGCTTTCCATTATTTCGGCGAATTTTGAAGCATCATTATCTTTTGTAGCACCAAACACAATGTCATCGACATAGATTTGTGCAACAATGAAATGATCTTGAAAGTGCTTCACAAAGAGTGTCCGATTGGCTCCCCCTCGAGTATAGCCCTTTTCCAAAAGGTACTTTGTCAGTCTTTCGTACCATGCTCGTGGTGCTTGTTTTAGACCGTAAAGAGCCTTTTTCAATCGAAAAACGTGGTTTGGAAGTTTATGATCAATGAAACCTTTCGGTTGAGCAACATAAACTTCTTCATTTAGAAAATCATTTAAAAATGCGCTCTTAACGTCCATTTGGAAAAGTTTTATCTTAAAGTGACAAGCAATAGCAAATAAAATACGAATTGACTCGAGACGGGCTACCGGGGCAAAAGTTCCATCAAAGTCTATACCTTCAACTTGTGAATAGCCCTGAGCAACTAATCTTGCTTTGTTCCGAATAACGGTACCTTATTCATTTTTCTTGTTCTTGAAAATCCATTTTGTACCGATTATATGTTGTTGCTTCGGGGGCTTCGTTAGTTCCCAGACTTTGTTCCTTTCGAATTGATTGAACTCTTCTTGCATTGCTTCAATCCAATAGTCGTCCTGAAGAGCTTCATCAATGTTCCTTGGTTATACCATGGAGACGTAGCATGCGATTCCACATTCTAATTGCCTCCGAGTCCTAACTCCTTTTTGAGGATCTCAAATGATGTTTGATTCCGGATGGTCCTTGGAGATTCGTAGCGTTTGAGGTAACGGAGTACTCGGGGGTAATTGCGATGATTCCTGCATATTAGATGAACTAGAAGAACCATGAGATGCATCAAAATTTTCAGAAGATTTATCATGCAAAGATGCAATATCATTAGCAGGAGATTCATCATCAAGAGACATATCAAGAGTAGATTTATCAGAAGACAAGTGGGAAGTTTCATCTACTTTAACATTAATTGATTCAATCATCGTCTTTGATTCAAGATTGTATACTCGATATGCTCTACTATTCGTAGAATAACCCATAAAAATTCCTTCATCACTTCGAGAGTCGAATTTTCCAAGATTTTCTCGATCGCGTAAAATGTAACAACGACTCCCAAAGATACGAAAGTACTTGATATTAGGTTTTCTATTAAACCATAGCTCATATGGGGTATTCAAAGTACCCGGGCGCAAATAGATGCGATTGATTACATACATAGCAGTGTTAATTGCTTCAGCCCAAAAATATAAAGGAAGTTTCCGGCTATGAAGCATAACACGTGCCATCTCTTGAACAACTCTATTTTTGCGCTCGACTACACCGTTTTGCTGCGGTGTATAAGGTGCAGAGAATTCATGTTTTATGCCATTTGAAGAGCAAAAATCAATGAATTTTGAGTTAATGAATTCTCCACCTCTATCACTGCGAACACGGACAATCTTTTTATTTTTCTCAATCATAATCCGATGACATATATCATGAAAAGAGTCAAAAGTATCAGCTTTCTCTTTTAAAAAATTTACCCAAGAATATCTAGAGAAATCATCAACCAAAAGAAAAATATACCATTTTCCACCCAAACTAGGTTGACGAGTTGGCCCAATTAAATCCATGTGCAATAATTCTAATGGGCGTTTAGTTCCTATATGGTTCAAATTCTTGTGAGTGGATCTCGTTTGTTTTCCCTTTTGGCAACCACCACACACAAGGTTTTTCTTGAAGTTCAATTTAGGAACACCTCTAACTATGTCTTTGTTAGAAAATCTAGATAGTTCCTTAAAGTTAATGTGACATAGTCTTTCATGCCAAAGTATTTTATTATCAAGTGACACTAGGTTACAATTTTGACTTGTTTTACCAGGAACTACATAGCAATTGTTTTGAGACCTAACCCCTTTTAAAATGAAAGAATGATTTACATCAGTTACAAGACATTCTACAGAAGAAAAATTAACTGAAAAACCATCATCACAAAGTTGGCTAATGCTTATGAGGTTAGTCTTAAGGCCTTCAACAAACAAAACATTGTTTAAAGCCGGGCCATCTGGAATAGCAATGGTTCCTTTGCCAATAATTTTTGAAGATCGTCCATCTCCAAAAACTACATATCCTCCGGAGATTTTCTCAAGGGTTTGAAAAGCGTTTTTATCTCCGGTCATGTGGCGTGAGCAACCACTATCCAGATACCAAGACGAATTGTCATACGCATAAAGTGATGTATGAATCACAAGACAAGGGAAGACTTCACCTTTGCGCACCCAAACCATGCAAGTTTTGGAATACGTTGGCAATGATTGTGACATTGATTTCCTTGGTGAATGCATCTTGTTCGCTTGATCACTTTTCTTTGGAATCCATGATGACGTCGTCTTGTTATGTGTACTACCAAGGTTCTTTATCTTTGAAGGATTCTCCCTTGATTTCCAGGGGATGAACTTGTTGGTAGTTGTTGCAAGAGGCGCTTGATTTGATCGCTCCGCTCCATTCTTACAATTTTGTCTTGTGTGCCCTGCAAAACCGCAACGAAAACATACCTTAGTGCATGGGGAACCCGAAATAGATGAGGTAGGCTTGTTCACGTTGGATGCAGTGATTTTCGTCGGAGGAGGAGAGACCGACTGGGGCACAAAAACCGTTCCACTCGAACTTGGATCATTGCAGGTTCGAGTGTATCCAAGACCCTACCGATTTGTTTGACCGAGACCAAGAAATTTGTTCAACTTGGTCCTTCCAGAAGAAAAACGCTTCAAATCGTCCTTAAGTTGGAAAATGGTCTTCGTCATCTCCAATTTTTCTTGTCGAGTCTCGGAGTAGAGCTTCAAGAAGTAGTTAACTTTATCCACCAGTTTGATGTGCTCCTTCTCGAAATGCTCGTTCTTTTCTTGAAGGGAAACATTGATTTTAATCAAGTTAGCCTTTTCCGCTTCAAGAGCGTTTGAGAGAGAAGTTGCTTCTTTAGATTGTTCTTCAAGATCCCGCAATCTTCTACTCAAACTCTTGTTTTGCTTTGCCAATTTCTTTGAATCCTTTAATAGTTTATGGTAGGCAAAAGCAAAGTCTTCACCTTCAGAATCGCTCGGTTCATCGTCCGTTGCATTTTTTCATCCAAGGTGTTGGACAATGAACTAGAGGAAGTCGCTGAAAAGCACATGTAAGGTGAAGTTGTGGACGCGTGGAATGCTGTGGCGTTATCGTCCTCATCACTGGAAGATGACTCATTGGAAGTGGAAGTGTCATCCCAAGTGACGGCTTGCATAGCCTTCTTTTTTGACGGATTCTTGTTGGGACATTCCGTTGAAATGTGGCCATAACCTCGGCACTTGAAACACTGAATTTGTCCCTCAGAGTTCTTCTTTTCCTTTGAAGAACCCTCTTGCTTTCTTGACTTAAAGCTTGAAAATCCTTTGCCTTTCTTGGACTTAACGAAGGATGAGGATTTACTTGAATTTCCCCTTTGAAAGTTTCGGTGAAATTTCCTCGTCAAGAGTGCAAGTTGTTTCTCGAAATCCTCCATGGATAGATTATCATCAGCGTCTGAGGAGGATGAATCCGCGTCTTATTCTTTTGTTGATTTCAATGCAAAACCTGAAGACTTAGAAGAAGAGGAAGGCTTTCATGAAGAATAGTTAGTAGGAAAAGTCATTTCATAAGTTTGAAGTGCACCAACTAATTCTTCTACTTTGATTTCGTCCGGGTGTTTTACTGTTTCAATGGCTGCGACCTTAGGGCTAAATCTTTCTGGAAGAGTTCTCAAAATTTTTCTTACAATTTTTTTTTCAGGAATTTTCTCTCCCAAGTTAGCACATGTATTAACGATATCTTGCAATCGTGTATAATAATCTGTGAACGATTCATTTTCTGCCATAAAAATTGTGTCAAATTTGCTCGTAAGCATTTGCAGTTTTTGAATCTTCACTAAACTTGTTCCCTCATGTGTAACTTGTAGAGTATCCCAGATTTCTTTCGCAGTCTCACATGCCGAGACGCGAGAGAATTCAGTTTGCGACAAAGAATTAAATAAGGCGTTAATTCCTTTGCCGTTGTAAGAAGATGCATCAATTTCTTCCTTAGTCCATTTCGACCTAGGTTTTATGGTGACAACATCGACAATAACCTCAGTAGGATTTGTCCATCCAAACTCAATTGATTGCCAAACCCGTTCATCGATGGAAATTAAAAACGCTCTGTGGTGACCCGGATCTCTACAGAGCTTTTACAGTGTGACCAGCAGCTTCTGGAGGCCTATGTGGCGTGTTGGCGGTGTTTGTGCACCAATTGGACACAAGTGATGGACTTCGGGTGTTAAATGGATCACGTGGGTAATCGGAGGACCCCGTCGAATGTTTAGAAGTGGTTTCGCGCAAAACAGATATCAAAATTGGAATCAGCGCGAAATTTGGATTAAGAACACCTTTCTGGATGCCTTCGGCAATTTTTAGAGATGGAATTTGGCAAAATGGACGGCTGATTTGGATTCAGCGCGCGAAAACAGTGAAAATGGACTATTTACTTGTATTTTTCGGAGCCCGGATGCAAAAACACAATTTTCGAGGCAAAGGTACTGTTCCGGCGGCCGGGGGGGCAGCGTCGGCGGCGCGGGCAGCGGCGGAGCATGGCGGCGGGCAGAGGCGCGGGCCGCTCGGTCCACGGGGACGGCGTGCACCGGGGGCAGGACGCGTGGCAGCCCGGGAGTGGCGGGCGCACGCGCGCGGGGTCCATGGGACGCGCGGCTTGGTGCATGGACCGGCGGGGGACACGTGGCACCTGGTGGTTGGAGCGGTGTAGTGCATGCGGTTCACGCGAGGAGCGGAGCAGGAGGCCAGGGCAGGTAGCCGTACTGGCGGGCAGG
Source organism: Tillandsia leiboldiana (assembly GCA_029204045.2). Classification (NCBI taxonomy): domain Eukaryota; kingdom Viridiplantae; phylum Streptophyta; class Magnoliopsida; order Poales; family Bromeliaceae; genus Tillandsia; species Tillandsia leiboldiana. Next base: position 11,530,045 of record CM055068.1, read on the forward strand.
TGGCCGTACGCGCGGGTCAGCCGGGCGATGTGCGCGGGGCAGGCGCGGGGGTGCCACGCGGCGCGGCCGGGGTGGCCGGCTTGGCCGGCGCCGCTGTTTGCTGTTCGGGCGTGGGCGACGTGGCGCAGCGCGGAAGGCGGAGTTTGCTGTTTGCTGTTTTGGGGTGACGTGGCAGCATCTGGTTGATTCGGGCGCTGATGGATGGCCAGATTCGGGCGCACTGTGCGCGCCCGAATCAATTCGGGCGCCCAAAGGTTGGGACCCATTCGGCATTATTTGATTTGTTTGGTTTGGCTATATATAAGCCTTCTTTGCAGCCCGTTCTGGCCTTCTTCCCGAGCCCATCTCTCTGTCAGGCCTTAAGGAAGATTGTTCAGCATTTTGTGGGGCATCTCGTGATGGATTCTCAGATTTTTTGGAGGCCTCGACATCCGCGCTTTCTGCGACGCGGCGCACTGCGACATTTCTTGGATTTTGTCTTCCACTATCACTTTTCGGTCCGTGAGGTACCCTGGATCACCCCGATGGAATTTTGAGCCGATTTTGATGGAAGCGGGTTCAAGAGAGGTAAGGCTTCATTTTCCATGTTGATCACTTCTCCGCATTTTGAGTTTTTGGCACAGTTCCCGAGGTGTTTTGGTGACCCCTTTTCTGTTGTGAGATTTTGGACAGTGGAGGCTTGTCGATTTTCTATCTTGACCTATGAGCAACAGAATGAGGAGTTTAAGGACTCGATTTGGATCTACTCGTCGCGAGGAACACAATGGTGATTTTTCTAGGATTTTTGGAGATTTATTCGAAGGTGATAATTAAGCTTTCCCTGGACTGTTTGCCACAGGATTTTGGTTGTGTGGCGTTGCGGCTTACCGCGGTTTTTTATTTGTAACTTGACCTACAGGTATCGGATCGGAACGTGCGAGTACTCGTTTCGATCGGCTCGACGCGACGATCGCAGCGGTTATTTTTATGGATTTTTCATAGGACTGTAGAGAGGTGAAAATCCCTGTTTTCACTGCTGATTTACAAAACAGCAAGGTGCTATTTTTTTTGGGGAGTTGGTTTGTATACCGGAAGTGACTTTTGTACAGTGGTTTGTTGTTTTTGGTGTTTTGCGAGGAAATGGGAGGTTGGACAGCGAGGAGACTTTTACGGCTGTGGATTGCGCTTTTCGAGGTGGGTGGTTGTTGCATACCTCTACTTCTGACTTGCTCACTATGTTTATTAGAGAAGCCCTCTATTGGACATATTGATTGATTACCATGCATGATTGACTGATATAAATGTGAGCTTATCATTTGAGATTAATTTTGTGGACATAGCATGTTGGGAATATTATTGGGATAATATTGTTGTGGAAACATGATTGCGGAAATATTTTTAATAGTAATAATTAACATGCCATGTTAGCACATAGATTTTATGAAAGTTGGTTAAATGGATTAATTACTGGGACATGATGGCATATCTATGTGCGGGTGCCACTTTGGAATTTATTATGGATCAGGGATTATAACATGTGTAGTTGGCTGATGATTTTAGCATGATGGTTATATCTATGTGGATTTATTATTTGTTGCACATGTGGAACTGTTATTTGATATTCTCTCCTTCATCTTGCATGTGGACTTTTGCATGCTTGTTTGGCCATCTAGTGTAGTGATCCGGCCTTTCGGGGTATTTTTGACTTACGTGTAGTCATTTAAGCCTTTAAGTGAAATAGAATTATTCAATTCTTGAAGTTGGCCATTGTGGGACGCTAGTATTTTTTCGCGATTGTGCGCGGAAAAAGAAAGCCGACGGCGCGATCGGATCTGAAATCCGATATCGGGAACCCCCTGGATGGGATTCAAAGCGATACGGTAATTAGTCGTGCATCGGGATCCGTGCTAAATATCTTGCACCCGTTAGAGATAAGGTGGTTTATCTCGTGGGGGATAATTAATTAGTTAATTAATTATCCCAGACGGAAATTAATTAATTATCTTACGTACGAATTAAAGAGGAATTAATTAAAGGTAATGTACGACTATATAAGGGATCCCGATTATCGGAAAGGAAAAGAAAAGAAAATAAAAACCCTAATCGGAGAGAAGGAAAAAAAAAGGGAAAAGACGGAACCCTAGCCGGAAGAAAGGGAAAGGAGAAAGAGAAGGAGCCCGATCTTCCCGGACGCCGAACCGAAGACAAGAACGCGACCGGACAACCTTTCCGTCGATCTTCGGTTAGTAAAATAATTTATTTAAATTATTTGGGATTTTGTTCGTTGTCTCTTTCGTTGAGTTCTTGGTTTCTTGTTTTCTCCGTCGTATCCGTCACCGTCGCCGACATCGTCTCCCTAAAAAGGCGCGGAACGGACGGCGGAGGCGCGCGGTGCCGCTAGGGCATCGCGCGGAGGAGGGTCTCGGACGGCACCGCATGGGCGCCGCGCGGCCACCGCGCGGACCCGCAACCGGGCGGGTACCGCGCGGACGCCGCGCGGCTGCCGCGCGGGAGGCACCCGCGCGGGCCCGCAATCTTGCGGGCACCGCGCGGGCGCCGTGCGGACGCCGCGCGGCGTCCGCGCGGGAGGCACCCGCGCGGGCCTGCAATCTTGCGGGCACCGCGCGGGCGCCGTGCGGTTGCCGCGCGGGCCCGCATCCATGCGGGCACCGCGCGGGCGCCGCACGGCTGCCGCGCGGGAGGCACCCGCGTGGGCCCGCAACCTTAAGGGCACCGCGCGGGCGCCGCGCGGCTGCCGCGCGGGCGGCACCCGCACGGACCCGCAACCGCGCGGGCACCGTGTGGCCGTCGCACGGGCAACCCGCGCGGGGCACCGCTCCGCGAGGGCATCGTCCCCGGAGATACGCCGCGCGGTTCTGAACCGCGCGGGGCTCCGGCAGACGGCGACGGCGGCTCGGGAATTCCGTTTCGTCAACCGGACAATGTTGGACTTTTTCGTCAAAAAGAGTAAATTGGGTCTTGTGTTTTCGGATGTAAGTACACGCTTTTGACTATAGTTATCCTTGCGGACTTTCTTTAGGTCCAGACGCGCAGCGGGGGTGCGCGAAAGATTCGGGTGTTCCGATCTCTCTCCAAATAGGTGGGTACGGTTGCTGTAAATACAACCAGTGCAGTAAGTGCATCTATCGACATTAAAGTGCTCTCAATTTATCTAACAAAGTAGATGGACAGTTTAACCTTTCGCATAATTGTGTTATTATCTAACAATTGAAGCGGCTGCGGTCGCAATGTTCATGACACGCCGATCTCGGCAAATCTGTTTGGGATGCTGCACGTACACAGGCGGATTGGCCTCCGCATGGGTGTACTTTTCCAGAAGAGTGGTCTTGTATGACCCGTGTTCCTCACAAAGGGGTGGGAGCCGTGAGGACCCCTTCGCGCCCGCTGGGAATAGCACACCAGCACCGTGGAAGGGGTTAAATGCATCAAAGTAGTGGTTGCGCACGAGGGGAGACTTTGGTCTCTCCGATAAATAATCTGGGGATGGTGCCCAATTAAATTGATAAATCTGGGGTTGGGGCCCAGCTTAATATGTTCAGGGTTTTAGCGAAATGGTTACGGTGTTTCCGGTTTGCTCCTTATTCCTTATTGTTGTTAGACATCTACTTTGTTTGTCACTGACATTACCCACTCCGTGACAGGCGCTACGAGGGGCGTTAGCCAGGAGATTGTTGAGACTGCGTCGCGAGGGCCGTAGTCAGAACACTTGGTTATTATCATTATCTCATCTCTCTTACGCTTTTTAGTTAATTTGCTTGTGAGTAGTAATATTCGTGGACATGTATTACTTGGCACTGTGGATGAGTTGTACTTTTATAGTTTGGTTCTTTTGGTGATGTTTTCTTACGCGGCATGTTTTCATGATAAACCAAATGACTTCGAAAAGGTTTTCTCAAAACGAAGTGCCGTGTGGGCACGGGTTTTGCAATTGCTGGCTTTATCCTTTCTAAGCATTGATGCCGCTTTAATATTCCGCTTGATATTGAATGTCTATTGTATGGTTGATGGTTGGTGGTTGATGTATGTTGTTGTAAATGAGACGCCGTGCATATACAAAGGAGACTCTGTCCGCGGACAGGGAGAATTTTGTGTATGTGGCGGTCTGGCACGCACCGGGGATGAGGTTTAATGTACCTTGTTAAGAAAAAAAAAAAAGATACACACGAATTTCCGCTTTGATAGACTCAAAAACCCCCGGGGGCGTGACAGATTAAATGGTATCAGAGAAAAACAACCATAACCATAGTAGACGTGATCCACATCCACAGTGTAGGGTACCACAAGCAAATTAGACATGAGATAACCAAGGTATAGGTGCGTAGTATGTGAGAGTACGGGAAATAGGGGAACGTAATGTAGGTGTAATCGTAAGACAGGGTATTAGGGTTATAACCTTAGGGTTAACGTGGTTTCTTTGTCTATAGCGGACGATGGCCCGGACTAGATCGTCCACCGAGAATGCGGACGCGGACAGAGTGGCCCCGACCACCGCAGAGAACCAGCCCCTCCGACAACAACTGCGGGAAATGGCCGGGCAATTAGCGACGCTGACGGAGCAGGTTCGTCACCTGACACAGCGACAGGCAACTGCGCCAGCCGAGCGCAATCCAACCCCTCCGCCCGAAACCACCGCACCCACTACGGGACCGCAAGGGACGGGTGGTACGACGACGGAACAGCCCCCATCCCCAAGGGACGTACCTACTCCGACGACCACGGGGCCCGTGATGGGAGCGACAACAGAGGAGGCAGGAACGACCCCTACCCTCGGGGGGTCCGCCGCTGTAGGAGGGATCACGGAGCAACGAACGACGCGAGAAAGGGTCAGGATGAATTTGGCTAGGTTCAAGAAGCATGACCCTCCCACTTTTGAGGAAGAGATGACCGACCCATGGGTCGTCGAGACATGGGTGGATACCATGGAAAAACTCTTCGAGGACCTACTGATGGAGGAACACGAGCGAGTTCCACTAGCCATCCACTTCCTCGAAGGGAATGCACACATCTGGTGGAAAATGGTACGCCCGGATCCGTCTACAAACGACCCGCTACCGACATGGACGGCCTTTAGAGAGGAACTTTTTGACGCTTTCTTCTCCGATAGCGTCAAGCGGCAATTGGAAGACGACCTGAAGAACATTAGACAAGGGAACCGCTCGGTCATGGAATATCAAAGGGAGTTCGTAAGATTGGTTAATTGCGTCCCGTTTGTTATACGAGACGAACCCCACAAGGCCCGTCTTTTTGTGGACGGGCTTCCCGGGACGCTTCAGTGGAGGACGCTACGTCCCAGACCTAGTGACGACAGGTAAACTTTTGGTTTCACTTTTCCTTCTTAGATTAGGAGCACCGGTCACACCTTAGCCTGCTACCCCTATTAGACGCTCTCTCTCTCTCGCTCTCTCTCTCTAGAATCCTTAAGTATTAGGCGAAGCCTCCCCCGGCCGATGTGCGCGGGCGAGCTTCGAAGCATAGGAGAACCTTGTGTACTCGGGGCCCGTTAAGGGCCATGCAAGGAATAAATAGGCTCCACCCTATGCCTTGCAGCCGAGAACCTAATGGGCCGATAGGTAGTTCAGAGCCGCTCCCCTGATAAGGATCAGCGGTCCCGTGGTAAGGGAATTTCTGGACGTATTTCCGGCAGAGCTCCCCGGAGCGCCGCCGGAACGAGAAGTCAACTTTCCCATTGAACTACTTCCCGGCACCAAACCCATCACCAAGGCACCGTACAGGATGGCCTTCGTAGAGTTGAAGGAACTCAAGGCACAGTTGGAGGACCTTTTGGATAAAGGCTTCATCAGACCTAGCGCGTCACCCTGGGGCGCGCCCGTCCTGTTTGTGAGAAAGAAGGACGGAAGTCTCCGGTTGTGCATCGACTACCGGGAGATAAATAAGGTCACCGTTAAGAACAAGTACCCCCTGCCAAGGATCGACGACCTCTTCGACCAACTACAGGGGGCGACGGTGTTTTCAAAGATTGACCTGCAGTCGGGCTATCATCAGGTCCAGGTCAAGGGGGAGGACATCCCCAAAACGGCTTTTCGGACTCGCTACGGTCATTACGAATTTACTGTAATGCCGTTCGGGCTCACGAATGCCCCGGCAGTGTTCATGGACATGATGAACAGGGTATTCAAACCCTTCCTGGATTTATTCGTGGTGGTTTTCATCGACGATATCCTCATCTATTCCCGTACAGATGAGGAACATGAAGAACATCTGCGCACAGTCCTCCAGACCCTACGGGAACAGAAACTCTACGCCAAACTCAAAAAGTGTGAGTTCTGGCTCCGAGAGGTTGGCTTCTTGGGGCACGTAATCTCGGCGGCTGGGGTCGCAGTCGATCCGAAGAAGATAGATTCGGTGACGGACTTGTCCCAACCGACGACAGTGACGGAGGTTCGAAGCTTTCTAGGATTAGCCGGGTACTACCGGCGCTTCGTGGAGGGTTTCTCCAAGATAGCCACCCCCTTAAACCGCTTGACTAAAAAGGGGGAAAAGTTCATCTGGACGGACAAATGTCAGAGGAGCTTCGAGGAGCTCAAGGATAGATTGACGCGAACTCCGATTCTCGCCCTACCGGAACCAGGGGAGGATTATGAAGTGTATTGCGATGCGTCGCGAAACGGACTGGGTGGAGTGCTCATGCAATGGGGGAAGGTTATAGCCTATGCGTCAAGGCAGCTCAAAGAATACGAGCGAAACTACCCCGTGCATGATTTGGAACTCGCAGCGGTTGTGTTCGTCCTCAAGCTTTGGAGACACTACCTGTATGGGGCACACTGCAATGTGTACTCAGATCATAAAAGTCTTAAGTACCTTTTCACCCAAAAGGAGTTAAATTTGCGACAAAGACGGTGGCTCGAGCTATTGAAGGATTACGATTTAACGATCCACTACCACCCGGGAAAGGCAAACGTGGTGGCCGACGCCCTGAGCCGTAAGGGTCAGGCCGAGAAGGCAGGGGTAAGTGCCATCACCCAGCAAGATAGTCTGATTGCGGAATTTTCGCGATTAAGACTAGAAGTAGTACCAGCGGGTACAGTCGAACGACTTCTGACACTGGTGGTCAGACCTACCCTGCTTGACAGAATTCTCGAGGGGCAGTCGACTGATGACCAACTCCAGCTGGTGCGAAGTAGAGTAACTGCCGACCCAGGAGGTGATTTCACAGTAAACTCCGACGGCACGATACGATTTCGGGGACGAATCTGCGTGCCGGATCTACCGGAACTCAAAGAGGAAATCCTGTGGGAGGCGCATACAGCTCCATATACAGCGCATCCCGGGGGAACGAAGATGTACAAGGACGTCAAACAGACCTTCTGGTGGCCCAAAATGAAGGGAGACGTGACTCGATTTGTGGCACACTGCCTGGTGTGCCAACGAGTGAAGGCCGAGCACCAGCGTCCAGCAGGAAAATTGCAACCCTTACCGGTGCCCGTGTGGAAGTGGGACATGATTACCATGGATTTTGTGACCGGGTTCCCGAGATCGTCACAGGGACACGATGCAATATGGGTAATCGTGGACCGTCTGACGAAATCGGCCCACTTTCTGCCCATACACACGACGTGGGCGCGGGAACGACTAGCGCAAACCTACATCAACGAGATAGTAAGGCTGCATGGGGTGCCGACGTCCATCACGTCGGACAGGGACACGCGATTTGTGTCAAACTTTTGGCAGAGCCTGCAGCGAGCAATGGGAACCAAGTTGCACTTCAGCACGGCTTTTCACCCGCAGACCGATGGACAATCAGAGCGGGTGATACAAATTGTGGAGGACATGCTTCGGGCATGCGTTTTAGACCTGGGCGAAGGATGGGCACGGTGCTTGCCCCTAGTGGAATTTGCCTACAATAATAGTTACCAGGCCAGCATTCAGATGGCGCCATACGAGGCCCTGTATGGGCGCCGCTGTCGGTCTCCAATATGCTGGGACGACCTGGGTGAGCGTAAGTTTCTAGGCCCAAATTTGGTGGAGGAGACCGAAGCAAAAGTGCGAATGATTAGACAAAGGCTACTAACCGCCCAGAGCAGACAGAAAAGCTACGCGGACAACAGACGTCGAGACTTAGAGTTCATGGTGGGTGAGCACGCGTTACTCCGAGTTTCGCCCTCCAAGGGGAACCGACGCTTCGGCATAAAGGGAAAGTTAAGCCCGAGGTACGTAGGACCGTTCGAGATCCTAGAACGCATAGGACCGGTGGCGTACCGATTAGCCCTGCTGCCGAATCTCGAACGAGTCCATAACGTATTCCATGTCTCAATGCTCCGGAAATACTTAGCTGACCCCTCTCATGCCTTGGATGCCTCCACCATCGAGTTGCGAGAGGATTTAAGCGTCGAGGAGACGCCGGTGCGGATTTTGGCAAGAGACGACAAGAAGTTGCGCAATCGAACTATCCCCTATGTGAAGGTCCAGTGGAGCAACCATGAAGAGCGAGAGGCGACGTGGGAACTGGAATCGAATATGAGGGAATGTTTTCCCGAATTGATTAGTGGGGTTTGTATTTAAGTTTCGGGACGAAACTTTTTATAAAGTGTGAGTGGTGTAGTGATCCGGCCTTTCGGGGTATTTATGACTTACGTGTAGTCATTTAAGCCTTTAAGTGAAATAGAATTATTCAATTCTTGAAGTTGGCCATTGTGGGACGCTAGTATTTTTCCGCGATTGTGCGCGGAAAAAGAAAGCCGACGGCGCGATCGGATCTGAAATCCGATATCGGGAACCCCCTGAACGGGATTCAAAGTGATACGGTAATTAGTCGTGCATCGGGATCCGTGCTAAATATCTTGCACCCGTTAGAGATAAGGTGGTTTATCTCGTGGGGGATAATTAATTAGTTAATTAATTATCCCAGACGGAAATTAATTAATTCTCTTACGTACGAATTAAAGAGGAATTAATTAAAGGTAATGTACGACTATATAAGGGATCCCGATTATCGGAAAGGAAAAGAAAAGAAAATAAAAACCCTAATCGGAGAGAAGGAAAAAAAAAGGGAAAAGACGGAACCCTAGCTGGAAGAAAGGGAAAGGAGAAAGAGAAGGAGCCCGATCTTCCCGGACGCCGAACCGAAGACAAGAACGCGACCGGACAACCTTTCCGTCGATCTTCGGTTACTAAAATAATTTATTTAAATTATTTGGGATTTTGTTCGTTGTCTCTTTCGTTGAGTTCTTGGTTTCTTGTTTTCTCCGTCGTATCCGTCACCGTCGCCGACATCGTCTCCCTAAAAAGGCGCGGAACGGACGGCGGAGGCGCGCGGTGCCGCTAGGGCATCGCGCGGAGGAGGGTCTCGGACGGCATCGCACGGGCGCCGCGCGGCCACCGCGCGGACCCGGAACCGTGCGGGTACCGCGCGGACGCCGCGCGGCTGCCGCGCGGGAGGCACCCGCGCGGGCCCGCAATCTTGCGGGCGCCGTGCGGACGCCGCGCGGGAGGCACCCGCGCAGGCCCGCAATCTTGCGGGCACCGCGCGGGCGCCGTGCGGCTGCCGCGCGGGCGGCCCCGCGCGGGCCCGCATCCATGCGGGCACCGCGCGGGCGCCGCACGGCTGCCGCGCGGGAGGCACCCGGCGGGCGCCGCACGGCTGCCGCGCGGGAGGCACCCGGCGGGCCCGCAACCTTGCGGGCACCGCGCGGGCGCCGTGTGGCTGCCGCGCGGGCGGCCCCCGCGCGGGCCCACATCCATGCGGGCACCGCGCGGGCGCCGCACGGCTGCCGCGCGGGAGGCACCCGCGCGGACCCGCACCCGTGCGGGCACCGCGCGGGCGCCGCACGGCTGCCGCGCGGGAGGCACCCGCGCGGGCCCGCACCCGTGCGGGCACCGCGCGGGCGCCGCGCGGCTGCCGCGCGGGCGGCACCCGCACGGACCCGCAACCGCGCGGGCGCCGTGCCGGGCCGCACCCGCGCGGGCACCGTGCGGCCGTCGCACGGGCAACCCGCGCGGGGCACCGCGCCGCGAGGGCATCGTCCGCGGAGATACGCCGCGCGGTTCTGAACCGCGCGGGGCTCCGGCAGACGGCGACGGCGGCTCGGGAATTTCGTTTCGTCAACCGGACAATGTTGGACTTTTCCGTCAAAAAGAGTAAATTGGGTCTTGTGTTTTTGGATGTAAGTACACGCTTTTGACTATAGTTATCCTTGCGGACTTTCTTTAGGTCCAGACGCGCAGCGGGGGTGCGCGAAAGATTCGGGTGTTCCGATCTCTCTCCAAATAGGTGGGTACGGTTGCTGTAAATACAACCAGTGCAGTAAGTGCATCTATCGACATTAAAGTGCTCTCAATTTATCTAACAAAGTAGATGGACAGTTTAACCTTTCGCATAATTGTGTTATTATCTAACAATTGAAGCGGCTGCGGTCGCAATGTTCATGACACGCCGATCTCGGCAAATCCGTTTGGGATGCTGTACGTACACAGGCGGATTGGCCTCCGCATGGGTGTACTTTTCCGGAAGAGTGGTCTTGTATGACCCGTGTTCCTCACAAAGGGGTGGGAGCCGTGAGGACCCCTTCGCGCCCGCTGGGAATAGCACACCAGCACCGTGGAAGGGGTTAAATGCATCAAAGTAGTGGTTGCGCACGAGGGGAGACTTTGGTCTCTCCGATAAATAATCTGGGGATGGTGCCCAATTAAATTGATAAATCTGGGGTTGGGGCCCAGCTTAATATGTGCGGGGTTTTAGCGAAATGGTTACGGTGTTTCCGGTTTGCTCCTTATTCCTTATTGTTGTTAGACATCTACTTTGTTTGTCACTGACATTACCCACTCCGTGACAGGCGCTACGAGGGGCGTTAGCCGGGAGATTGTTGAGACTGCGTCGCGAGGGCCGTAGTCAGAACACTTGGTTATTATCATTATCTCATCTCTCTTACGCTTTTTAGTTAATTTGCTTGTGAGTAGTAATATTCGTGGACATGTATTACTTGGCACTGTGGATGAGTTGTACTTTTATAGTTTGGTTCTTTTGGTGATGTTTTCTTACGCGGCATGTTTTCATGATAAACCAAATGACTTCGAAAAGGTTTTCTCAAAACGAAGTGCCGTGTGGGCACGGGTTTTGCAATTGCTGGCTTTATCCTTTCTAAGCATTGATGCCGCTTTAATATTCCGCTTGATATTGAATGTCTATTGTATGGTTGATGGTTGGTGGTTGATGTATGTTGTTGTAAATGAGACGCCGTGCATATACAAAGGAGACTCTGTCCGCGGACAGGGAGAATTTTGTGTATATGGCGGTCTGGCACGCACCGGGGATGAGGTTTAATGTACCTTGTTAAAAAAAAAAAAAAGATACACACGAATTTCCGCTTTGATAGACTCAAAAACCCCCGGGGGCGTGACATCTAGATAGGCCACTATTTATTGCTACACTATCATATTCGGATTTAACTTAGGAGAAACCATGATTGTTTCCTTTCTCCTTCTTATTTAGACTTTCGAGTCATGTTGCTCGGGTTCGAGCAGGGGTTTGGGATAGTGTAGTCGGGACCTTAGGGTCGGAGACAGGGTGTACTTGATGTTGGATTTGTGGGTTATTGCGGCAACCGCGGACGGTAGGCGGTTGACCGGATATTGATTACTTTACCTGATTGTGGATTATGGGTTATTGTGGCGACCGCGGACATTAGGCGGTTAGCCAGATGTTGATTACTTTATCAGATTTTGGTCTTGTGGGGTGTTGCGGCGACCGCGGACATTGGGCGGTTGACCGGATGTTTACTCATGCATCAGATTGGGTATCAGATTTCTCTAGTGGATGGTGTTTCCCACTTATTGAGTACTATTGCATCAGATCGGGGTTTCATTAGTGGACGGAGTTTCCCACTTTGATCATAGTCATGATCCAGTCCTGCTATATTGAGATACTTGACAGAGATACTTGAGATATTTGTGACAGGGTTACTTTACTCGTGTGGGTCGCTCCCCTCGAGTGCCACTCCGGAGTAGGCTTTAGTCCGTGATAGGTACCGGTCCATCTGATTGGGATTTCGAGCCTTATGTGCTGGTCCCCTACTGAGTTCTTGAGTTCGACAGCAGAGCAGGCAGTACCAGTTTTACTGGTGACTAGATTGGGTTTATTTGGTCAGATACTGTTTCCTGATGCATTCATACAGTCATTTCTTTTGGTATTGCATTTAGAGGCATACTAGTGGTGGTTTTCCTTTATTCAGCAGTTCTGTTTACAGCTTTACCACTTATTCCTTTTCTTGCCTCTGGTAGACTTAGTGGGTACGCCGGAGTTGGAGGCTTTACCCACAGGGGGAGGCTACTGGTTTACTAGTGGTTCTCACACCCATTGTTGTTTCCCTCTTTTCTTCCTCCTGTTTTGCAGAGTCTTCTGCGGGAGTTGCTGATCTTTCGGTCGTTATTCGAGGCGAGGGAGTCACGAGCTAGATCCTTACCGCCCGAGGAGTGTAGCTATATCCCCTGGTTGGAGATTCCTTGTAGCTGTCAGCTGGTTTTTATTGTTTTCTTTGAGAGGGATCTTTTGTATTTGGAGAGACTGATGTACTATAGTTTTAGTTTATCTCCCTTTTATAGTTGAGAGATGCTGTACTGAGGACATTGTATGATGATTATCTGTATTTGAGGAGATGGATGTTGTACTTTATTTCGTGTTGTACAGTGATTGGATTTTATTTTACAGCATTTTATTTCCGCTCTGATATTTGCGTATCTATAGTACTATCTTTTGCAGGTTAGACGCTTCGCCTATGCGGGATTTTGCATAGGTGGCGGATCTGTTGGCGAGCCCGGGTCGCAGTTTCGACCCCGGGGCGTGACACCCTCTCATGCGTACTTTCCAATAGGCATAGTTTGTTCCATCGAAGAACGGTGGTCTATTGATGTTTCCACCTTCAACCATTATTTACAACCCTATTCCCGCTCTGATACCACTTGTGGGTTATGGATTATATGGATCTGAATAGAAAAAAAACCACCTAGAGGGGGGGTGAATAGGTGTAAACAATAAACACACCAAATCATTGCGTAAAAATAACCCAATGCAGAAAATAAATAAAGTACGCGAGATTTACGTGGAAAACTCCGTCACAGGAGTAAAAAACCATGGGACCGATAACACGGCGAAATCCACTAGAATTAAAACACGTACAAGGTGATTTACCGTAACCCTACGACTCAACGTTTTCCATACGCTCCTAGTTGATCTTCTCCGCTCGCTCCACGACGCGCCTCGAATCCACGATTTGCGTCCAACTTCGAATCCACGAAGTCCAACGTCGAATCCACGACGTCCAACCGTATCCACGGTCTTCGCCAATGCGGCACGCCTCGATCACACGAACGCGCCTCGCTCCGAATCCACGAGAGCGATCACACCTTGAATCCACAAAGCCACGCGAATCCTCGCGCCGATATTTGATAGATCGTTATTTTGTTTGGTGATGATTCTCCGAATACTTAGATCAAAGATAGACAAGGAAGTACCATCTAAGTATTCTTCAATTTGATTCTACAAAAAGTAGGTGTTTGAAAACCTAGAATCAAATTGAACAATATAGATGAAGAAACATAAGTTTAAACGTGATTTCCTTTCTTCTCTATATTTGTGGATTTTTCTATTATTTTTCCCGATCGATTTTTGATTAAATCGATTAATTTTTCATAATCATCATCTCTGCTAAAAGGTGGAATTTGGGTTTATTTATAGGTTAGAAACCTTTGGAAGATGATAAGAATCAAAAACTGACTTAACAGAATTTTTCCCGCACGACGGTCCGGACTGAAATAAGGCTGATCCGGACTGTCGTCTTTTTCAGAAGATTTTCTGATAAAACACAGTTCGGGGTCCGGACTGAAACAGGGGAGGTCCGGATTGTTCATGTAATTTTGCAGAAATTAATGTTCGGGGTCCGGATTGGAACAGGGGTGGTCCGGACTGGAAAAACACATGAACTAAACTATGTTCGGGGTCCGGACTGGATTGGTCTGGTCCGGATCCTGAACATCCAACTTATCCATTTTAGATTTTTATGCAATGAAAACTTATCCAAGTGTTTCTAAACTACTCAAATGTATTCGGATCACCAAAATTATTTAGGTAAACGTACCTGATCATTCCGAATGCATTCTTCTTGAGATTGATGTAGTTGATCCACAATTCTTCATCTTCAATCGTCAAGACTTGTACCACTTCACGAAATACGCCAAAACAAAATCCTTAACAAAGACGAACCGTCTCTTGACTTCCTCAGGCATGCCGAGGAGGAATTCGCCCCACTCTTTGACTGTCATCTCAATCTTACATCGGATGCAGAACCGAGGACTGTCACCCGCCGGTGCCCCTTTCTTAGGGCATTCAGATTTCAATGCCAGCTCATCTTCCTTCGTCTCCAACATGTTTGTCTGCGGGAGAAAGGAATTAGTTCCAAATTATTTTCGCGGTCGGCAAACGTAAACCGATCCTCATCACTTTGCTTTGAACGACTAGCTATTAGCTTTCTGCCAGCGCTTATATCGCCGCTTCTCAGCGCCTCTTCGTCGAAGCGTTTTATCATAACAACTCCGGCTATCCAAACCACTTTCGACCCTTCTAGCCGATCGTGGCCTTGTAAATCAGGACCGATTTATTCTCGGCCAGTATGCATGACCGCGTCCTCGGTTACTTCTCCCAAGAACTTGTCGAACATTGGCGTTTTCCAATCGGCCAAGTACGAGTAGGCCATACTCATGCTTGCGGAACACGGGGATTTGTAGGCCAGCCGCATATCTGGCCTAGCCTTTCCGCTGAAAGTATATTTTATTTTTTCCTTCTGAGCATTTGGCTCAGTATTTCTTGGCGGGTGAGTCATTGTCACCGGCCGCATCTTTCTTGCGTTTGCAGGCGACAGCGCGACTAGGCCTGCATGTTTCTAGGCAGGTTTCCCTTCTGGGTTCTGTCCAGCCTCCCTGCCCCCAGCGTGGGACTGCTGCACCAACGGGAGGGGCGACACAGGCACCTCTGGTCGGTTTCCCGCTAGTGCTCGACGCTCAAACTCGTCGGCCTATCCTGAGCTGGGATAGGAGCCATCTATGACTGCCCTGCCCCTGGCATAAGTGCCATTGTGGGGGGTGTAACCTGCAGCGCTTCTGGCACCGACACAACAGATTGCGTTGGTGGCGGTTGTTGCGAGACTGATGGAGCCGCTTATGGGTCTCCTAGGCATGACTCATTTCGGGCTAGGAATTGCCCAAACCGAGTGAGACTTTCATCCGTGGCCGGGGCATCAACGTCCCAGGCTCGGATTCGCCTCTCTAAAGACCTTATCATTTGGGCCAATTGCCCATATATCTCTGATAGGGACGGCTCCGGCTGTGCCGACTCCCTATATAGCTCTAGAAGCTATGACATGCTTGTGGTAGGATTAGATAATAAATACCTAAGAGTCCCACTTGGCGTGCCAAGAAGGTTGTTGGGGCCAAAATATGGTTTGCGCGCGATCGACCCCTGGGTGACCCTTTAGAGGTGTCGAAGTGTGCCGCGTGCTAACAATCAAGCGATCGGGCCGAGGAGGGATCCGCTCGGCCGAGTTCTCCTCTGGTAACTCATCGCAACCGCAGCAACCAGTGACTGTCGAAGCGAATTTGTAGAGGTAGAGTGGAATTGCTGGTTTCGACTAAGATGAGTCGAACCGGTTCAAAAAATAAATGTTCGGCTGATAAGCCGGTTGTAGCTTTAAACCAAAAGAAGGGCAAATAAAGACACGACCGATAGGTTGTTTTACACTCTAAATGCACGAAAATAACAAGATAAAAATATGGCTGAGCCGGTTTACACTTTAAATTGATAAATAAAGATATGACCGGATGGTCGATTTACACTTTATATTGATAAGAAGAAGGGGATACAAGTGGAAAAAAGGGATAGAAGGATTACAATTAAGCTTACTCCTAGGAAAACAGTAACAAAGAAGAAAAAGTTAACATACTCCTAGATAAATGAAGAAGCTGGGGTGGTAACGAGCTTACGAGGTTGCCGGACCTTGATTCCTTCAATGATTCGCTTATTTATATAGTTTCGAAACAAGGTTATTGGGCGCCGATTTTGAATTTTGAATGATCGGCGTAATTTGGGGAAAGTTATCGAGAAATCCTCAACCACTTCCTTCTGAGCCAATTAGCCTTAATAGGATGGTCGCATCTTTCCCTCTAGGTTCATCCCCTGATTGTTGCGTTGGGGCGTAATTCTCGGCGCTTTCCACTGCTGGACGCCGCTTGCCGCTTTGGGGTCTGTTACGAGATTCACGCCTGAATCTTGCCTTCATTCTTTCCAAGATCTTTCCTTCTGCAGTCTCGAGTAGCTGAGGATTGACCTTGATTCCGCATCTCCTGTCGCTTGATTGAGGCGGTCTGGTATCTTTCTTTGTCCGCTTCTCTTTCGGCTGATTCTCCTATCGGTTGGCGCCTTCAGCCCATAGCCTATGTTGTGCCTTCTGCCTTTATGTGACCGAAATCGGTCTGGATCGGGATGCAGACCCTTCTTCGGTTGAGGCGTGGACCTCGTACTATATTGCTACACACCTAAGACTAGCTTGAAACAGAGTGCGGGTCTCTTCTTCTTCTGCTTGATAGACCGTAGGTTGATTTCGACCCCGCCTGCGTCGTCGACTGTTCGGAGCGGTCGAATGCCTTCCTTCAACCGTAGCTGACCCTGGCCGTTGCACTGATTCTTGCGTCGGCTGCCTTTCCTGTCGGCCGACGCTCTTAGCCGACAACCTATGTCTTTGGCCTACGACATGCATTGCGCGCTGTTCTTTTCCGCCGGTCTCAATTGAGACGCGAGTCCTTTGCTGACTCAAACCTCTATCGACTGACGCCCTCAGCCGATAGTATACGCCACGTGCCATTCTCCTTAAGTGGCAAAAATTCTGGTCTCAACAGAAGGTTTTCTCAAAGATCGGTCCATTCTAGACTCCTTTGCAACTGTTAACAAGATTATCAGTTGGAACACAAAAACAAGAAAGGAAAGCATAGGAATAAAAGCCGACTTTGAGAAGGCATATGACAAAGTGAGATGGGACTTATTGAGAAAGGTCTTTACTTGGCTTGGAGCGGATCATAAGTTGTGTGGCTAGATCGAACAATGTATATCTAATGCCAAAGTAGTAGTGCTGGTTAATGGGGTACCAACTAAATGGATTAAAGTTAAAAAAGGATTTTGGCAGGGGGATCCACTTTCCTCTATCTTTTTTCTGCTAACAGCGAAAGGATTGGCGAGAATGACGAAAAAAGTTGTATGTAATGGGTTATTGAGAGGGATTGGACCCATTAAAGAGGCTAAAGCAGCTTTAATCCAGTATGTGGATGACATGATCTTTTTCTATGAAGCTAAAAGAAGGCAGGTTAGAAACCTTTTTTTTTTGTGTGGCAAATTTTTGAGTGGGCGTGTAGACTAAAAATCAACAGAAATCAAACAAATTTTTTTTATACGGATGGCCACGTACACCTGGGTGAGAGACTTGCGGGCATTCTGGGGTGTAATTTGGGCTCCCTCCTGATCTGTTTTCTTGATCTGTTTTCTTGGACTACCCCTAACAATAGGTTGTTTGTGAAAGGAGGATAGGTGACCCGTTATTGGTAAGATTGAGAAGAAGATTGAAGGGTGACAAGCTATGTGGGTTATGGGATCCAAGAATCTAAATAGGAAAAAAACCACCTAGAGAGGGGGTGAATAGGTGTAAACAATAAAACTCAGAAATCTTTGCGTAAAAAATAACCCAATGAGAAAAATAAATAAAGTACGCAAGATTTTACCTGGAAAACTCCGTCATAGGAGTAAAAAAACCGATAACACGATGGAATCCACTAAGATTAAACACGTACAAGGTGATATAATGTAACACAACGACTCAACCTTTTCCATACGATCGGAGTAGATCTTCTTCGCTCGCTCCACAACTTGCCTCGAATCCACGATTTGTGTCCAACTTCGAATTCACGAAGTCCAACCGAATCCACGGTCTTCACCAATTTTGGTACGAATCGATCACACGAACGCACCTCGCTCCGAATCCACGAAGGCGATAGCACCTTGAATCCACAAGGCCACGCGAATCCACGCGCCGATTGTCTTTTCGAAAATCATTGTTTTGTTTATTGGTGGTGATGATATTTGAATACTCAGATCATATAGATAGACAAGAAAAATACCATCTAAGTATTCATCGATTTGATTCTTCAAAAGAAAAGAGATTAAAAAAACCTCGAATAAAATCGATAAATATAGAGAAAGAAAATCTAAAATCAACGGTGTTTACCTTTTCTTCTCTACACGTGGATTACCTTTGATCCTTTTTTCGGATACCTTTGATCCTTCTTGGGATACCCTAAAAGATGAACTTTTGGGTCTATTTATAAGTTAGAAACGTTTTGGAAGAGAATAAGAATAAAAAAATGACTTAACAGATTTTTTTCCCACACGGCGGTCCGGACTGGATTTTGGCTGATTCGGACTGTCGTCTTTTTTCAGAAAATTTCCTGAAAAATAGTTCGGGGTCCGGACTGGAATTTTCTGATCCGGACTGATTCATGCGATTTATCAAAAACAACATTCGGGGTCCGGACTGGATAGGGGTTGATCCGGACTGGAATTTCGCATGAACCAAACCATGTTCGGGGTCCAGACTGGATGTGGCTGATCCGGATCCAAAACATATAAAATGTCCAGTTTTGATTTTTATGCAATGAAAAATTATTCCAAGTGTTTCTAAACTATAAGAATGTATTCAAATCATCAAAAATATTTAATTTAACATACTTGATCATTTTGAATCCATTTTTCTTGAGATTGATGTATGTGATCTTCAAGTCGTCAAGTTCAATCTTCAAGGCTCAAAATACTTCACGAAATACGCCAATACAAAATTTCTTAACAAGTTAAACTTCTCTCACAAGGAGTTAGATTAGTCCTTGTGAACTCGGTGTGTTTAAACCTACCACTGTACCTCTTGATTTTCAAAGAGCCCAAATAGATAATATGACGAATCAAAGCCTTAAGGAGGGCGTTCTTTTGAAAAAGATGGGTAACTGTTGTGGGGGGGGCACAATCTCGTATGGTATAAGGTCGTCTGTAGGAGAAAGAACGATGGAGGATTAGGGGTCAACCACTTAGAGAATATGAACGTAGCTTTATTATCAAAATGGAAGTGAAGGTTTTTCTCGGATAGAAATAATTAGTGGGGCTCCCCCATCGACGGATTGTACTACTTTCGGAGGAAACTACTTAAGAAAAGGGTGTCCTTTAGACTTTACGTTGGTGGCGGAGTGTCTTGATGATCAGGGACATTTTAAATGCGGAGTGTCCTACTCGATTGGGGATGGACAAAGAGTTAGTTTTTGGCCATATAACTGGAGTGGCCAAGCTTCCCTTCGAACTTTATACCCACGTATCTATGACAACGTTCGGAGCAAAAACTATAGGGTAAAGGACTGTTGGGGAGTTAATTGATGGAAGTGGTGTAAGATCTTGTCAGGTTTTGCCCTCGCCTCCCAACTCGATAGTGATCTTATCCTTAAGCTAAAAGAGTCGGCCCTCATATTCTCTCTCTGTAATAGAATGGGACGAAGTTAGATGGATGTGGGCTTGGTCGAAAATGTTTATGTCAAATCACTATACAACTTTCTACAAGATGGGTGTGCAAACGAATAAGCTTTATTCAACTATGAAAGATTAGATCCTCTCTGAAAGCCAAGATTTTTATATGGCTAGTACTTAAAAGAAGGGTTCTTACGTCAGATAATCTTCTCAAAAAGGGCGGGAATGGAGAGGAGAATTGTGCTTTATGTTTGGAGGAGACTGAGACCGTGGATCATCTTTTCATGAGTTGTCTATATACGACAGCTGTGTTGCAGGAATATCTACCAAACAAACTGTTTCTCCTTAATCGTTCTTCTTCCGGCAGACTTTAGGAAGTGAGCAAATTTAAAGGTGGAGCGCTAGGGGGAATGGAGCTAGCGACAATTGCCACCACTTGGTGGCTCATCTGGTTGGAGAGAAATAGAAAAATTTTCAAGCAAAAGAAATAAACGTCGAGTTACTTAATAGCCGAGATTCGATCGCTTAGGAATAACTGGGACCTTTATTATGTCAAGTTGACTGAGACCTTTATTATGTCAAGTAGATTTTTTTTTGAGGCCTAGTTGCCTTAGATTGTAGCGCACTTCATCCTCTAAATGAACTAAGTGACAGCATACTATCTTGTTCTTATTTTTTCATTTACTTCGTCACTTTATATTCAAATTTTATTATGCGTTATTATTCTAGATTGCTATATTCCACACCATGAAGTATAAGGGTTGCAAATCTTTGTGGTTGTAGCGGGTTTGTCGCGTGCCCGACTAAGCTTTTGAATCGAGACATAACATAAATTATTACTATTAGAGCAAATATATTGAAAATAACTAATTTTACCACACAAATACTAAATAGATTTTATTATGCCGCTTTATTAATAGCAACTACTACAATATTTATGTTAGTATCTCTGTATAAACTCTTGATTAAGTGTTAAATATAAAATATTAAAATATTATTATTTAATAGTTTAAGATTTTGCCGTGGTTAGTTGTTTTAACAAATACCAAAGCAGGAGGTCAAACTTCTGGATCTTTATGTTTTTTTTTTTTTCATTTGGTTTAAATTTATAGCTGGGGTCTATTGAAAGTTTTGAGTCCAGACTTTAAAATAGTATAAATATAAATTTATAAAATATTATTTTTTGATAGCTTAAATTAAATAAATAATTATTTTAAAAAATATACGACAGTACAAGTGCGCATCCTATAATAAAATGATTGTTTTATATGTTTCCTCAATGAATGGCTTCCAATATTTTTATTTTTTGATAGAATAGTAATATACTGTCATTTTGTTTAGATTTTTTTAGAAATGAACTTAGCTGAAAATATAATACAATTTGTTGCCACTTGTGCTAGTTATAGTTGGTTTTCATACTTTTTTTTTTTTGTTTTTTTTTTTTTTTTTTCTAAGCTTATTTTTATCTTTTATCTTAGGGTGTGTTTGGTTGGTCGTAAAATGTACTGAAAATTATTTTTCGTTTGAAATTTTATTTTCGGTTTGAAATTTTATTTTTAGTGTATTTGCTTTGCTGTAAAAGTTTTTGTGGAAAAACTATTTATATAGATTCGAGAACAAAAAAGTGCTTTCCTTTTTTTTGCTGATTTTTGCTCAAAATTGAAAACTTAAGTAGTGTAAATTTTTTTTCATTCAAATAAATTCTACTGAACCAAATAAATATGAATTTATTTTTCTTTCAATCAATTAAATATTGATGAATAATAATATTTTTTTTCTACAAACCCAACACTACAAAACCTAAAATTTTTTTGGAAAATGCTATGTGTACACCCCTCTCGGGGTGTACATCATACACCCCACCCATCTAAGGGTGGGGGTGTGATGATGGATCACTCGATGTGACCCGTAAAAAATATCGCCACCATTAAAATGGTGGAGGTGTATGATGTACACCCCTTCGGGGTGTACATGTAGCATTGCTCAAATTTTTTTCCCACAAAATCTTTTTTTTCCATCAAATTTTTTTTTTCACGAAAACATACGTACTTTTCATAATTTTATATATAATTAACCAAACACTCCCTTATTTTATCTCGAAAGACCATTCAATTCATGCTGTAAAGCTCATCACGGAAAGAACTCATTATTGGAGTACCCTTTTTGGTCTCCAAACAATTCAATTTTGGTATAAGTCCCAAACATTTTCTACCCACCACTACGTTCCAAGCCTCAACTTCTTTTTATGCAAGTTGCCCTAGGAAACAGCCAATAATTTTCTCAACAATGAGAACGACTGTACCATATAGTCCGTTAAAAATTTAATGATTAGTATTTATTGTCTAAATTAAAAATTTAATTATTTTATATTTTTAACTAAGTTTAATTTTATTTTAATTTAAAAAAAAGTATCTAGCTTTTTATTTTTCTTTCTCACTCAAAATAAAAAAATTAAATAATTTCTCAACAATGAGATTGCACTCTATAAAAAAAAACAATAATAAAAAAAGCTCAACATATATATATTGGTTCCTAATGACAGTTGTAGTCATCTCAGACCTAAATCTGAAATATGATCCGATAATCAAAAAGCGTATCTGAAAAATATAAGATGTGAATTTTATTCTTCTTAGAGGATCCATATCCAAATCGAGACAAATTATTAATTTAATTTTCTAACACTCAATTAGCTACCTAATAAATAAAATCTAGGACAAAATGTATTATGTATGCACAGTTGCTGTACTATTTTAGTATGTACAGTAACTTAATTTGTCCCTCAACATTTCTGTATTGCAATATCATTCCAGTCCACTTAGTTTTAAGTAAAAAATCTATATTTTTCCAACGAAAAGACCATTTTTTTTCTTTTATGTACAGTAGTTTTTTATTTTAGTGTAACCCCTTGTTTTAATCCTTATAAATTCAATTTTTTTTTTAGTATGGAATGTTTGTATTTTTTTTTTTTCATAAACTTTTGTTTTGGATGTGAGAATAGGAACGAGCCATTGTTGAGCACTTTTGGGTTGATTGCCAATCTAGATTCAACTCGGATTAGTTAGGCGATCGGGCACGGGTGAAGCCCGATCGTTCGAGCCAGCTGAGACAGTAGCTTCCACATACCTCGCCCTTCTCCTCTCTTCTCTACCCTTCTCTTTCACAAGTGAAGATTCCCACAAAGTACACTCACCGCCTAAGTTTCTTCCCCCACTACTCTCTCTCTCTCTCTCCCTCTCCCACTCCCACTCCTTCCACTACATCAAAATAGACTATTGGTGGCACTTTTGTGGTGGCTTTTATAAAAAAAAGCTAGCAAAACTTAATTTTTGCTGATATTTTTAAATAAATGCCTTTAAAAATTTTTTATACATAATATATATATATATATATATATATATATATATATATATATATATATATATATATATATATATATATATATATATATATATATATATATTTGTAATCTATCAATTATCTCAAACTTTTACCCACAAAGCGCCAGGATTGTAAGGGCGGGAATTTTGGCCACAATCACGCGTTTACTTCGTGTGCAAGAAAGGAAAAAAAGGAATTTTTTTTTTTCGAATCGTCCATCTCAAAACCCACCATCCCAAACCCTTGCCCAACCCAGCCTCCTCTGGCCCATTAAGGAGCTTTCCTTGTCCGCTCCCTCGGCCATTGCCTCCCCTGCGACCACCTCTATCGCCTCCACCGACTCTGTTGCTCCACACTCCATTCCTCTCTCACAGAAGTCCCCAATCCCTCCTCTCCCGCACGCGCACTCAGTTTTTGCTGCGCCGGATCCACCCCGCCCAATCAACGTTGTCTCTTTCGCCAGCCCCACGCCGGCTCCTGCGCCAGCTTTGCGAACAACACCAACTCCTCTATCCCGTCAAGAAGCAACGTTTCCCCATTTTCTCCGCCTCCTCTGCGGCCACCTTTGTCGCCTCCGCCACCTTTGCCGCTCCCCGCTCCCTTCCTCTCTCCTAGAGCCCCCGATCCAACCTCTCCCGCACTTTCGCTCAAGTTGTTCTGCACTGGATCCACCCCCGCCCAGTCAACTTTGTGTCCTCCTCCAGCCCCACGCCACCAGCCCCGCAAACAACACCGGCTCCTCTGCCAGCCCTGCGAACAACGTCGGCTCCTCTGCCGACGCCGCAAACAACGCCGACTCCTCTGGCCCGTCAAGAAGGAAGGTTTCCCCATCCGCTCCCCCGCCCACCGCCTCCCCTGCGGCCACCTCTGTCGCCTCCGCCTCCTCTGCCGCTCCCCACTCCCCACTCCCCACTCCCATCCCCTCTCCCAGAAGCTCCTAATCCTTCCTATCCCGTATGCGCGCTCAGGTTGTGCTGCGCCGGATCCGCCCCCGCCCAGCCTGCCAATTCCTATGCAAGAAATTCACATGTGCAGTTATTTTTACTTGAATTATGATATGATTGGAATGCATCCAAATGACAAGACCATAATATTAATCTCATCTAGCAATATTACTCTTGTACTTCATATCGAGCCTCATGATTCTTTTTGTTGGTTCATGGATAGATTACAGCGACCCACCAGTTAAAAAATGCTGTCACAGCGGTGGCATTTGCTGGGCGTGCTCTTTTTCTAGCTTCTTTATCTCAGCTCCCTCAATCTTATGGCACTGATAATGTTGATGTTTTTATGGACATTATAGTGGAATCTCTATCCAATGTGTTACTTGATATGGATGCCAATGATCCTCTAGAAACCCAAGTGACCATGCAGTTAATTCGCTCCATATTTTCTAATGTAAGCAACAATTTTCTCTTCCATATGCAAATTTTGTGTACAAGATTTGTTAATTCTTACTCTTTGTTTGTAACATCAGTTGTCTACTGTCGGTGGCAATGATGGGCCTGCTTTCCTACGAATTGATAGTTTATCTGAATGTCTAGATGTGTTCTTTTGTCGCTTGTTTGTTTTGCTTCAGCATTTGGAACCAAGCAGTGCCATGTGAGTAGTTGGTTTCAGAGACTAGGGTTTGCATATTGTTTTAAATGATATTTTGATATTCATATGGTGGCTATGTGATAAACAAATCTATACGAATCCACGATGCCACGTCAACTCCTTGACGCAAACTCAGCCGTTACGAAAGTATAGGCTTCGATGGTGATCCTTTGCTTAGAATATCATTAGAGAACCACTGATGAAATCTCTAAGCAAAGATTAGATCAATTCGACAAAAAGTATCTCATTGAAGAATCGTCGAATTGATCTAAAAGAGGCTAAAAAGATGAACGATAAAAACCTAGCCTCTAGGGTTGCTCTCAAGTGTTTCTGAATTGGTCGATCGTTCTTGAGAAACCCTAAGTATCTATTTATAACCTTTGGAAATCAACCAAAGTCGGTTTAGCATTCTTATCACGACATGACATTGCGTACCAGTACTAAATAGTAGGTTCCGGTACTCAATGACGCAACAGACAGATTTTCATATTGCGTTCCGGTACTCCAAGTTGGGTTCGGTACTCAATGTAAATTCCAGAAAATCTTGTGTCGGGTTTTGAGAAACTCAAAGTGGGGTTCCGGTACTCAATGTAAAATACAGAATTTTTCAAAGATAAGTTTAACAAAACAAACCATGTACCGGAATCCAAACTTAAAATAAGTTATGAGTTAAAATCCAAGTTCCCAAAACCTCTTCTACACCGGGTTTCACTAAAACATGATTCCAAATATTGTAAATATACTTAAATCACCATGATTAATTTAATCATACCTGAGTGTCAACTTGAGCTCTTGTTGAATCTTCTTCGAGTTTTCGATTACTGATTTGACAATTTGATCACTTCAAGACTCCGACTTAAATCACGAAATATGCCAACATAAAAGCCGTAACAATCTCCCCCTTTGGCAATTTCGTGACAAAACCCAAAAATACATAAAACGCTCATGACACTCATCTTAAACCAAAAAAAAAAATCAAAATTTAATGTCATCACCAAAACATTGACTTTCTTTGCGTGAAAGATCCAATAAACAAAAAATACATTTGAACCAGTCCTAGAACAAACTTTATGACTTAGGACTTAGAGTCTTAAAGTGATGTAAATCCTGTAAAACAAAACTCCAAACAAATCAAAAGTCAGTTGTCAGAAATTAAATGTAAATCCTACATTTGATTCGTCCTTTTGGTTCTTTTTGATTTTCGGCTCCCTTTTTTATCATCTCCCCCTATCTTGATCATCTTATCTCCGTCATTTCTCTTCTCCCCCTTTTTGTCATAAATTGTAAAACAGTGAAAGTACTAGACAAAAGGAAAGTACTAAGAGCATCAGTTCATAGTTACATGACCATAAAAGTTCTTATTCAACAACAAACTAAACGAAAATGAAAAGCAAGAAAAGTAAAGAGTCACTCATCGTCATGTCCGTCATCATCATCATCATCATCATGTTGTTAAGGTGTCACGCCCCGGGGTCGAAACTGCGACCCGGGCTCGCCAACAGATCCGCCACCTATGCAAAACCGCGCATAGGCGAAGCGTCCTACCTGCAAGAAAGGGGCTACAGCTAAATAGATATCAGAGCTATAAAATAAAAGTGCTGTAAAACTAAAACCAACCATCTGTACAACTGGAATAATAATACAATATCCATCTCCCATAAATGATAATCATACAATATCCTCAAATACAATAAACCAAAACTCAACAGGGAGGAACCAGAAAATAATACATTAGTGTACAGGCTCTCAGTACAAGTCAGATCCTCATAATACAATAATCTCTCAAAAGCGGAAAAATAAATAATCTACTGACTGTACTCTGAATCTCTAATGTAGGGGTACCGCTACTCTCCACAGACGGGTAGGGATCTAGCTCGCGACTCCCTCGCCTCGCACAGTAACCACAGAATCAGCAACACCCGCTAAGACTCTGCAAAACAAAGGAGAGAAAAGAAAGAAGGGGGAGAAACCCCCTGTAATAACCGCGGCTTTATTTGCCTTTCTAGACCTTCTTTTAAAATTCGTGTAAATCCACTTTTCGACTAAGGGGTCCGGGGGTGAATTATTTTTCTTTATCTCTGGGCAGACTGTCGGGGCTCGCGGGTATTTTTAGACAATAAAGCTCGCGAAATGGATTTCGGCGGCGCGATCGGATCTGGATTCTGACCCCGGAATCTCCCAGAATAAATTCCGGAAGTTGGCAGCAGTTCAGGCGACTTACACGTTCTTCGAGGCGGACCGGACCCAGGTTCGCACCCAAACTCATTTCGCCGAGATTGATTTGTATTTTGGGACTTAGGGTTAAGTTCCCGTGTACGGAGGCGGCTAATATTAATACGTATGTGTCGGGTTTAGTTTTGGAGTTTTCCTACCGTTCCTCTCACCCAAACCCTCCTCTTCCCACCGATCGGCGCGAGGCACCGCGGCGGAGCAATCGAGGAACGGGAAGAACACCGCACACCTCCGGAACCGGGCACGCAAGAACGGGATAATCCTCGTCTCTCCCTCCCTCTCCATCGGCGAGTCGGAGGCGCATTGGTTCGGTGAGTTTGTCTTTATGTTTCTTTTTAGCTAGGGTTTCTTCCGGATCGTCGCACGGGAAGGGGGGGGAGGCGGCACACCCCGGCCGGCCGCACCACCGCCGTCGCGAGCGCCCTTACGCGCAGGGCTAGGGCACCGGGCGTGCGGGTCTGGCACCCGCGCGGGCCTGGGCGCCGCGCGGGGTCGCCCGTGCATGCGGGTCTGGCACCCGCGCGGGCCTGGGCGCCGCACGGGGTCGCCCGTGCGTGCGGGCTGGGCGCCCGCGCGGAGCCTGGGCGCCGCGCGGGGTCGCCCGTGCGTGCGGGTCTGGCACCCGCGCGGGCCTGGGCGCCGCGCGGGGTCGCCCGTGCGTGCGGGCTGGGCGCCCGCGCGGAGCCTGGGCGCCGCGCGGGGCCGCCCGTGCGTGCGGCCGGGGCGCCCGCGCGGGACCTGGGCGCCGCGCGGGACCTGGGCGCCGCGCGGGGCAGCCCGTGCGTGCGGCCTGGGCACCCGTGCTGGACCTGGGCGCCGCCGCTGTCAGGGAGCCGTGCGGGCATCACACCGCACGGAGCCTGATACGCGTGCGGCCAGCGCGGCAGCACGCTCGCCGCCGCCTCGGGTTCCGACTCGGCCGCCGCCGCCGCCGTCGAACCCGGGAGCCCCGTTCCACGACGGGACCCGAATGTCTGTTCTTGACCCTTGTTTTATGTTGTTTAGTCACTGACTCTCCCCGGTGGACTTTTGTAGTTTTGGGGAGCGCACCGGGACACACGGGGGATAGCGCTTTGTTCATCGCTCGTAGAGGTGGGTTTTTACTCTTAAGTCTTAACATTTAATTCTATCATGGTGGACGGGGTCATCCATAAGTGTACTTGGGTTAAACCTGGTAGGGAGGCATCATTTATTCGTCATGGCTTTACGGTGCCCGTGATTAGACATACATATTGGTTCATGTCGCTCTCATGCACGTATAGGAGTATGCTGTGATTATATATATACTGTTTCATATAGTTCTCATGCACGGATATGTTTATGTTATTTCATACGGTTCATACATTGATATATATATATATATGGTTCACGGTTACTATGCTCGGCTGCAACACGCGCACCCGCGGTTTGGCCACCGCAAAGGGTGTGCTTTTCCGGAAAAGTGGTCCATGACCCGTGTATACCCACAGGACGGCGTGGGGCCTCTTTAGTTGTGGGGCATGTATGCGCCAAGGTGTGAGCGGTGCGACCCGTCGGTTTAGTTGTCCGACGTGGGAGCGGTGCGACCCATTCGGTTTAGTTGTCCGACTTGGGCGCGGTGCGATTTCGTCGGTTTAGTTGTCCGACGGGATCGGGTATTGCAGGTTTACAGGTGTTTGATTCTACTTTTCCCTTGCGGGGGGAGGGGTGGTTGCTCCGGATAGACTACGGTTGGATGTTTCTTTACCTGCTTTATTATTATCATTTTTGTTTAGTCGCTGACTTCCCACTTTGCGACAGGGTCCTACAGGGGGGAGAGTTAGGCGACGGTGAGGCCACGGCTAGAGGTGTTGGGTCTCAGGAGACCGGAACAGTGTTTTACTCCTTACTTTCGCATTCCATTTAATATTTGTAGACTGTGGATGGTTCTCGATACCCTCGTGGGGTCGGTGTGGACGTTGGTACGGTGACATTTGGATTGTCTATTTTTCTTTATATTTCTGTGGGCCGCTTTGGAAAATAAAATAGCAAATAAAAGAACGGATTGCGAAAACTATGATTTCAAAACCCAAGTGTCGTGTGGGCACTGTTTTCAAAAACCCTGAGTTTATGTTGCTTTCAAAAACGGTTTTCAAAATATGGGTGCCGGGTGGGCGCCGTTTCAACAACCGTGGGTTTTATCCTTTCAAACTAATCGGCCGTGAGTTAATTCAGTATATTGTGAATGGTTATACGTTTGGATTGTTGTGATTGAATGTTCACTCGTTATTGGACATTGTACAAACCGCGACGCCGTGCATATACAGGGGAGACTCTGTCCGTTCATAGAGTGATCCTGTATATGCGGCGGATCTGGGTACGCGCCGGGGAAGAAGGTTTTCAAAAAAAAATACATACCCTTTTGTAATCCGTTTCCGCTAAAATAATCCCCCGGGGCGTGACAGATTAAGATGGTATCAGAGACTTAGCTTTCAATCACAACAATTGGTGCCGACGTCCACAGGAATACCTCACTTAACTACAAAGGAATGGAATGGATAGATTATAGTAGAGTAGGACGCGAGTGATCGAGGGGGGGGTTCGTTGCATGTTAGTAGGGTGGTCTAGAGTTGACTCTTGTGGCGTGTGACAGACATGGCCCGTACTAGATCATCGGCCGGGGACGCAGAGTCAGAGTCCGAGTCCTTTCTCTCGCTAAGTGGTTCGATGTGCCGTTGCTTATTAGCAAAGACTAAAGCCGACCTTCTTTGTGTGCATCCAGATAGAGGGCCGACTCAGCAAGCAACCGACGACGGAAATGGACATCGCCGACGAAGCCAATCGCCTGCTCCGCAACCAGCTGCGCGACGTGGCTGGGCAACTGCTGACTCTCGCGGAGCGCCTGAGCATGCTGACACAGGAACTCGAGGGCGTCGACCGATTCCGGGGCGGCAGCAGAGGCGTTGCCCCTCCCGGGGTGCCGCCGACGGGCCCTCCCACCGTCCAGGAGGCTACTAACCTGACCGTGCACACCAACGTAGAGCGCGCCCGGCAGGAATACTCTTACCCCGAGTCGGCCGGGGACCCCCATCGGAGGGGCCGGGCGAGCAAACGCCCGAGAGCCGGGCAGAACCTCGGGCAGACGACGGAGGAGAGACCTAGGCCACCGAAACCGTGCGTCATATGCGGCAACGCACACCTCATGACGAGCTGCCCGTGGCGGGACGGACACTGTTTCCGATGTGGCAGGCCGGGCCACACGCGTTATGAGTGCCCTCTGAAGCCGGCTGTCAGTAGACCCCCGGCGCCGCGACATGCTGAGCCTAAGGGAACTGCTGCCTCCACCCCTCAAGGGGGCACCGATCCAGAGAGCCGACCAAATCCACGCCCGACGCAAGCACCGGAGGACGAACGAGGGCTTAAGGGGAGCGCGCGCGTGCAACCGGGATCCTGCGTCATCTGCAAGGGCGCGCACCCAGTGACGGAATGCACTTGGAGGTACCACTTTTGTAACCGGTGCGGCTTGCCAAATCACAATTACTTTTCCTGCCCCCAAGGGCCCACCCCCGCCTCCGCCGCCGCGCCACCACCGCCAAGAGGAACAGAGGGCGCGGCGGCCCCCGTGCAGACAAGGGACTCGCCCGACGACCAACGATGCGCGGACTCTTTAGACAGCAAACCCCCACCCCAACACGCGGCGCGACGCTGGCCCAAGGATTGTGGGCGGACTCCCCCGGCCGCCCCGGCAGACGACGCGTTGTCCCGAAATAGGGAATGACAGGTACTTATTTCATATATTTTTTTTCCTTCTTGCCTTCCCTTCCCTTGCCTACATAGAAGCACCGTTTGGGCCGGAGCAACCCGACCCTACCAGACCCTTGCGAGCCCTCCTGCCTTTAGCCCTACCTTTCGTCTCGTCGACCGTTCCGGTCTAGTGTGCTTACGGGCGAGGAAGCAAATCTAACCTTAGCGATTTGCATACCGGTGCGTGAATTGCACAGTCCCTGATGCACGAATTTCTGCCTCCCCGATCCGATACCTGGGTGTTTGGTTAGGAACGACCCCTAGGACGGTTTGTGTTCACGAGAGAGCGCAGGGTATTGGCATAGTGGTTTGGAGCTCGGGTGGGTTTCACACAGTTGAGTCTCGTTGTTTCGGTTATTAGTCGTACGCACTCTGGTTTTCGGGATCGTTGTTAGTGCAGGGTTAGCCGAGGTCATGGCTTCGGCCGTGGGCCTGGTGTTTCAATGGAACCAGAGTGCTCGGATCAGTACAGTGGTTAGAGGTTAAATCACTATTCTTGCCGGATTCGTCCAGCTGATGGCACAGCAGTAGAGGACTGCTATTCTTGCACTGGCCTCACAGTTTGCGTAGAGGTTGAACAAGTTGTTGATCCTTCAGTGTCCCCGTGTCGCAATTCAATGGCCCATGGACCCGAGGGTAACCCTGTTTTGGGACGGATGCAAATTGACCCCACCCTTGCACGGATTTTGTGGATCGACGTGGACTCGCCTATGTGTTAGTCATGGTGATGGTTACGACCACGAGGCGGTAGTAATCCTTGATAAAGGTTATGTTTTTGGCACTGAGATTGTGTTGGGAGGTATGTGATATACCTTCCAATAAGAATTACGTCCCCAACTTGTTGTTGGCGACAAACCTTTGGTATTCCGCTGTTCTTTTGGTAAGCACGTTGACTGCAGGCAACGGACTGTCGAGAGAACTGAGGAAGTACTCTGCCCTGTAGTGGGGAGTATCAGATTGGGTCTAAATTGGTAGCCTTAGAGTTGTAAATACCTTGCGACTGACCTGTAGCCCCCGATTAAGCTTTTGAGCATTCTCATAATGTATGACTTCAGGCTGTGAGAGTGACGGTGTCTTGCGGTTCCGTGGGCGGTTCTGTGTACCGGATTCGCCGGAATTGAAGGAGGAGTTTCTGACAGAGGCACACCGCGCCCCTTATGCGGCGCATCCGGGGGGCACGAAGATGTACAGGGACCTCAAGCAGACCTTCTGGTGGCCCAAGTTGAAGGGGGATGTGACACGACACGTAGCTCACTGCCTGGTATGCCAGCAGATAAAGGCAGAGCATCAGCGGCCTGCAGGAAAATTACAGCCCTTACCGGTGCCGATGTGGAAGTGGGATCAGATCACTATGGACTTCGTCACCGGGTTCCCACGTACACAGCAGGGGCACGACTCGATCTGGGTCATTGTGGACCGGCTAACCAAGACAGCTCATTTCCTACCCATCCACACAACCTGGACCAGAGAGCAGTTGGCTCAAGTCTACCTCAGCGAGATCGTGAGACTGCACGGAGTGCCGGCATCGATCACCTCGGATAGAGACACCCGCTTCGTCTCGAAGTTTTGGCAAAGTCTACAGCAAGCCCTGGGGACCAAGCTACACTTCAGCACAGCTTTCCACCCTCAGACGGACGGACAGTCGGAGCGAGTGATTCAGACCCTCGAGGACCTGCTGCGCGCCTGTGTACTTGACTGGGGAGTCGGTTGGGCGCGCTACCTACCCCTCGTGGAATTCGCCTACAACAATAGCTACCAGGCCAGCATCCAGATGGCACCCTACGAAGCTTTGTATGGGAGACGCCGCCGATCCCCGATCTGTTGGGACGACTTAGGGGAACGGAAATTCCTGGGACCCGACTTGGTGGAAGAGACTGAGGAGAAGGTGCGCCTCATCAGGCGGCGGTTGCTGACCGCCCAAAGCCGACAGAAGAGCTACGCAGACCGACGGCGCCGCGATTTGGAATTTCAAGTGGGGGAACACGTGTTCTTGCGGGTCTCGCCATCCAAAGGGATCAAGCGTTTCGGGCTGAAGGGCAAGTTGAGCCCACGGTTTGTGGGGCCTTTTGAGATCTTGGAGCGCATAGGCCCAGTGGCGTACCGCCTTGCCCTACCCCCTAACCTCGACCGGGTCCACAACGTCTTCCACGTGTCCATGCTCCGGAAATACCTATCCGACCCGTCACACGTGTTGGACGTCTCCACATTCGAGCTCAAGGAGGATCTAAGCTTCGAGGAAACCCCCGTGCGTATCCTAGCAAGGGAAAGCAAAGCACTGCGGAACCGAGTCATCCCCTACGTGAAGGTGCTCTGGAGCAACCAGGAAGAACGAGAAGCAACATGGGAGCTGGAATCTAAGATGAGGGAGTGCTACCCCGACCTCTTCACCACCACCCGGGTTTGAGTTTCGAGGACGAAACTCGTTTTTAGAGGTGAGTGGTGTAATAACCGCGGCTTTATTTGCCTTTCTAGACCTTCTTTTAAAATTCGTGTAAATCCACTTTTCGACTAAGGGGTCCGGGGGTGAATTATTTTTCTTTATCTCTGGGCAGACTGTCGGGGCTCGCGGGTATTTTTAGACAATAAAGCTCGCGAAATGGATTTCGGCGGCGCGATCGGATCTGGATTCTGACCCCGGAATCTCCTAGAATAAATTCCGGAAGTTGGCAGCAGTTCAGGCGACTTACACGTTCTTCGAGGCGGACCGGACCCAGGTTCGCACCCAAACTCATTTCGCCGAGATTGATTTGTATTTTGGGACTTAGGGTTAAGTTCCCGTGTACGGAGGCGGCTAATATTAATACGTATGTGTCGGGTTTAGTTTTGGAGTTTTCCTACCGTTCCTCTCACCCAAACCCTCCTCTTCCCACCGATCGGCGCGAGGCACCGCGGCGGAGCAATCGAGGAACGGGAAGAACACCGCACACCTCCGGAACCGGGCACGCAAGAACGGGATAATCCTCGTCTCTCCCTCCCTCTCCATCGGCGAGTCGGAGGCGCATTGGTTCGGTGAGTTTGTCTTTATGTTTCTTTTTAGCTAGGGTTTCTTCCGGATCGTCGCAGGGGAAGGGGGGGAGGCGGCACACCCCGGCCGGCCGCACCACCGCCGTCGCGAGCGCCCTTACGCGCAGGGCTAGGGCACCGGGCGTGCGGGTCTGGCACCCGCGCGGGCCTGGGCGCCGCGCGGGGTCGCCCGTGCATGCGGGTCTGGCACCCGCGCGGGCCTGGGCGCCGCACGGGGTCGCCCGTGCGTGCGGGCTGGGCGCCCGCGCGGAGCCTGGGCGCCGCGCGGGGTCGCCCGTGCGTGCGGGTCTGGCACCCGCGCGGGCCTGGGCGCCGCGCGGGGTCGCCCGTGCGTGCGGGCTGGGCGCCCGCGCGGAGCCTGGGCGCCGCGCGGGGCCGCCCGTGCGTGCGGCCGGGGCGCCCGCGCGGGACCTGGGCGCCGCGCGGGGCAGCCCGTGCGTGCGGCCTGGGCACCCGTGCTGGACCTGGGCGCCGCCGCTGTCAGGGAGCCGTGCGGGCATCACACCGCACGGAGCCTGATACGCGTGCGGCCAGCGCGGCAGCACGCTCGCCGCCGCCTCGGGTTCCGACTCGGCCGCCGCCGCCGCCGTCGAACCCGGGAGCCCCGTTCCACGACGGGACCCGAATGTCTGTTCTTGACCCTTGTTTTATGTTGTTTAGTCACTGACTCTCCCCGGTGGACTTTTGTAGTTTTGGGGAGCGCACCGGGACACACGGGGGATAGCGCTTTGTTCATCGCTCGTAGAGGTGGGTTTTTACTCTTAAGTCTTAACATTTAATTCTATCATGGTGGACGGGGTCATCCATAAGTGTACTTGGGTTAAACCTGGTAGGGAGGCATCATTTATTCGTCATGGCTTTACGGTGCCCGTGATTAGACATACATATTGGTTCATGTCGCTCTCATGCACGTATAGGAGTATGCTGTGATTATATATATACTGTTTCATATAGTTCTCATGCACGGATATGTTTATGTTATTTCATACGGTTCATACATTGATATATATATATATATGGTTCACGGTTACTATGCTCGGCTGCAACACGCGCACCCGCGGTTTGGCCACCGCAAAGGGTGTGCTTTTCCGGAAAAGTGGTCCATGACCCGTGTATACCCACAGGACGGCGTGGGGCCTCTTTAGTTGTGGGGCATGTATGCGCCAAGGTGTGAGCGGTGCGACCCGTCGGTTTAGTTGTCCGACGTGGGAGCGGTGCGACCCATTCGGTTTAGTTGTCCGACTTGGGCGCGGTGCGATTTCGTCGGTTTAGTTGTCCGACGGGATCGGGTATTGCAGGTTTACAGGTGTTTGATTCTACTTTTCCCTTGCGGGGGGAGGGGTGGTTGCTCCGGATAGACTACGGTTGGATGTTTCTTTACCTGCTTTATTATTATCATTTTTGTTTAGTCGCTGACTTCCCACTTTGCGACAGGGTCCTACAGGGGGGAGAGTTAGGCGACGGTGAGGCCACGGCTAGAGGTGTTGGGTCTCAGGAGACCGGAACAGTGTTTTACTCCTTACTTTCGCATTCCATTTAATATTTGTAGACTGTGGATGGTTCTCGATACCCTCGTGGGGTCGGTGTGGACGTTGGTACGGTGACATTTGGATTGTCTATTTTTCTTTATATTTCTGTGGGCCGCTTTGGAAAATAAAATAGCAAATAAAAGAACGGATTGCGAAAACTATGATTTCAAAACCCAAGTGTCGTGTGGGCACTGTTTTCAAAAACCCTGAGTTTATGTTGCTTTCAAAAACGGTTTTCAAAATATGGGTGCCGGGTGGGCGCCGTTTCAACAACCGTGGGTTTTATCCTTTCAAACTAATCGGCCGTGAGTTAATTCAGTATATTGTGAATGGTTATACGTTTGGATTGTTGTGATTGAATGTTCACTCGTTATTGGACATTGTACAAACCGCGACGCCGTGCATATACAGGGGAGACTCTGTCCGTTCGTAGAGTGATCCTGTATATGCGGCGGATCTGGGTACGCGCCGGGGAAGAAGGTTTTCAAAAAAAAATACATACCCTTTTGTAATCCGTTTCCGCTAAAATAATCCCCCGGGGCGTGACAGATTAAGATGGTATCAGAGACTTAGCTTTCAATCACAACAATTGGTGCCGACGTCCACAGGAATACCTCACTTAACTACAAAGGAATGGAATGGATAGATTATAGTAGAGTAGGACGCGAGTGATCGAGGGGGGGGTTCGTTGCATGTTAGTAGGGTGGTCTAGAGTTGACTCTTGTGGCGTGTGACAGACATGGCCCGTACTAGATCATCGGCCGGGGACGCAGAGTCAGAGTCCGAGTCCTTTCTCTCGCTAAGTGGTTCGATGTGCCGTTGCTTATTAGCAAAGACTAAAGCCGACCTTCTTTGTGTGCATCCAGATAGAGGGCCGACTCAGCAAGCAACCGACGACGGAAATGGACATCGCCGACGAAGCCAATCGCCTGCTCCGCAACCAGCTGCGCGACGTGGCTGGGCAACTGCTGACTCTCGCGGAGCGCCTGAGCATGCTGACACAGGAACTCGAGGGCGTCGACCGATTCCGGGGCGGCAGCAGAGGCGTTGCCCCTCCCGGGGTGCCGCCGACGGGCCCTCCCACCGTCCAGGAGGCTACTAACCTGACCGTGCACACCAACGTAGAGCGCGCCCGGCAGGAATACTCTTACCCCGAGTCGGCCGGGGACCCCCATCGGAGGGGCCGGGCGAGCAAACGCCCGAGAGCCGGGCAGAACCTCGGGCAGACGACGGAGGAGAGACCTAGGCCACCGAAACCGTGCGTCATATGCGGCAACGCACACCTCATGACGAGCTGCCCGTGGCGGGACGGACACTGTTTCCGATGTGGCAGGCCGGGCCACACGCGTTATGAGTGCCCTCTGAAGCCGGCTGTCAGTAGACCCCCGGCGCCGCGACATGCTGAGCCTAAGGGAACTGCTGCCTCCACCCCTCAAGGGGGCACCGATCCAGAGAGCCGACCAAATCCACGCCCGACGCAAGCACCGGAGGACGAACGAGGGCTTAAGGGGAGCGCGCGCGTGCAACCGGGATCCTGCGTCATCTGCAAGGGCGCGCACCCAGTGACGGAATGCACTTGGAGGTACCACTTTTGTAACCGGTGCGGCTTGCCAAATCACAATTACTTTTCCTGCCCCCAAGGGCCCACCCCCGCCTCCGCCGCCGCGCCACCACCGCCAAGAGGAACAGAGGGCGCGGCGGCCCCCGTGCAGACAAGGGACTCGCCCGACGACCAACGATGCGCGGACTCTTTAGACAGCAAACCCCCACCCCAACACGCGGCGCGACGCTGGCCCAAGGATTGTGGGCGGACTCCCCCGGCCGCCCCGGCAGACGACGCGTTGTCCCGAAATAGGGAATGACAGGTACTTATTTCATATATTTTTTTTCCTTCTTGCCTTCCCTTCCCTTGCCTACATAGAAGCACCGTTTGGGCCGGAGCAACCCGACCCTACCAGACCCTTGCGAGCCCTCCTGCCTTTAGCCCTACCTTTCGTCTCGTCGACCGTTCCGGTCTAGTGTGCTTACGGGCGAGGAAGCAAATCTAACCTTAGCGATTTGCATACCGGTGCGTGAATTGCACAGTCCCTGATGCACGAATTTCTGCCTCCCCGATCCGATACCTGGGTGTTTGGTTAGGAACGACCCCTAGGACGGTTTGTGTTCACGAGAGAGCGCAGGGTATTGGCATAGTGGTTTGGAGCTCGGGTGGGTTTCACACAGTTGAGTCTCGTTGTTTCGGTTATTAGTCGTACGCACTCTGGTTTTCGGGATCGTTGTTAGTGCAGGGTTAGCCGAGGTCATGGCTTCGGCCGTGGGCCTGGTGTTTCAATGGAACCAGAGTGCTCGGATCAGTACAGTGGTTAGAGGTTAAATCACTATTCTTGCCGGATTCGTCCAGCTGATGGCACAGCAGTAGAGGACTGCTATTCTTGCACTGGCCTCACAGTTTGCGTAGAGGTTGAACAAGTTGTTGATCCTTCAGTGTCCCCGTGTCGCAATTCAATGGCCCATGGACCCGAGGGTAACCCTGTTTTGGGACGGATGCAAATTGACCCCACCCTTGCACGGATTTTGTGGATCGACGTGGACTCGCCTATGTGTTAGTCATGGTGATGGTTACGACCACGAGGCGGTAGTAATCCTTGATAAAGGTTATGTTTTTGGCACTGAGATTGTGTTGGGAGGTATGTGATATACCTTCCAATAAGAATTACGTCCCCAACTTGTTGTTGGCGACAAACCTTTGGTATTCCGCTGTTCTTTTGGTAAGCACGTTGACTGCAGGCAACGGACTGTCGAGAGAACTGAGGAAGTACTCTGCCCTGTAGTGGGGAGTATCAGATTGGGTCTAAATTGGTAGCCTTAGAGTTGTAAATACCTTGCGACTGACCTGTAGCCCCCGATTAAGCTTTTGAGCATTCTCATAATGTATGACTTCAGGCTGTGAGAGTGACGGTGTCTTGCGGTTCCGTGGGCGGTTCTGTGTACCGGATTCGCCGGAATTGAAGGAGGAGTTTCTGACAGAGGCACACCGCGCCCCTTATGCGGCGCATCCGGGGGGCACGAAGATGTACAGGGACCTCAAGCAGACCTTCTGGTGGCCCAAGTTGAAGGGGGATGTGACACGACACGTAGCTCACTGCCTGGTATGCCAGCAGATAAAGGCAGAGCATCAGCGGCCTGCAGGAAAATTACAGCCCTTACCGGTGCCGATGTGGAAGTGGGATCAGATCACTATGGACTTCGTCACCGGGTTCCCACGTACACAGCAGGGGCACGACTCGATCTGGGTCATTGTGGACCGGCTAACCAAGACAGCTCATTTCCTACCCATCCACACAACCTGGACCAGAGAGCAGTTGGCTCAAGTCTACCTCAGCGAGATCGTGAGACTGCACGGAGTGCCGGCATCGATCACCTCGGATAGAGACACCCGCTTCGTCTCGAAGTTTTGGCAAAGTCTACAGCAAGCCCTGGGGACCAAGCTACACTTCAGCACAGCTTTCCACCCTCAGACGGACGGACAGTCGGAGCGAGTGATTCAGACCCTCGAGGACCTGCTGCGCGCCTGTGTACTTGACTGGGGAGTCGGTTGGGCGCGCTACCTACCCCTCGTGGAATTCGCCTACAACAATAGCTACCAGGCCAGCATCCAGATGGCACCCTACGAAGCTTTGTATGGGAGACGCCGCCGATCCCCGATCTGTTGGGACGACTTAGGGGAACGGAAATTCCTGGGACCCGACTTGGTGGAAGAGACTGAGGAGAAGGTGCGCCTCATCAGGCGGCGGTTGCTGACCGCCCAAAGCCGACAGAAGAGCTACGCAGACCGACGGCGCCGCGATTTGGAATTTCAAGTGGGGGAACACGTGTTCTTGCGGGTCTCGCCATCCAAAGGGATCAAGCGTTTCGGGCTGAAGGGCAAGTTGAGCCCACGGTTTGTGGGGCCTTTTGAGATCTTGGAGCGCATAGGCCCAGTGGCGTACCGCCTTGCCCTACCCCCTAACCTCGACCGGGTCCACAACGTCTTCCACGTGTCCATGCTCCGGAAATACCTATCCGACCCGTCACACGTGTTGGACGTCTCCACATTCGAGCTCAAGGAGGATCTAAGCTTCGAGGAAACCCCCGTGCGTATCCTAGCAAGGGAAAGCAAAGCACTGCGGAACCGAGTCATCCCCTACGTGAAGGTGCTCTGGAGCAACCAGGAAGAACGAGAAGCAACATGGGAGCTGGAATCTAAGATGAGGGAGTGCTACCCCGACCTCTTCACCACCACCCGGGTTTGAGTTTCGAGGACGAAACTCGTTTTTAGAGGTGAGTGGTGTAATAACCGCGGCTTTATTTGCCTTTCTAGACCTTCTTTTAAAATTCGTGTAAATCCACTTTTCGACTAAGGGGTCCGGGGGTGAATTATTTTTCTTTATCTCTGGGCAGACTGTCGGGGCTCGCGGGTATTTTTAGACAATAAAGCTCGCGAAATGGATTTCGGCGGCGCGATCGGATCTGGATTCTGACCCCGGAATCTCCCAGAATAAATTCCGGAAGTTGGCAGCAGTTCAGGCGACTTACACGTTCTTCGAGGCGGACCGGACCCAGGTTCGCACCCAAACTCATTTCGCCGAGATTGATTTGTATTTTGGGACTTAGGGTTAAGTTCCCGTGTACGGAGGCGGCTAATATTAATACGTATGTGTCGGGTTTAGTTTTGGAGTTTTCCTACCGTTCCTCTCACCCAAACCCTCCTCTTCCCACCGATCGGCGCGAGGCACCGCGGCGGAGCAATCGAGGAACGGGAAGAACACCGCACACCTCCGGAACCGGGCACGCAAGAAAGGGATAATCCTCGTCTCTCCCTCCCTCTCCATCGGCGAGTCGGAGGCGCATTGGTTCGGTGAGTTTGTCTTTATGTTTCTTTTTAGCTAGGGTTTCTTCCGGATCGTCGCAGGGGAAGGGGGGGAGGCGGCACACCCCGGCCGGCCGCACCACCGCCGTCGCGAGCGCCCTTACGCGCAGGGCTAGGGCACCGGGCGTGCGGGTCTGGCACCCGCGCGGGCCTGGGCGCCGCGCGGGGTCGCCCGTGCATGCGGGTCTGGCACCCGCGCGGGCCTGGGCGCCGCACGGGGTCGCCCGTGCGTGCGGGCTGGGCGCCCGCGCGGAGCCTGGGCGCCGCGCGGGGTCGCCCGTGCGTGCGGGTCTGGCACCCGCGCGGGCCTGGGCGCCGCGCGGGGTCGCCCGTGCGTGCGGGCTGGGCGCCCGCGCGGAGCCTGGGCGCCGCGCGGGGCCGCCCGTGCGTGCGGCCGGGGCGCCCGCGCGGGACCTGGGCGCCGCGCGGGGCAGCCCGTGCGTGCGGCCTGGGCACCCGTGCTGGACCTGGGCGCCGCCGCTGTCAGGGAGCCGTGCGGGCATCACACCGCACGGAGCCTGATACGCGTGCGGCCAGCGCGGCAGCACGCTCGCCGCCGCCTCGGGTTCCGACTCGGCCGCCGCCGCCGCCGTCGAACCCGGGAGCCCCGTTCCACGACGGGACCCGAATGTCTGTTCTTGACCCTTGTTTTATGTTGTTTAGTCACTGACTCTCCCCGGTGGACTTTTGTAGTTTTGGGGAGCGCACCGGGACACACGGGGGATAGCGCTTTGTTCATCGCTCGTAGAGGTGGGTTTTTACTCTTAAGTCTTAACATTTAATTCTATCATGGTGGACGGGGTCATCCATAAGTGTACTTGGGTTAAACCTGGTAGGGAGGCATCATTTATTCGTCATGGCTTTACGGTGCCCGTGATTAGACATACATATTGGTTCATGTCGCTCTCATGCACGTATAGGAGTATGCTGTGATTATATATATACTGTTTCATATAGTTCTCATGCACGGATATGTTTATGTTATTTCATACGGTTCATACATTGATATATATATATATATGGTTCACGGTTACTATGCTCGGCTGCAACACGCGCACCCGCGGTTTGGCCACCGCAAAGGGTGTGCTTTTCCGGAAAAGTGGTCCATGACCCGTGTATACCCACAGGACGGCGTGGGGCCTCTTTAGTTGTGGGGCATGTATGCGCCAAGGTGTGAGCGGTGCGACCCGTCGGTTTAGTTGTCCGACGTGGGAGCGGTGCGACCCATTCGGTTTAGTTGTCCGACTTGGGCGCGGTGCGATTTCGTCGGTTTAGTTGTCCGACGGGATCGGGTATTGCAGGTTTACAGGTGTTTGATTCTACTTTTCCCTTGCGGGGGGAGGGGTGGTTGCTCCGGATAGACTACGGTTGGATGTTTCTTTACCTGCTTTATTATTATCATTTTTGTTTAGTCGCTGACTTCCCACTTTGCGACAGGGTCCTACAGGGGGGAGAGTTAGGCGACGGTGAGGCCACGGCTAGAGGTGTTGGGTCTCAGGAGACCGGAACAGTGTTTTACTCCTTACTTTCGCATTCCATTTAATATTTGTAGACTGTGGATGGTTCTCGATACCCTCGTGGGGTCGGTGTGGACGTTGGTACGGTGACATTTGGATTGTCTATTTTTCTTTATATTTCTGTGGGCCGCTTTGGAAAATAAAATAGCAAATAAAAGAACGGATTGCGAAAACTATGATTTCAAAACCCAAGTGTCGTGTGGGCACTGTTTTCAAAAACCCTGAGTTTATGTTGCTTTCAAAAACGGTTTTCAAAATATGGGTGCCGGGTGGGCGCCGTTTCAACAACCGTGGGTTTTATCCTTTCAAACTAATCGGCCGTGAGTTAATTCAGTATATTGTGAATGGTTATACGTTTGGATTGTTGTGATTGAATGTTCACTCGTTATTGGACATTGTACAAACCGCGACGCCGTGCATATACAGGGGAGACTCTGTCCGTTCGTAGAGTGATCCTGTATATGCGGCGGATCTGGGTACGCGCCGGGGAAGAAGGTTTTCAAAAAAAAATACATACCCTTTTGTAATCCGTTTCCGCTAAAATAATCCCCCGGGGCGTGACACCCCCAATGGGTGTGAGAACTACACCAAAAGGGAGTTCTCGGTGGGTACCACCACAAAGTCCGACGATCTGCCCACGAAGTCTACTAGAGGCATAAGATAACGAGGCAGTAAAAACTGAATAAGAAAGCTGGAAATACTCTACAGCTACCATGCCTCTATCTAAAAGCTCAAAAGGGGAAAAATAATGAAAGGTATGCAACCAACCGCTCCCGGGGTGCACAATCGACCCAATCGAGCTGGCTGCCACATCTGGTACAGTCAAGCCTGCGCCTCCCTAGTGTATCAACGTAGGGTGTCCAACTTGACTAATTCGCTATCGAATAGTGGCACATGCAGGCTATAGTCAAAATCCACGCTCTCTCTCAAAACGGATAGACTCAAGATCCTCAATCTCTCACACAACGGTCAAAGTACTCTCAATGACACGGGACCACCGTTAACCCCAACCGGTTCCCGACAACACTAGCACTGATCTAAACACAACTACTACACTCCACTCAGCCCCCAGGCACGAGTGTAACAATAAGAGTACCTGCCTGAATAAACCCAATCAGATGGACCGGTATGGAACCCGGTACTGCCTGCTCTACTGTCAAACTCAGTAAAGTAAGTAACAGATCTGCCTCGATCCGTCCGATCACACACTAAAGTAAGTAACAGACCGGCCTCGATCCGTCCGGTCGCACACTAATGTAAGTAACAGACCGGCCTCGATCCGTCCGGTCGCACACTCCGGAGTGGCACTCGAGGGGAGCGACCCACACGAGTAAAGTATCTCAGTAACCAATATCACTGTAATAAGTATCACCATATAGCAGGACTGGATCACGACTCTGATCAAAGTGGGAAAACTCATCCACTAAAGGGAAACCCGATCCCTAAACTGAAACAACAGTAAACAACCAGTGGGAAACTCCATCCATTTGAGGAAATCTGATACCCAATCTGATGCACAAGTACATATCCGGTCAGCCGCCCAATATCCGTGGTCGCCGCAAAACACCAAGAGTTCACAATCTAATCCAACCTGTCCCAGACACACAGTCCCGACTACACTATCCCAAACCCCTGCTCGAACCCGAGCAACATGAATCTAGAAGAAAAGGAGAAAGAACAAACATGGTTTCTCCTAAGTCAGATTCCAACATGATAGTGTAGCAGTAAAAGATGGCATATCTAGATGTCCATACTGTAATGTACCGAATTTTCGGCACATAAATAAATGTAAATAAAGGTGGTATGAAATACTAGTGTTATGAAAGTTGGGGAAGTAAGGAACATTTGGACGCGAGTTGGGCCCAATTCGGGTTAAAATTGAGAGATCTAAAAATTTATTGGAGAAAGGGGGCCCAGATTTTTAGTGGAAAATTCACAATGTCGGAAAATTCTGAGAAAATTACGGGAGCCCCGTAAATATGTTTTAAGACCACAGAAAAAGTTTCGCGTTGATCGGATGCCTGATAGTGAGAACGGGCTCCGCCAACAGTGTCGAAAAATTCTGAGAAAATTTGGGGAGCTTCGTAATTATGTTTTAAGGCCACAGTAAAAATTTTGGGTTGATAGGATATTCGGATTGCGAGAACGGTGTCCGCCAGCGATTCTGGATACAGCGGGGCTTTTGGTGGCCCAGAAACGGCCCAAACTGAAAATTTAAAATTTTCTGTGATAAATTAAGCTGAAACGAAGTCGCTCGTCAAATTTGGACGGAAACGGACAAAAAATGGACAGAAAACAAGACAAAAACGGATTTTCCAAGGCGTCGGCGCGCG
The DNA here is from genome assembly GCA_029204045.2 of Tillandsia leiboldiana. Lineage (NCBI taxonomy): Eukaryota > Viridiplantae > Streptophyta > Magnoliopsida > Poales > Bromeliaceae > Tillandsia > Tillandsia leiboldiana. The sequence continues at coordinate 11,573,877 of CM055068.1, forward strand.
GATCGAGGCATGCGTGCTGCGGAAGGCGCGCAGCAGGCCCGCGTGGGCGCGTGGCGCAGGAGGCGCGGCTTGGGGGGAAATTCGAATTTCGAATTTCCTCGCCACATGGCGATTCCCCATTGGGGGGCTTTGTGCACCGGGTCCAATGAAACTCCTTTTTTTCTTCTTCTTTCTTCCATCTCCCCGCAGCTTTCTCTTTTCTCATTTTCTTCTCCACCCGAGCACTAGAGAGAGAGAGAGAGAGAGAGAGAGAGGGGAGGGAATCTCGTGGGTTGGAGCGGCACGTCGGCGACCTCGTGAAGCGCGCGAAGTGCTCCAAAAATCAGATGGGCGACGCGACTCTGTCGAGGTAGGTCCCGCGTGTTAATTTTGTGGTATTTTTTGCATAATTTTTTTAGCCTCCTTTTGGACATTAGATTTGACCCCCCGTGCCATTTGCGTGTTAGGGACCGAGTTCTACTGTACCGTTGCTGCCCGGACTATCGCAGGCATTTTTGGCGCGTCTCGTTTTGCGTGCCGATCGTGTTGTTGCGCACCGTCTTGCGTGCTGATTCGGCGAAAATGCACAGTTTTGGGCGCAAATTCGGAGAGCGTGCACCGTTTTGCATGCAACATTGAAAGAAAAAAGTTCACCGTTTTGCGTGCCAACCCGAGGTACGTGCTCCGTTTTGCGTACCGGTTGTGTTATCGCGCACCGTTTTGCATGCAGTCTCTAATAATATATATCGTTTTTCGTGCAGGGATAAAAAAACGTGCACCGTTTTGCGTGCAACCCTACAGTGAGGCGTGCACCGTTTTGTATGCAGATTTGAGGTACGTGCACCGTTTTGCATGCCAATCGTGTTGTCGCGCACCGTTTTGCGTGCCGACCCTAATATTATGCATGGTTTTTCGTGCAGGGTTAGAAAAAATGTGCATCGTTTTGCGTGCAACCCTACAGTCGAACGTGCACCGTTTTGCGTGAAGATTTGAGGTACGTGCACCGTTTTGCGCGCCGATCGTGTTGTTGCGCACCGTTTTGCGTGCCGATCCTGTTGTCGCGCACCGTTTTGCGTGCCGATCCTGTTGTCGCGCAACATTTTGCGTGCCGATCGTGTTGTTGCGCACCGTTTTGCGTGCCGACCCTAATATTATGCATCATTTTTCGTACAGGGTTAGAAAAGACGTGCATCGTTTTGCGTGCAACCCTACAGTCGAACGTGCACCGTTTTGCGTGCAGATTTGAGGTACGTGCACCGTTTTGCGTGCAGGTTGAGTTGTCTCGCATCATTTTGCGTGCCGACTGAAGTGGCGCGCACCGTTTTGCGTGTGGGTTTTACTGACGCGCACCGTTTTGCGTGCAGGTTTGGTGGATGTGCACCGTTTTGCGTGCAAGCTCGTGGGGACAAAAGGAATCGCGCGGAGACCAATTGCAAGTGTCTACAAGCAATTGGGTACACCACAAGGTGGGGGATTCTGCCGAAATTGGGTGACCTCTCCCCTTGCTCCTTTGCTTCTTTGCTTTTCGATCTAGAAGCATGATAGTAGCCTGTTAGAGGCGTTAGGTAATCATGATTATTATTGCATATGTAGAGAGATACAGAGGAAAAGTGCAACTGTTGGTTGCCAGAGACAGATGATAAATGTGCATGTGTAGAGATATTTAGAGGAAAAGTGACATTTGTGATTTATCCAAATAGGGGATAAACCGGTATGTGTAGATGGACACAGATGGAAAATGCAACTGTTGGTTGCCAAAAAGGAGATAATTAATTTGCATGTGTAAAAGAATTAAGGGAAAAATGCAAATTCTTGACTTATCTAAATTGATGAAATTGCATGCATAGAGGATAAATATTATTTTTATGATGGATATGAAAATAATTGCATGCGTAGAAATGATAATTATGCGATGACTGTGATCATGTAGGGTACAACCCTAGGAATCATGTGACATAAGGGAACAGTACTTGTTGGTAGTAAGACTAGGAGAAAACCTAGTTTAGGGGTTTGACGAGTGACATTGAACTAGGAGCTATCCTAGGATTGGACGAGTGGCATTGTCTTAGGGGATAACCTAAGGACACTGGATAGAGTGATCAACATAGAGTCAAGGAACTCTAGGATGAGTATGACATGGAACTTAGGTAAAGGGGACCTAAGGTGAACTAGTGATCAACATAGAGTCAAGGAACTCTAGGATGAGTATGACATGGAACTTAGGTAAAGGGAACCTAAGGTGATCCAGAGGAGTTTAAACTCACAGACAGGAAATTAGAGTCAGTGTAACTCTAAGATAAAAGTGGAACAGGAGATTAGAGTCAGTGTAACTCTAAGCTAAAAGTGGAACAGAAAAATAGAGTTAAGTTAACTCTAGGATTCAGTGAGGAATCAGGAAAGTGGGATAAGATCCCAAGGTTAAAGAAATTAAACAAATATAACCCTAGAAAGTCATAGGGTGTCTGGGCGAATGGACAAAAACTTTAACTTCAATTTGAGTTAAATAAGTGAAGGTGAAATGTTAAGAGTCCAGGAGACTCTCAAGTTATCCTTATGGCGAGACCTTGGATAAGAGGTAAATAATTGTAAAAAGGCAAAGTTTAAAAGCAAGCTAAAAGTGGCTAAAAAGTATAAAGAAAATGTAAATGGCGCCTTCGAATTTGAGACTCGTCAAGTGGAGCAGGACTCTCTGGGCAGTGACCCGTTGGACGATGTACTTTCGAAAGGCTTAAAGTGAAAGCAAAGAGCTAAATGCTCAAAGGAAAGAGAAAGAGATTTGCCAGTGGCAAAAGGGAGCTACAAGCTCGAATAAGAAAGAAAAGCAAGTGTTCAAAGGCAAAGAGGCTAAGAACTAAAGCAAAAAGAGAAATAAAAAGAAAAGAAAAGAAAGAAAATATAAAGATAAAACGAGCGTACCTTCGGGGGTAAAAAGTAGCCTTGTCGGAGCCAAGGGCAGTGTCCCTCTCCCGGGCAGTGACCCGTAGGACAAGTTCCCCGTTGGGCGGGGTAGCACTTGCGGGTGCTATCGGCAACCTTAGAAGTCTTATCTTATGGTAGCAGGACTACCGGGCTGGGGCCCGTTGGATAAGAATTTCTGAGGGTTAACTTGAACTAAAGCACCAGAATTTAAAGAATAAAGAGAAATTAGAGTGGCCAAGGTGGCCGGGTTAGTTTGACCCTATATACAGCGGCATAGTGGTCGAGTTGGTGCTTAGCAGTCTAGTGTGGCTAGACAAGAGTAGTGATGGTTGATGATTAGACACAGATAGTGTAGTGATATATTATGTTGCATAGCCGTATTTTGATATTGAGGATTTTAGTTTCCTAGCACTATTATTATTGCTTCCATTGGACCAAGTGGTGTAGGACACTTTTTCTCGGTGGTTGAACACACTGGGAACTCTGTCGGAGTTCTCACACCCCTTGGGTGACCCCCCCCACATGTTCGGGTATGGATACAGCGGACGAGACGGATCAGATGCAGACGGCGAGGCATACGACAGGGGCAAGAGCCCAGCAGCATAGAGACCTAGAGGGTCTAGCAGAGGTATCCCTTTTATATATTTCTTGAGTGAACTCTGTATGGTGAGGAATTTATGTAAATGAATTGTAATAATTTTATTTGCAAGTTCAGAGATGTAAAGTGTAATAAATTTAAGTTATGGTTCACTCTTATATGCTTTCATTTCCGCTTTAACTGTTTGTTATTGAATGAAAGTTTAAATTTATAGTGATTTTTAGTACTCTGATATTGAGCTTCCGCATACACTTGTTGTGTTACTATGGATGTTACCGTTCCTTTCGGGTAGTGAAAGGTCATACCCGATTGGCGGGTCTGTTGGCGTGCCCGAACCGTACAAATTGGCGGACTCGGGGCGTGACAGATTAGAGTGGTATCAGAGCCTAGGAATAGTCCTAGGTAGTTAGTTAGCCTTAGGGAGACCCTAGGGATTAGTACGAGAGAGAGCGTTGATTAGTGGGCGAAGGTATTTGATTGGTTATTGTTGTTCCCAAAAAGGATGTTGGGATTGATCGAGGGCGACGAGCTTTCATTCTTCGGATATTACGTTGGCGGCCGACAACGTAATGTTGGAGATGAAAAGAAGTACCCTCTTATACTTTCGCATGATTGGGTCGATGAGCTTTTCTGTCGGTATATAGATTGCGCGTTGCTCAAATGGCTAAAATTTGGGCAAATCGTTTCGTTGTGGTGTGCATATTAGCGATGACACCACGCAGGAATACGCGCTTGTTACGACTCGTGCCAGGAGAGCGCTCTGGGTCGAACAAGGTACACGAGCTGCGATAGCAGGTGGCCGCACTTGTTGCTGGTCCAGCAGCAGATCGAGCTTCTTACCGTCTGTGGAAATTTCCCGCCGACAGGAAGGCTGATTCCAACGCCTAAAGGTGGCGTCAATGTGACAGTCGGAGCAGATAGATAGGCTCCAGTGGCTGATAGCGCAGCAAGCTGAGGCTGCACAAACAACGTATGAGTATACGGCGTCGCCGCCTGTAGGGGCGATAGTAAAGGGAATGGCAGCGGCCGCCGAACTTTTGTCGGCGCAGCCAACACCTTCAGCATAGGGTGTTTTACGCTTGTGTCAGCTAGGTTGCTGGCAAAGTATGGTTAGTAGGTCCAGTGAGAGACCGACTCGCGAGGTAAATGGTGATCGCTATGTCGCGAGAGCCAAGTTGCTGTGCCCTAAGGGTTAGGGCAAGGAAGATTTACGGGCCTGGCGGCGTGAGTTCGCCCTGATGACGGTAGTGACCGTGTGCGTGTTGATTGTGGCTAGGTTGCCGCGTAGTAGTGTTGGTGAAGCCTAGAGTAGGCTTCAGGATGCGAGAACCTCTCGAAAGAGCGAGAGTTTTGTGGCGCCGTTCTGATGGATCGGTGTAATGGCGAGGATTGCCACCGCAGGATTTGCGAGTTAATCACCAGAGTTGGTGGACAGTTATTGTGGTGCCTCGACCCAGTGGGAGAGTTGCACAAGAGCCGTTGGGGTGCTTAAGCAAATCGCTTAACACTGGATTTTTGCGAGTTAGCATGGGGGCGTAGGACGCCGAACTGTTTGAGTGCTCATGGAGCACAGGTATTGTTTAGCCAGAGAGAGCTGCTTAGGTGGCATATTAGCCTTTGCCCAGTGTGGCCAGAGTTGATAGAGAGTTCGGGTCGGGGATTGACGACTGGTTAGTTGATTTTTGCTCAGTGAGCGTAGTGGTCGCGTGGCGACGATTAGCGGGTTCGCTTGGGGACGATCCGTGCTTGGACCATGTTTGTGGACTGTGGGCCTGTAGCCCAGTGGACAGGCGCAGTCGGCTGTGAGAGACAGCGGCCCGAGACCTGAGGGCGGGGCATGATAGAGATTTGGTCAGGGCGGTAGTCCGAGCGATGACTCGAGAACGTGGAATGCCACGTGTGAGCCTTGAGGCTGATAGTACACGGAGAGTGTGATATGATCAGGCCGTAGTGCTAGTGGTGATTGAGGTATTGTAGCTCCTAGTGGGAGTGTTGGTGTAGTAATCCTAAGTGTGGATCTACCAGTATGACGATTGGGTCTGTGGGCTAGCGAGAGCCGTTGTACAGTGTTGGACTAGTATTTGGGCTATAGGCTCTTATTTGACCGTGGTCTGTGAACCTATTAGTAGTCTGAGATGTCGGGTTAGCTGATAACCCGTGGACTTAGAGCACTAGCAGCGTGCATGATAGCTGAGGACTTGTGGATTGGCCTTTGCCCTCCACCTTAGGCAGCGAAGCGACTGGAAAAATGCGGTAAGTGTAATTGGTTGCAGATGCAACCTTGTTGTGAAAAGAATGATGGCGGAATTAAAGTGAAAATTTCGCAAGCAAAAAACTGGGTCATTCGTGGCAATTGGGTGAGCAAGTGCTCAACTGTGTCTTTCACCTAATTGGTGAAAGTGGTCAGGCACCAAGTCTGAGATTTTCCTTGGATAGAGATAAGGATTCAAGAATGAGTTGCTCGTGTAGTCTCGGCGAGCAGGCAATTTGATGCCAGCCACGATATACAGTGAGCCCAGTAGTGAGGGCAAGATTTCCTCCCTCTCGATCAAGTAGGAGTCGAGATGTGATTCAAGTTTCGAGGACGAAACTTATTTTAAGGGGGGTAGAATGTAATGTACCGAATTTTCGGCACATAAATAAATGTAAATAAAGGTGGTATGAAATACTAGTGTTATGAAAGTTAGGGAAGTAAGGAACATTTGGACGCGAGTTGGGCCCAATTCGGGTTAAAATGGAGAGATCTAAAAATTTATTGGAGAAAGGGGGCCCAGATTTTTAGTGGAAAATTCATAGTGTCGGAAAATTCCGAGAAAATTACGGGAGCCCCGTAAATATGTTTTAAGACCACAGAAAAAGTTTCGCGTTGATCGCATGCCTGATAGTGAGAACGGGCTCCGCCAACAGTGTCGGAAAATTCTGAAAAAATTTGGGGAGCTTCGTAATTATGTTTTAAGGCCACAGTAAAAATTTTGGGTTGATAGGATATCCGGATTGCGAGAACTGGGTCCGCCAGCGATTCTGGATACAGCGGGGCTTTTGGTGGCCCAGAAATGGCCCAAACTGAAAATTTAAAATTTTCTGTGATAAATTAAGCTGAAACGAAGTCGCCCGTCAAATTTGGACGGAAACGGACAAAAAATGGACAGAAAACAAGACAAAAACGAATTTTCCAAGGCGTCGGCGTGCGGATCGAGGCACGCATGCGTGCTGCGCAAGGCGCGCAGCAGGCCCGCGTGGGCGCGTGGCGCAGGAGGCGCGTCTTGGGGGGAAATTCAAATTTCGAATTTCCTCGCCACATGGCGATTCCCCATTGGGGGGCTTTGTGCACCGGGTCTAATGAAACTCCTTTTTTTCTTCTTCTTCTTTCTTCCATCTCCCCACAGCTTTCTCTTTTCTCATTTTCTTCTCCACCCGAGCACTAGAGAGAGAGAGAGAGAGAGAGGGGAGGGAATCTCGTAGGTTGGAGCGGCACGTCGGCGACCTCGTGAAGCGCGCGAAGTGCTCCAAAAATCAGATAGGCGACGCGACTCTGTCGAGGTAGGTCCCGCGTGTTAATTTTGTGGTATTTTTTGCACAATTTTTTTAGTCTCCTTTTGGACATTAGATTTGACCCCCCGTGCCGTTTGCGTGTTAGGGACCGAGTTCTACTGTACCGTTGCTGCCCGGACTGTCACAGGCATTTTTGGCGCGTCTCGTTTTGCGTGCCGATCGTGTTGTTGCGCACCGTCTTGCGTGCTGATTCGGCAAAAATGCACAGTTTTGGGCGCAAATTCGGAGAACGTGCACCGTTTTGCGTGCAACATTGAAAGAAAAAAGTGCACCGTTTTGCGTGCCAACCCGAGGTACGTGCTCCATTTTGCGTGCCGGTTGTGTTATCGCGCATCGTTTTGCGTGCAGTCTCTAATAATATACATCGTTTTTCGTGCAGGGATAAAAAAACGTGCACCATTTTGCGTGCAACCCTACAGTGAGGCGTGCACCGTTTTGCGTCCAGATTTGAGGTACGTGCATCGTTTTGCGTGCCAATCGTGTTGTCACGCACCGTTTTGCGTGCCGACCCTAATATTATGCATCGTTTTTCGTGCAGGATTAGAAAAAACGTGCATCGTTTTGCGTGCAACCCTACAGTCGAACATGCACCATTTTGCGTGCAGATTTGAGGTACGTGCACCGTTTTGCGCGCTGATCGTGTTGTTGCGCACCGTTTTGCGTGCCGATCCTGTTGTCGCGCATCGTTTTGCGTGCCGATCCTGTTGTCGTGCACCGTTTTGCGTGCCGATCGTGTTGTCGCGCACCGTTTTGCGTGCCGACCCTAATATTATGCATCGTTTTTTGTGCAGGGTTAGAAAAGACGTGCATCGTTTTGCGTGCAACCCTACAGTCGAACGTGCACCGTTTTGCATGCAGATTTGAGGTACGTGCACCGTTTTGCGTGCAGGTTGAGTTGACTCGCATCGTTTTGCATGCCGACTGAAGTGGCGCGCACCGTTTTGCGTGTGGGTTTTACTGACGCGCACCGTTTTGCGGGCAGGGTTTGGTGGATGTGCACCGTTTTGCGTGCAAGCTCGTGGGGACAAGAGGAATCGCGCGGAGACCAATTGCAAGTGTCTACAAGCAATTGGGTACACCACAAGGTGGGGAATTCATCCGAAATTGGGTGACCTCTCCCCTTGCTCCTTTGCTTCTTTGCTTTTCGATCTAGAAGCATGATAGTAGCCTGTTAGAGGCGTTAGGTAATCATGATTATTATTGCATATGTAGAGAGATACAGAGGAAAAGTGCAACTGTTGGTTGCCAGAGACAGATGATAAATGTGCATGTGTAGAGATATTTAGAGGAAAAGTGACATTTGTGATTTATCCAAATAGGGGATAAACCGATATGTGTAGATGGACACAGATGGAAAATGCAACTGTTGGTTGCCAAAAAGGAGATAATTAATTTGCATGTGTAAAAGAATTAAGGGAAAAATGCAAATTCTTGACTTATCTAAATTGATGAAATTGCATGCATAGAGGATAAATATTATTTTTATGATGGATATGAAAATAATTGCATGCGTAGAAATGATAATTATGCGATGACTGTGATCATGTAGGGTACAACCCTAGGAATCATGTGACATAAGGGAACAGTACTTGTTGGTAGTAAGACTAGGAGAAAACCTAGTTTAGGGGTTTGACGAGTGACATTGAACTAGGAGCTATCCTAGGATTGGACGAGTGGCATTGTCTTAGGGGATAACCTAAGGACACTGGATAGAGTGATCAACATAGAGTCAAGGAACTCTAGGATGAGTATGACATGGAACTTAGGTAAAGGGGACCTAAGGTGAACTAGTGATCAACATAGAGTCAAGGAACTCTAGGATAAGTATGACATGGAACTTAGGTAAAGGGAACCTAAGGTGATCCAGAGGAGTTTAAACTCACAGACAGGAAATTAGAGTCAGTGTAACTCTAAGATAAAAGTGGAACAGGAGATTAGAGTCAGTGTAACTCTAAGCTAAAAGTGGAACAGAAAAATAGAGTTAAGTTAACTCTAGGATTCAGTGAGGAATCAGGAAAGTGGGATAAGATCCCAAGGTTAAAGAAATTAAACAAATATAACCCTAGAAAGTCATAGGGTGTCTGGGCGAATGGACAATAACTTTAACTTCAATTTGAGTTAAATAAGTGAAGGTGAAATGTTAAGAGTCCAGGAGACTCTCAAGTTATCCTTATGGCGAGACCTTGGATAAGAGGTAAATTATTGTAAAAAGGCAAAGTTTAAAAGCAAGCTAAAAGTGGCTAAGAAGTATAAAGAAAATGTAAATGGCACCTTCGAATTTGAGACTCGTCAAGTGGAGCAGGACTCTCTGGGCAGTGACCCGTTGGACGATGTACTTTCGAAAGGCTTAAAGTGAAAGCAAAGAGCTAAATGCTCAAAGGAAAGAGAAAGAGATTTGCCAGTGGCAAAAGGGAGCTACAAGCTCGAATAAGAAAGAAAAGCAAGTGTTCAAAGGCAAAGAGGCTAAGAACTAAAGCAAAAAGAGAAATAAAAAGAAAAGAAAAGAAAGAAAATATAAAGATAAAACGAGCGTACCTTCGGGGGTAAAAAGTAGCCTTGTCGGAGCCAAGGGCAGTGTCCCTCTCCCGGGCAGTGACCCGTAGGACAAGTTCCCCGTTGGGCGGGGTAGCACTTGCGGGTGCTATCGGCAACCTTAGAAGTCTTATCTTATGGTAGCAGGACTACCGGGCTGGGGCCCGTTGGATAAGAATTTCTGAGGGTTAACTTGAACTAAAGCACCAGAATTTAAAGAATAAAGAGAAATTAGAGTGGCCAAGGTGGCCGGGTTAGTTTGACCCTATATACAGCGGCATAGTGGTCGAGTTGGTGCTTAGCAGTCTAGTGTGGCTAGACAAGAGTAGTGATGGTTGATGATTAGACACAGATAGTGTAGTGATATATTATGTTGCATAGCCGTATTCTGATATTGAGGATTTTAGTTTCCTAGCACTATTATTATTGCTTCCATTGGACCAAGTGGTGTAGGACACTTTTTCTCGGTGGTTGAGCCCACTGGGAACTCTGTCGGAGTTCTCACACCCCTTGGGTGACCCCCCCCACAGGTTCGGGTATGGATACAGCGGACGAGACGGATCAAATGCAGACGGCGAGGCATACGACAGGGGCAAGAGCCCAGCAGCATAGAGACCTAGAGGGTCTAGCAGAGGTATCCCTTTTATATATTTCTTGAGTAAACTCTGTATGGTGAGGAATTTATGTAAAGGAATTGTAATAATTTTATTTGCAAGTTCAGAGATGTAAAGTGTAATAAATTTAAGTTATGGTTCACTCTTATATGCTTTCATTTCCGCTTTAACTGTTTGTTATTGAATGAAAGTTTAAATTTATAGTGATTTTTAGTACTCTGATATTGAGCTTCCGCATACACTTGTTGTGTTACTATGGATGTTACCGTTCCTTTCGGGTAGTGAAAGGTCATACCCGATTGGCGGGTCTGTTGGCGTGCCCGAACCGTACAAATTGGCGGACTCGGGGCGTGACACATACAGCATAAAATTGTCCTCAGGAAAGATAGAAATAAGAACATGTCAAATGGTAGCTCTACAAGATATAAACAACATGCCAAAATCACTAATAAACTACACCTATTCATAATGCATGATCTATAATCCATAATAACTCATCAGAGTAATACCCGCACATAGTTGTAACATCCTGTCCCCTCGAATGATCAATCCTCATGGAAGACTATGTGCTAACATGGCATGCTAATAAATCGCTACTATAAATGTCAATCCCACATAAATAGGCCAATGATTAATTAAGCATGATCTCTATATCATCTAGTATGAAATGAACATAGCCATCTACAGTATGCTAGATCTCAATCCACTAGAAACATGTACAACAGTCAAGTAAGCATCAATCACATAATCAAGGCCATTTCCATGCTTACATCTCAATTTGTTTAGTTGTATCTTAAATCATGCATGCTAGCAATCAAAAGAGTAATAATCCGAGAAGGTAAGCTTTCCTCAACCGTCAACTTGAATATCCAAACTTGCTAGTTCCCAATGTCATAACATGAATAAATATTTTGTAATTCCCTGATACAATTATCATTCCTAAGCTTACCCTTCAACCATGTATGGGTACTCACATGCATGCATTCTAACATATAGAATCAAAGAACCGTCCACCAGCTCTGGGGACAAGGCAACCCACTTGAAACGCTTTCCATAGGCAAAGCCGAAGTCGGTGAAGTGCGTACTCATACGGTATCAAAATCCGCCGAAACAGCACCCTCGGTACACGGTCGCGCAAGCCTCTGCTCAACAAACAACACAACCAACAACAACACGATCAATACCCCACAACACCCAAACAGCACATGCTATTTTTACAATCCAGCAGAGAAGAGGGGGATTTTCACCTGCATTCTGTCCTAAAAAAAATCCAAAAAAATCACCGTTGTGATCCTCGCGATGAGTAGATACAAATCGAGTACTTATACACCTTATTCCGACACCTGTAGGCCAAGATACAATTAAAACATCGCTGTAAGCCAAAACCTTCACAAACACAAGCCTGCAGAAAAATAATCCTCAAGAAGCTTAATTATCACCTTCAAAGAGTCCTCCAAAAATTCCAATAAAAATACAAGCACGTTCCTCTCGAAGTGTAGATGTTGATCGAGTCCTCGTACGTCGAAATCCGATACCCGAGTGTAGATATAGAAATCCGACAAGCCTCCCCTGTCCAGAAAACCACCAGCAGAAAAGGGGATCAAAGATGCCTCGTAAACCATGCCAAGAACTAAAAATAAGGTGAAGTGATCAACATAGAAATCAAAGAAGTACCTCTCGTGAACGCGATGCCGCAAAAACCAGCTCAAAAGTCCAAGAGGGTAGCTCAGGAGGTCTCGCGTACTGAAATGCGACGGTAGAAGCCACAATCCAAGAAGCGTCGAAGTGCGCCGCATCGCAGAAAACGCCGATGCCGCGGCCTCCAAAAATTCCGGGAATCCATCGAAGGGTGGAGGAGAGGGAGAGGAACTTTCCTAAAAGCCTCAGCCCAAGAGAAGCTCGGGAAAGCCCGCAAAAAGAAGCCCAAAGGGCTATTTATAGCCCAAGTCCAACACACGAAGAATCCGGATTCGGGCGCCGGATTCGGGCGCTCGAATCCGGCCCGAACCCGCTACTATGCGCGCCCGGATCACCCTCGGCGTGCCACGTCACGCGATCTGCGCCCGGCGCACGCGAGCCCGCCAATCGCGGCGCGCCGCGTGGCGACGCGGTCCACGGCGGCCCAGCCGGGTCGCTGCGCCCGCCAATGAGCGGGCGACACGTGGCCTGGCGGGGTCCACCGTGCGTCGCGCCCGGCGCGCTGTCGCGTGTGCGTTGACTGACCTATCCCCGCGCGCCACGTGTCCAGGCCTCAACTAAGTGCGCCCGGTGCAAGCCAGAACCCGTGGACCGCGCTGCCCGCCGCCGTGCACGCGCCTGCCCGCCGCCGTGCACGCGCCTGCCCGCGCCCCTCGCCGCCGCTCTCCGCCGCTGCCCGTCGCCGCCGGTGCTGCCCTGGACTGCCGGAATAGTAAACCTTGCCTCGAAATCCGTGTTTTGGCATCCGGGCTTCGAAAAAAACAAGTAAATAGTCCATTTTCATCGTTTTCGTGCGCTGAGTCCAAATCCGATGTCCGTTTTGCCAAATTCCACTTCTAAAATTTGTCGAAGGCATCCGGACAGGTAAACTTAATCCAAATTTCACGCTGGGTCCAATTCTTGAGTCCGATTTGCGCACAAACACCACCATCACACATCATAGGCCTCCAGAAGCCACAATTCACAATGCAAAAGCTCTGCGGAGATCCGGGTCATCACATAAGGATTTTGTTTTGGCGTATTTCGTGAAGAGGTATAAGTCTTGAAGATTGAAGATGAAGAATTGTGGATCAACCATATCAATCTCTAGAAGAATAGATTCGGAATGATCATGTACGTTTAACTAAACAATTTTGGTGATCCGAATACATTTGTGTAGTTAAGAAACACTTGGATAAGTTTTCAGTGCATAAAAATAAAAAACTGGACAAGTTGGATGTTCAGGATCCGGATCAGACCATTCCAGTCCGGACCCCGAACATAGTTTAGTTCATGCAGAATTCCAGTTCGGACCTCCCCTGTTTCAGCCCGGACCCCGAACTATGTGTTTGCTGAAATCGTATGAATAGTCCGGATCAGGAAATTCCAGTCCGGACCCCGAACTATTTTTTCAGGAAAATTGCTGAAAAAAGACGACAGTCCGGATCAGCCAAATCCAGTCCGGACCGCCGTGCGGGAAAAATTTTGTTAAGTCAGTTTTTGATGCTTATCTCTTTCCAAAGGTTTCTAACCTATAAATAGACCCTAATTTCATCTTTTAGGGCATCCGAAAAAGGATCAATCGAGATACTCGAAAGATTATAGAAAAATCCACAAATATAGAGAAGAAAGGAAAACACGATTAAATTCATGTTCCTTCATCTATATTGTTCAATTTGATTCTAGGATTTCCAAACTCCTATTTCTTGTAGAATCAAATTGAAGAATACTTAGATGGTATTTCCTTATCTATCTTTGATCTAAGTATTCGGAGGATCATCACCAAACAAAACAACGATTTATCAAGAATCGGCGCGAGGATTCGCGTGGCCTTGTGGATTCAAGGTGCTACCGCTCTCGTGGTTTCGCAGCGAGGCGCGTTCGTGTGATCGAGACGTGCCGCATCGGTGAAGACCGTGGATTCGGTTGGACGTCATGGATTCGACGTTGAACTTCGTGGATTCGAAGTTGGACGCAAATCGTGGATTCGAGGAGCGTTCGGAGCGAGCGGTGAAGATCAACTAGGAGCGCATGGAAAAGGTTGAGTCGTAGGTTTACGGTAAATCACCTTGTACGTGTTTTAATTCTAGTGGATTTCGCCGTGTTATCGGTCCCGTGGTTTTTTACTCCTGTGACGGAGTTTTCCACGTAAATCTTGCGTACTTTATTTATTTTCCGCATTGGGTTATTTTTTACGCAACGATTTAGTGTGTTTATTGTTTTCACCTATTCACCCCCCCTCTAGGTGGTTTTTTCCCTATTCAGATCCATATAATCCATAACCCACAAGTGGTATCGGAGCGGGAATAGGGTTGTAAACAATGGTTGAAGATGGAAACATCAATAGACCACCGTTCTTCGATGGAACAAATTATGCATATTGGAAAGTACGCATGAGAGCGTTTTTAATTTCCATCGATGAACGGGTTTGGCAATCAATTGAGTTTGGATGGACAAATCCTACTGAGATTATTGTCGATGTTGTCACCATCAAACCTAGGTCGAAATGGACTAAGGAAGAAATTGATGCATCATCTTACAACGGCAAAGGAATTAACGCCTTATTTAATGCCTTGTCACAAACCGAATTCTCTCGCGTCTCGGCATGTGAGACTGCGAAAGAAATCTGGGATACTCTACAAGTTACACATGAGGGAACAAGTTTAGTGAAGATTCAAAAACTGCAAATGCTTACGAGCAAATTTGACTTAATTTTTATGGCAGAAAATGAATCGTTCATAGATTATTATACACGATTGCAAGATATCGTTAATACATGTGCTAACTTGGGAGAGAAAATTCCAGAATCTAAAGTTGTAAGAAAGATTTTGAGAACTCTTCCTGAAAGATTTCGCCCTAAGGTCGCAGCCATTGAAACAGTAAAACACCCGGACGAAATCAAGGTAGAAGAATTAGTTGGTGCACTTCAAACGTATGAAATGACTTTTCCTACTAACTATTCTTCTGGAAAGCCTTCCTCTTCTTCTAAGTCTTCAGGTTTTGCATTGAAATCAACAAAGGAGGAAGACGCGGATTCATCCTCATCAGACGCTGATGATAATATATCAATGGAGGATTTCGAGAAACAACTTGCACTCTTGACGAGGAAATTTCACCGCAGCTTTCGAAGGGAAAATTCAAGTAAATCATTATCCTTCGTTAAGTCCAAGAAAGGCAAGGGATCTTCAAGCTTTAAGTCAAGAAAGCAAGAGGGTTCTTCAAAGGACAAGAAGAACTCTGAGGGACAAACTCAGTGTTTCAAGTGCCGAGGTTATGGCCATATCTCAACGGAATGTCCCAACAAGAACCTGTCAAAGAATAAGGCTACGCAAGCCATCACTTGGGATGACACTTCCACTTCAAATGAGTCATCTTCCAGTGATGAGGACAATAACGCCACAACATTCCACGCATCCACAACTTCACCTTACATGTGCTTTTCAGCGACCTCCTCTGGTTCATTATCCAATTTCTTAGATGAAAAGAATGCAACGGACGATGAACCGAGTGATTCTGAAGGTGAAGACTTTGCTTTTGCCTACCATAAATTATTGAAAGATTCAAAGAAATTGGCAATGCAAAACAAGAGTTTGAGAAGAAGATTGCGGGATCTTGAAGAACAATCTAAAGAGGCAACTTCTCTCTCAAACGTTCTTGAAGAGGAAAAAGAATAACTTGGTTAAAATCAATGTTTCCCTTCGAGAGAACAACGAGCATTTCGAGAAGGAGCACATCAAATTGGTGGATAAAGCTAACTACTTCTTGAAGCTCTACTCCGAGGCTCAACAAGATAAATTGGAAATGACGAAGACCATACTCCAACTTAAGGAAGATCTAAAGCGATTCTCTTCTGGAAGGAGCAAGTTGGACAAGTTGCTTGGTCTCGGTCAAACGAATCAGTTGGGTCTTGGATACACTCGAACCAGTAATGATCCAAGCTCGAGTGAAACGGTTTTTGTGCCCCAGTCGGTTTCTCCTCCTCCGACGAAAATCACTGCATCCAACGTGAACAAGCCTACCTCATCTACTTTGTTACGGAATTTGAGTTGGCGTAGTTTCG
Organism: Tillandsia leiboldiana; assembly: GCA_029204045.2. Lineage (NCBI taxonomy): Eukaryota > Viridiplantae > Streptophyta > Magnoliopsida > Poales > Bromeliaceae > Tillandsia > Tillandsia leiboldiana. Next base: position 11,589,808 of record CM055068.1, read on the forward strand.
TGAAAGTCTCAAGTCTTGAAGATTGAAGGTGAAGAAAGTTGGATCATTTAACTCAATCTCAAGAAAGAAGAATTCAAAAGGATCAGGTATGTTTAACTAAAGATTTTGTGTGATCCGAATACTTCTTGTAGTGTAGAAACACTTGGAAGAATCTTTCATTGCATAAAAATCAAAAACTAAACTTGGGACATGTTCAGGATCCGGATCAGGTTGTTCGATCCGGATCCCGAAGGTGGTTCGTTCATACACCAGTTCAATCCGGATCGTAGCCTCTTGATCCGGATCCCGAACACTTAGTTTACCATCTTCCTTGAACGATCCGGATCAGGCTTCGCAATCCGGATCCCGAACGTTGATGTTTGGTGAACTGTATGAACGATCCGGATCATGCACTTCGATCCGGATCCCGAACCTTCGTTTTTCTGGAACTGGCTGACTCGTTACGACGATCCGGATCACAGCTAGTCCGATCCGGATCGCCGTCCGTAAAATTTCCAGAAATGTTAGGTTTTTGATTCTTATCTCCTTCCTAGGGTTTCTAACCTATAAATAGACCCTATGACTCTTTTTCTAGGGCTAATCCACTGTGAATCGAAATAGCCGTCATTTTCATATATCATCTTATACGGCTATAGATCCACATATAGAGAAGAAAGGAAATCATTAGAGAACACTCTATGTTTCTTCATCTATATTGATTAGTTTGATTCTAGGTTTTCATACTCACATCTTGAGTTGAATCAAACTAATGAATACTTAGATGGTATTTCCGATCTATCTTTGATCTAAGTATTCGGCGGATCATCACCACCCAAAACAACGATTTACCCCAAAAATCGGCGCGTGGATTCGCGTGTCCTTGTGGATTCAAGGTTCAACCGCTCTCGTGGATTCGGAGCGAGGCACGTTCGTGGATTCGAAGGGTGCTATTGGGTGAAGACCGTGGATTCGGTCGGACGTCGTGGATTCGACGTTGGACGCCGTGGATTCGGCGTTGGGCGCAGATCGTGGATTCGAGAAGCGTCGCGGAGCGAGCGGAGAAGATCCTCTAGGAGCGTATGGAAAAGGTTGAGTCGTAAGTGTGTACGGTAAATCACCTTGTACGTGTTTTAATTCTAGTGGATTTCTGCCGTGTTATCGGTCCCGTGGTTTTTTACTCCGGTGATGGAGTTTTCCACGTAAAAATCTTGCGTATTATTTTCATTTCCGCATTGGGTTTTTATCGCAACGATTTTTTGAGTGTTTATGCGTTTACACCTATTCACCCCCCTCTAGGTGTTTTTTCCCCTATTTAGATCCGTATTACATATAACCCAACAAGTGGTATCAGAGCGGGAATAGGGTTGTAAACAATGGTTGAAGGTGGAAACATCAACCGACCCCCGTTCTTCGATGGAACAAATTATGCGTACTGGAAAGTACGGATGAAAGCCTTTTTAATTTCCATCGGCGAACGGGTGTGGCAATCGATTGAATTAGGATGGACTAATCCAACTGAATTTATTGGTGATGTTCGCACCTTAAAACCCAGGTCGAAATGGACCAAGGAAGAGTTAGATTCATCTTCTTACAATGGCAAGGGAATTAATGCTATCTTTAATGCCTTATCTCAAACTGAATTCTCTCGCGTCTCGGCATGTGATACTGCGAAAGAAATCTGGGATGTTCTTCAGGTTACACATGAGGGAACTAACCTCGTGAAGATTCAGAAACTACAGATGCTTACGAGCAAGTTTGACTCTATCTTAATGGCAGAAAATGAATCTTTCACGGACTACTATACACGATTGCAAGACATCGTAAACTCATGTGCTAATCTGGGAGAGAAGATTCCAGAATTTAAGATTGTAAGAAAAATCTTAAGAACTCTTCCTGAACGATTTCGCCCAAAGGTTACTGCCATTGAAACTATTAAACACCCGGACGAAATACGTGTAGAAGAATTAGTTGGTTCATTACAAACTTATGAAATGACATTTACTACTAACAATTCTTCTGGAAAGGCATCCACTTCTAAGTCTTCAGGTTATGCGTTGAAAACAACTAAGGAAGAAGACGCGGATACGTCCTCCTCAGACGATGACGAGAACCTTTCTATGGAGGAATTTGAGAAGCAGCTCGCTCTCTTGACAAGGAAGTTTCGCCGCAACTTTCGAAGGGGTAATTCAAGCAAATCTCCATCCTTCGGAAAGTCGAACAAAGGCAAGGGTACTTCAGGTTACTAGTCAAGAAAGCAAGAGAACTTCTCAAAGGATAAGAAAAGTTCAGAAGGACAACTACAATGCTTCAAATGTCGAGGCTACGGCCACATTGCAACGGAATGTCCTAACAAGTATCCGGCAAAGAAGAAGGCGATGCAAGTCGTCACTTGGGATGACAACTCAACGTCAAATGAGTCGTCTTCGAGTGATGAAGAAAAGAGCTCCACCGCATTCCACGCGTCCGTATCTTCACCCTTCATGTGCTTTATGGCAAATACATCTGAGTCGTTGTCCAACTCCACTGTTGAAAAGAACGCAACGGACAACGAATCGGATGATTCGGAAGGTGAAGAATTTGCTCTAGCCTACCACAGACTTTTGAGGGACTCAAAGAAAATGGCTAAGCAAAACAAGAGTTTGAGAGGGAGAGTGCATGATCTCGAAGAAGAAGCAAAAAGAGCGACTTCTCTCTCAAACGCTCTTGAAGTGGAAAGGGAAAACCTGATAAAGGCAAATGCTTCCCTTCAAGAGTCCAATGAGCAACTTGAGAAGGAACATACAAATCTGGTGGATAACGCGAATCACTTCTCAAAGCTCTACAACGAGGCTCGACAGGATAACCTGGAAATGACAAAGACCATTTTCCAACTCAAGAATGACTTACAGCGATTCTCTTCAGGAAGGAGTAAGTTGGATAGACTTCTTGGTCTTGGTCAATCAAATAGGTTCGGCCTCGGATACACTCAAACTGGAAACAGTCCAAGTTCGAGTGAGACAGTTTTTGTGCCTCAGTCGGTATCTCCTCCTCCGACACCGGAATTCAAGACAAACAACGACAACAAACCTACTTCATCCTCTTTGGGATCGTCAAGATCTAAGGTATGTTTTCGTTGTGGTGTTTCAGGGCACATAAGAAGATATTGCAAGACGGGAGTCGAACACTCATCTCAAGGACCTCTTGCAACAACTACCAAAAAGGCTCCTCCCCGAAAATCAAAGCAAAACTTTTCAAATGAAAAGAGACTTGGTAGTTCATCGCGCAAGACGATCTCATCAAGGAACAACAATCGCTATAACAAGACGCCTTCACCTAGGCATATAACTTCACGACCATTACCGACGCACTCCAAAAGGGTTTGGGTGCGCAAAGGTGAAATTTTCCCTTGTCTTGTTTCCAATGTTTCCTTGCATGCATATGATAGTTCGTCTTGGTATCTGGATAGCGGGTGTTCCCGTCACATGACCGGTGACAAAAATAGTTTTCAAAATCTTGAGAAAATCTCCGGAGGACACGTTGTTTTCGGAGACGGTCGATCTTCCAAAATTGTTGGAAAAGGGACGGTAGCTATTCCAGATGGCCCAATTTTGAAAAACGTCTTATTTGTTGATGGCCTTAAGACTAACCTCATAAGCATAAGTCAACTTTGCGACAATGGTTTTTCAGTTAACTTTTCATCTGTTGAATGCGTTGTAACTGATAAGGACCATGTCTTCTTTTTAAAAGGGGTTAGATCTGAAAACAATTGTTATGTTGTTCCTAATAAATTTTCTGAAAATTGTAACTTAGCTGCTTTGAATAATGAAACTCTTTGGCATGAAAGACTAGGTCACTTAAATTTTAAGGAACTTACTAGAATTTCAAACAAGGACGTGGTCAAGGGGGTTCCAAAGCTTTTATTTAAACAAAACGTTGTGTGTGGTGGTTGCCAAAAGGGAAAACGGTCTAGGACTGCACACAAGAACTTGAACCACGTTGGTACAAAACGGCCCTTGGAACTTTTGCACATGGACTTAATGGGGCCGACCCGTCAACCATCTTTGGGAGGTAAATGGTACATTTTTTTATTGGTTGATGATTTCTCTCGGTTTTCATGGGTAGCATTTTTAAAAGAGAAAGCTGATACGTTTGACTCTTTTCATGAGATTTGCCATCGTATTATGATTGAAAAGAATGAAAAGATCATTCGTGTTAGAAGTGATAGAGGTGGAGAATTCATAAATTCAAAATTCATTGATTTTTGCACTTCAAATGGAATCAAACATGAATTCTCGGCACCCTATACACCTCAGCAGAATGGTGTTGTTGAGCGCAAGAACAGGGTTGTTCAAGAGATGGCGCGTGTGATGCTTCATAGCCGGAATTTACCGCTACATTTTTGGGCTGAAGCTGTGAACACCGCTGTCTATGTCATTAATAGAGTTTACTTGCGCCCAGGAACTTTAAATACACCATATGAGCTGTGGTTTAGTAGAAAACCCAATATCAAATATTTTCGTGTCTTCGGGAGTCGATGTTACATTTTACGTGACCGTGAAAATCTTGGAAAGTTCGACTCTCGAAGTGATGAAGGGATCTTTTTGGGTTATTCTACGAATAGCAGAGCATATCGAGTATTTAACATTGAATCTAAGACGATCGTAGAATCTATAAATGTTAAAATAGATGAAGCTTTTCACTTTGAAACTGGAAAATCTACCCTCGATATCTCTCTAGATGATGATTCTCCTGCTAGTGCATCTTCTCATAATAATACTTCCAATATTAATGATGCATCTAATGGTTCTTCTAGTTTATCTGATGTGCAGGAATCATCTCATATATCTCCGAGTACTTCCGTTTCAACAACCGTTACGAATCTCCAAGGATCATCCGGAATCGAATATTATTGGAGATCCACAAGAAGGAGTCAGAACTCGGAGGCAGTTGGTTTGTGGATTCGCTTGCTACGTATCTTTAATCGAACCAAAGAACATAGATGAAGCTCTTCAGGATGACTACTGGATTAAAAGCAATGCAGGAAGAGCTCCATCAATTTGAGCGAAACAAAGTCTGGGAATTAACGAAGCCTCCAAAGCAACACAATGTGATAGGTACCAAATGGATCTTCAAGAACAAGAAAAATGAGGATGGTACTATCATCAGGAACAAGGCACGATTAGTTGCTCAAGGCTACTCTCAAGTAGAAGGTATAGACTTTGATGAAACCTTCGCCCTGTAGCTAGACTCGAGTCCATTCGTATACTATTTGCTATTGCTTGTCATTTTAAAATTAAATTATTTCAAATGGACGTTAAGAGCGCATTTCTAAATGGGTTTTTAAATGAGGAAGTTTATGTGGCTCAACCGAAAGGTTTTGTAGATCATAAAGAACCTAACCATGTTTTTCGTTTGAAAAAGGCTCTTTACGGTCTGAAACAAGCACCGCGAGCATGGTACGAAAGGTTAACAAAGCACCTTTTGGAGAAGGGCTATACTCGAGGGGGAGCTGATAGGACTCTCTTTGTGAAGCATTATCAAAGCAATTTCATTGTAGCACAAATCTATGTCGATGACATTGTATTTGGCGCAACAAGAGATAACGATGCTTCTAAATTCGCGGAGACCATGGAAAGCGGAATTTGAGATGTCCATGATGGGCGAATTGACTTATTTCCTTGGATTGCAAATTAAACAAAATGATGAAGGTATTCACTTGAGTCAATCCAAGTATGCAATGGAGTTGGTCAAAAAGTTTGATCTAGAAAATTGTAAAGATTTTCCGACTCCAATGGGAACTAGCCACAAGGGACTTGGAAGTGAATCACATAGTGAGAATGTAGACGAGAAACTGTATCGAAGTATGATTGGAAGTCTACTTTACCTCACGGCTAGTCGCCCGGATATATCTTTTGGTGTTGGGATTTGCGTGAGATATCAATCAGCACCAAGGAGGTTCACCTGAAAGCGGTGAAAAGGATCATCCGGTATATCAAAGGATCAATTAATTTCGGAATTTGGTATCCTATGGGAACAAGTTTGGATATTGTTGGATACTCAGATGCCGATTGGGCAGGATCAGTGGATGATCGGAAAAGCACGAGTGGTGCATGCTTCTATCTTGGCCATTGCCTTGTTGCATGGCACAGTAAAAAGCAGAACTGCATAGCACTCTCGACTGCCGAAGCGGAATACATTTCAGCTGGAAGTTGCTCAACTCAACTCATTTGGATGAAAAGCGTATTGAGCGACTTCCGCATTTCAGCATCTTCGGTAACAATACTTTGTGACAACACTAGTGCTATTAACATTTCTAAAAACCCTGTGTTGCACTCTAGAACAAAACATATTGAACTTAGATATCATTTTCTTAGAGAGCTAGTTGAATCAAATACTCTTCAACTTTCATATATTTCAACTGAGGATCAATTAGCTGACATTCTAACAAAACCTTTGGATCAAAAACATTTTATTATCTATGTTTGTACATAGGACATTAATTGAGCATAGATCATAATTGACTTTAATTGCATCTTTTCGCACATTTAGAAATTTATTATGCTTTTGCCATCATAATATTCACTGTTGCAATGATCATTTATGTTAATTAAATCATCTTCTAAAGTGATCAAAGTCAATTTCTCTCTCTATGATCTCTTGGTATAGTCATTATCTTATTTGACTGCTTAGTCGAGTATGAAATCGAGATCAATATTTGGTTGAATACTTTATATCTTAAATAATTGATAGCCAATTGAGGGGGAGTCTTAGAAAAGGTAAAATGCTCAAAAGATGTGGAAAGAGTTACATCCCAATGAGGAGTGTGAAAACTACCACCACATGGAGGAAAGAGCTACCACCTCGGTCGTCCGAGTATTGTGTGCAGCTACCACATGTATACCAAGCATGGTTGTTCAAATTTTTGATTAAGTAAAATGCATGTTGAAATACTTGACTCTGTCAAATTTCAAGGTTGGTATAAGGTGGGTTTTTAAAGAAAGATGCTCAAAGAGCCACTCTCTTCAACAGATTGTCTAGATACATTATCTATTATATTTGGGATTTCAAACATCTATTGATCTTTGTATTTCATTTTCTTTACTGAATTGATGATTTGATAAAGGCATTACTCATAAGATCAAGTTAGATGTAATTGAAGGTGTTCAACTTTAAGGGATTTAATTTTTGTAAATTTTCGTTTCATTTTTGGATATTATGATAGATTTGGCATAATCTAATTCTTGTTGTATGAAACGATGATTTTTGTTTAAAGTTGATACCATTTGCGCTTACAATCTTTTCCTGGTTTTTCTTGAATTTCTCTGAAATTTTCTAAAGAAAATAAGGTGGGGCCGATCCGG
>CM055068.1:11597226-11624715 GCA_029204045.2 Tillandsia leiboldiana
AAAATTAGATGAAGCTTTCACTTTGAAACTGGAAAATCTACCCTCGATATCTCTCTAGATGATGATTCTCCTGCTAGTGCATCTTCTCATAATAATACTTCCAATATTAATGATGCATCTAATGGTTCTTCTAGTTTATATCTGATGTGCAGGAATCATCTCATATATCTCCGAGTACTCCGTTTTCAACAACCGTTACGAATCTCCAAGGATCATCGGAATCGAATATTATTGGAGATCCACAAGAAGGAGTCAGAACTCGGAGGCAGTTGGTTTGTGGATTCGCTTGCTACGTATCTTTAATCGAACCAAAGAACATAGATGAAGCTCTTCAGGATGACTACTGGATTAAAGCAATGCAGGAAGAAGCTCATCAATTTGAGCGAAACAAAGTCTGGGAATTAACGAAGCCTCCAAAGCAACACAATGTGATAGGTACCAAATGGATCTTCAAGAACAAGAAAAATGAGGATGGTACTATCATCAGAACAAGGCACGATTAGTTGCTCAAGGCTACTCTCAAGTAGAAGGTATAGACTTTGATGAAACCTTCGCCCCTGTAGCTAGACTCGAGTCCATTCGTATACTATTTGCTATTGCTTGTCATTTTAAAATTAAATTATTTCAAATGGACGTTAAGAGCGCATTTCTAAATGGGTTTTTAAATGAGGAAGTTTATGTGGCTCAACCGAAAGGTTTTGTAGATCATAAAGAACCTAAACCATGTTTTTCGTTTGAAAAAGGCTCTTTACGGTCTGAAACAAGCACCGCGAGCATGGTACGAAAGGTTAACAAAGCACCTTTTGGAGAAGGGCTATACTCGAGGGGGAGCTGATAGGACTCTCTTTGTGAAGCATTATCAAAGCAATTTCATTGTAGCACAAATCTATGTCGATGACATTGTATTTGGCGCAACAAGAGATAACGATGCTTCTAAATTCGCGGAGACCATGGAAAGCGAATTTGAGATGTCCATGATGGGCGAATTGACTTATTTCCTTGGATTGCAAATTAAACAAAATGATGAAGGTATTCACTTGAGTCAATCCAAGTATGCAATGGAGTTGGTCAAAAAGTTTGATCTAGAAAATTGTAAAGATTTTCCGACTCCAATGGGAACTAGCCACAAGGGACTTGGAAGTGAATCACATAGTGAGAATGTAGACGAGAAACTGTATCGAAGTATGATTGGAAGTCTACTTTACCTCACGGCTAGTCGCCCGGATATATCTTTTGGTGTTGGGATTTGCGTGAGATATCAATCAGCACCAAAGGAGGTTCACCTGAAAGCGGTGAAAAGGATCATCCGGTATATCAAAGGATCAATTAATTTCGGAATTTGGTATCCTATGGGAACAAGTTTGGATATTGTTGGATACTCAGATGCCGATTGGGCAGGATCAGTGGATGATCGGAAAAGCACGAGTGGTGCATGCTTCTATCTTGGCCATTGCCTTGTTGCATGGCACAGTAAAAAGCAGAACTGCATAGCACTCTCGACTGCCGAGCGGAATACATTTCAGCTGGAAGTTGCTCAACTCAACTCATTTGGATGAAAAGCGTATTGAGCGACTTCCGCATTTCAGCATCTTCGGTAACAATACTTTGTGACAACACTAGTGCTATTAACATTTCTAAAAACCCTGTGTTGCACTCTAGAACAAAACATATTGAACTTAGATATCATTTTCTTAGAGAGCTAGTTGAATCAAATACTCTTCAACTTTCATATATTTCAACTGAGGATCAATTAGCTGACATTCTAACAAAACCTTTGGATCAAAAACATTTTATTATCTATGTTTGTACATAGGACATTAATTGAGCATAGATCATAATTGACTTTAATTGCATCTTTTCGCACATTTAGAAATTTATTATGCTTTTGCCATCATAATATTTCACTGTTGCAATGATCATTTATGTTAATTAAATCATCTTCTAAAGTGATCAAAGTCAATTTCTCTCTCTATGATCTCTTGGTATAGTCATTATCTTATTTGACTGCTTAGTCGAGTATGAAATCGAGATCAATATTTGGTTGAATACTTTATATCTTAAATAATTGATAGCCAATTGAGGGGGAGTCTTAGAAAAGGTAAAATGCTCAAAAGATGTGGAAAGAGTTACATCCCAATGAGGAGTGTGAAAACTACCACCACATGGAGGAAAGAGCTACCACCTCGGTCGTCCGAGTATTGTGTGCAGCTACCACATGTATACCAAGCATGGTTGTTCAAATTTTTGATTAAGTAAAATGCATGTTGAAATACTTGACTCTGTCAAATTTCAAGGTTGGTATAAGGTGGGTTTTTAAAGAAAGATGCTCAAAGAGCCACTCTCTTCAACAGATTGTCTAGATACATTATCTATTATATTTGGGATTTCAAACATCTATTGATCTTTGTATTTCATTTTCTTTACTGAATTGATGATTTGATAAAGGCATTACTCATAAGATCAAGTTAGATGTAATTGAAGGTGTTCAACTTTAAGGGATTTAATTTTTGTAAATTTTCGTTTCATTTTGGATATTATTGATAGATTTGGCATAATCTAATTCTTGTTGTATGAAACGATGATTTTTGTTTAAAGTTGATACACATTTGCGCTTACAATCTTTTCCTGGTTTTTCTTGAATTTCTCTGAAATTTTCTAAAGAAAAAGTTGGGGCCGATCCGGATCGGGCTAGATGATCCGGATCCCGAACGCAGGAATTCTTCTGCGGGCTGACGATCCGGATTGTATCTGCCGATCCGGATCCCGAACGCAGTTTCTCACTGCGGGTAGCCGATCCGGATCGCAGTTATGAACTGATCCGGATCGCGGCTAGGTTTTATAAAGAACGAAAGGGGTTTTTGATTTCTTTACTCCAATCTTTTGTTCCAAAGTTTCCAGAGCCTCTCTCTCTAGATTTCATCCTTCCTGGAAGCTTTCAAACTCAAGTTCTTCAACTCCAAGTAAGTTTTATTGATCAAAATCTCGATTTTTCACCGTTTTTCTCTTTTCCTCCTCAAACGTGATGGATTTCTTGGATCAACTTTGTTTGTGGATGGTTTTTGATCAAATTTCTTTTGAAATAAGAACTCTGGGTAGATTAGTTTTGATTATATGCTAGGTATTCTTCTGATTAACGGATTTTTAGGCTTCGATTTCTAAAATTTCGGTTTTAGGGCATATAATAAGGATTTTCAAAAATCATGCAATTGATCTATTTTTAGAAGTCTTTTTGCAAAACTAATTTGATTCTTAGTCTCTCTACATGATTATGATTGTTTGGGTACAATTTTTTCAATTTTTGAAAATTAACAATTTTTCATGTGTTCTTGAGTTGGTCTTCACAGGATACATTTTTCACTAGCAATCAAAATGGTGATCACTTGGATTATTTTCCTACTTGCTGCCATGGTACATGTCAAGGATACTGCCAAGCCTAAGAAGGCTAAGAAAGCAAAGAAGACTAAGGTTGATTCCGACACTGAATCAGAGACAGAGTCGATCGACTGGGATAACATCGAAATCGAGCAAGCTGCTCCCATTGTCTCCAAAGGGAAAGCAACTGCTGAAGCTTCAAAACCTACTGCAGCTGAAAAAGGGAAAGCACCAATGGAACCAAGTCCAGTTGGAACAAAAAGAAAAACCGGTGCAAGAAAAAGAGGCAGTGCTCAGGGAATTACCATTGAGGAACCAGTTGCTAGGCAGCCTCCTCCACAAGACTTCATCAGCTCCGACAGAATCAAGGTTTTTGAGAAGAGGGAATGCATTGGCGAGAGACATGTCAATGTCAAACCAATGAAGGAACGATCTGTAGCTTTTGGGACTTTGTTTGACCAAGTTGGTCTTGCTCAAATTTGCAACTTCCCTGAGACTACTGGGTACTGTCCACACTCAGTTCGAATGTTTTATCAGAACGCTGCAAGTTTGATTGATCACGAGGATGGACGTCGTGAATTTCACACTTTGGTTAAAAATATCAAAATCAAAGTCACACCCCAGCTGATTGGAGTTGTGCTAGGTATGACAGCCAGAGCTGATGGACTCCATTACCTAAAAACCCAAAGCTTCAACGACAACTCCTGGAGAGTTGTAGTTAATGGAATTTGTCTTCCAAATACTCGGTCGACCGGAAATTCTGTTTTCTCTAAAGAGCTACGACCAGAGTATCGGTATATAAACTTCATTGTCTGCTACAACATTCTTCCCAACATGAATACGAAGGTTCTTCGATGGGACAGAATGTTATACCTTTATCTTCTTGGAAATCCGGCCGCATTGATGGGAGCAAACTTGAATATTCCCTATCTCATTTGGTCAAGGATGGCGCGGTATGTGGAACACTCTCATCCCACAGAAAGACTACCCTACCCAATGATTATCATGCGCATCCTTAGAAAGTTTAAAGTCGATACAAGCACGAGCTCATACATGTACAGTTTGGGCACCATTAATGAGACGACAATTGTGAAGTCTCTCTCGACGAAGCCAGATGAACCCATAATACCTCCTCACCGGCAACAAGCACAACAACAACGAGCAACAACCTCTGCACCGGCAGTAGCTCCTCCAGTTCAACCAGCACCTCCGGCACAAGAAGCACCACAATCAACTTCTGATGATGATGCATCTGTTACCTCAATCTATAAAGAACAGCAAAGGCTCTCCAACGAGCAAGAACGTATATCAAATGAACTAATTGAGGTAAAGGAAGAAATAAAGAAGGTAAATAAAAATCAATCAGCAATGAACAAGCGAATAAAGAAGATTTTCCAAATCCTCGGCTGTATCAGTTCAGACGAGTCTGAATAATCCGTATCCTTCTAATTTCTGGGTATTATGCATATGTTTAAATCCTTCTGTTGTGCAGGTTTTTAAGTTTTAATTTGAGTTTTTAGTTCTCTAACTTAAACTGTTAACCATTCTCTCCACTTCTGTAATCTTTGGCTTTATTTGTGACAAAAAGGGGGAGAGAGTTTAGAACAATGATTTGAACAATGAACAATGATTGTGAAAATCTTGATGATGAAGATTTTGTATACATCAAGGTAAGTATCTCTTCAACTTTGGTTTTCATCTTGTGATTGTTTGCATGTCTCGACTAACTATTTGGGCATGTAATATAACTAACAAGTTGATGTTGGACTAACATTGTGTGACATTTGGTCTCTAGTTGCATAGAAGATATGTTGGTTTTTGACTATGATTCTCTTACATATCTGAATTCTCAAATGTCATGATGATTAGATAAACTCTATCTCTGTACTAGGTTTTGTATGCTAAATATTCTTGAGGTATCTAACGATCTCTTTTTGTCAAGAATGATTTCTTTGTGCAGAGAGTACAGATGTCTAAGTCTAGAGTCTGTTTTAGGAGTTTATCTCATGTTTTTAAATTTTTGGATCTCCATTGTAAATTTTTGTTGTATGGTGATAGCAACAAAAATATCTTTTTGAATTTTCTTTAGTGGATCTGTGTTTTGTCACGAAACCGCCAAAGGGGGAGATTGTTACGGAATTTGAGTTGGCGTAGTTTCGTGAAAGTCTCAAGTCTTGAAGATTGAAGGTGAAGAAAGTTGGATCATTTAACTCAATCTCAAGAAAGAAGAATTCAAAAGGATCAGGTATGTTTAACTAAAGATTTTGTGTGATCCGAATACTTCTTGTAGTGTAGAAACACTTGGAAGAATCTTTCATTGCATAAAAATCAAAAACTGAACTTGGGACATGTTCAGGATCCGGATCAGGTTGTTCGATCCGGATCCCGAAGGTGGTTCGTTCATACACCAGTTCAATCCGGATCGTAGCCTCTTGATCCGGATCCCGAACACTTAGTTTACCATCTTCCTTGAACGATCCGGATCAGGCTTCGCAATCCGGATCCCGAACGTTGATGTTTGGTGAACTGTATGAACGATCCGGATCATGCACTTCGATCCGGATCCCGAACCTTCGTTTTTCTGGAACTGGCTGACTCGTTACGACGATCCGGATCACAGCTAGTCCGATCCGGATCGCCGTCCGTAAAATTTCCAGAAATGTTAGGTTTTTGATTCTTATCTCCTTCCTAGGGTTTCTAACCTATAAATAGACCCTATGACTCTTTTTCTAGGGCTAATCCACTGTGAATCGAAATAGCCGTCATTTTCATATATCATCTTATACGGCTATAGATCCACATATAGAGAAGAAAGGAAATCATTAGAGAACACTCTATGTTTCTTCATCTATATTGATTAGTTTGATTCTAGGTTTTCATACTCACATCTTGAGTTGAATCAAACTAATGAATACTTAGATGGTATTTCCGATCTATCTTTGATCTAAGTATTCGGCGGATCATCACCACCCAAAACAACGATTTACCCCAAAAATCGGCGCGTGGATTCGCGTGTCCTTGTGGATTCAAGGTTCAACCGCTCTCGTGGATTCGGAGCGAGGCACGTTCGTGGATTCGAAGGGTGCTATTGGGTGAAGACCGTGGATTCGGTCGGACGTCGTGGATTCGACGTTGGACGCCGTGGATTCGGCGTTGGGCGCAGATCGTGGATTCGAGAAGCGTCGCGGAGCGAGCGGAGAAGATCCTCTAGGAGCGTATGGAAAAGGTTGAGTCGTAAGTGTGTACGGTAAATCACCTTGTACGTGTTTTAATTCTAGTGGATTTCTGCCGTGTTATCGGTCCCGTGGTTTTTTACTCCGGTGATGGAGTTTTCCACGTAAAAATCTTGCGTATTATTTTCATTTCCGCATTGGGTTTTTATCGCAACTGATTTTTTGAGTGTTTATGCGTTTACACCTATTCACCCCCCTCTAGGTGTTTTTTCCCCTATTTAGATCCGTATTACATATAACCCAACATACTTCGGGTTCAACATGCACAAAAGTATGTTTTCGTTGCGATTTTGCAGGGCACATAAGACAAAATTGCAAGAATGGAGCGAAGCGATCAAATCAAGCGCCTCTTGCAACAACTACCACCCAGTTCATCCCCCAGAAATCGAAGATGAATCTTTCAAAGGTCGAGAACAATGGTAGTACACCCCACAAGACGACGTCATCATGGATTCCAAAGAAAAGTGATCAATCGAACAAGACGCGTTCACCAAGGAGATCAATGTCACGACCATTGCCGACGTACTCCAAAACTCGTAAGGTTTGGGTGCGCAAAGGTGAATTCTTCCCCTGTCTTGTCATTTACACATCACTTTATGCGTATGACAATTCGTCTTGGTATCTGGATAGTGGTTGCTCACGCCACATGACCGGAGATAAAAATATTTTTCAAACCCTTGAGAAAACCTCCGGAGGACATGTAGTTTTTGGATATGGACGATCTTCAAAAATAGTTGGCAAAGGAACAATTGCTATTCCAGATGGCCCGGCTTTAAACAATATTTTGTTTGTTGAAGGCCTTAAGACTAACCTCATAAGCATTAGCCAACTTTGTGCTGATGATTTTTCAGTTAATTTTTCTTCTGTAGAATGTCTTGTAACTGATAAAAATCATTCTTTCATTTTAAAAGGGGTTAGGTCACAGAACAATTGCTATGTAGTTCCAAGTAAAACAATTCAAAATTGTAACCTAGTGTCACTTGGTAATGAAACACTTTGGCATGAAAGACTAGGTCACATTAACTTTAAGGAACTATCTAGAATATCTAACAAAGACATAGTTAGAGGTGTTCCTAAATTGAACTTCAAAGAAAACCTTGTGTGTGATGGTTGCCAAAAGGGAAAACAAACGAGATCCACTCACAAGAATTTGAACCATGTAGGAACAAAACGCCCATTAGAATTATTGCATATGGATTTAATGGGGCCAACTCGTCAACCTAGTTTGGGTGGAAAATGGTATATTTTTCTTATGGTTGATGATTTCTCTAGATATTCTTCGGTAGCATTTTTAAAAGAGAAAGCGGATACTTTTGACTCTTTTCATGATATATGTCATCGTATTATGATTGAGAAAAATGAAAAGATTGTCCGAGTTCGCAGTGATAGAGGTGGAGAATTCATCAATTCAAAATTCATTGATTTTTGCTCTTCAAATGGCATAAAACATGAATTCTCTGCACCTTATACACCGCAGCAAAACGGTGTAGTCGAGCGCAAAAATAGAGTTGTTCAAGAGATGGCACGTGTAATGCTTCATAGCCGAAAACTCCCTTTATATTTTTGGGCTGAAGCAATTAACACTGCTATCTATGTAATCAATCGCATCTATTTGCGCCCGGGTACTTTGAATACCCCATATGAGCTATGGTTTAGTAGAAAACCTAATATTAAGTATTTTCGTATCTTCGGGAGTCGCTGTTATATTTTACGCGATCGAGAAAATCTTGGAAAATTCGACTCTCGAAGTGATGAAGGAATTTTTATGGGTTATTCTACGAATAGTAGAGCATATCGAGTATACAATCTTGAATCAAAGACGATGATTGAATCAATTAATGTTAAAGTAGATGAAGCTTCTCATTTGTCTTCTGATAAATCTACTCTTGATATGTCTCTTGATGATGAATCTACTGCTAATGATATTGCATCTTTGCATGATAAATCTTCTGAAAATTTTGATGCATCTCATGGTTCTTCTAGTTCATCTAATGTGCAGGAATCATCACAAATTCCCCCGAGTACTCCGTTACCTCAAACGCTACGTATCTCCAAGGACCATCCGGAATCAAACATCATTGGAGATCCTCAAGAAGGAGTTAGAACTCGGAGACAATTGGAATGTGGAGTCGCATGTTACGTCTCCATGGTAGAACCAAGGAATATTGATGAAGCTCTTCAGGACGACTATTGGATAGAAGCTATGCAAGAAGAGCTCAATCAATTTGAAAGGAACAAAGTCTGGGAATTAACGAAGCCCCCGAAGCAACAAAACATCATCGGCACAAAATAGATTTTCAAGAACAAGAAAAATGAAGAAGGTACCGTTATTCGGAACAAAGCAAGGTTGGTTGCTCAGGGCTATTTACAAGTTGAAGGTATAGACTTTGATGAAACTTTTGCCCCGGTAGCCCGTCTCGAGTCAATTCGTATTTTATTTGCTATTGCTTGTCATTTCAAAATAAAACATTTTCAGCTGGACGTTAAGAGCGCGTTTTTAAATGGTTTTCTAAATGAAGAAGTTTATGTTGCTCAACCGAAAGGTTTCATTGATCATAAACTTCCAAACCATGTTTTTCGATTGAAAAAGGCTCTTTACGGTCTAAAACAAGCACCACGAGCATGGTACGAAAGACTGACAAAGCACCTTTGGAAAAGGGCTATACTTGAGGGGGAGCCGATCGGACACTCTTTGTGAAGCACTTTCAAGATAATTTCATTGTAGCACAAATCTATGAGGACGACATTGTGTTTGGTGCTACAAGGAATAATGATTCTTCAAAATTCGCCGAAACAATGAAAAGCGAATTCGAGATGTCCATGATGGGCGAGTTGGCATACTTTCTTGGATTACAAGTAAAACAAACTGAAGATGGCATTCATTTGTGTCAATCCAAGTATGCAAAGGAGTTGGTCAAGAAATTTGGATTAGAAGATTCTAAAGACTTTCCGACTCCCATGGGAACTATCAATAAGGGACTTGGATGTGAATCTCACGGAGAAAAAGTAGACGAGAAACTTTACCGAAGCATGATTGGAAGTCTACTTTACCTTACGGCTAGTCGCCCGGACAGTGCCTTCAGTGTTGGGATTTGCGCGAGATATCAATCAGCACCGAAGGAAATTCACCAAAAAGCGGTGAAACGGATCATCCGGTATGTCAAAGGTATAGTAAATTTTAGAATTTGGTATCCTATGCGCACATCTCTTGACATAATAGGATATTCAGATGCCGATTGGGCTGGATCAGTGGATGATCGAAAGAGCACGAGTGGTGCATGCTTTTACCTTGGCCATTGTCTTGTTGCATGGCATAGTAAGAAGCAAAACTGCATTGCTCTCTCGACTGCCGAAGCGGAATACATTTTAGCGGGAAGTTGTGCAACTCAATTGATTTGGATGAAGAGTGTATTGAGTGACTTTCGCATCCCGGCGACTTCAGTAACAATTCTTTGTGACAATACTAGTGCTATTAATATTTCAAAAAACCCTGTGTTGCACTCAAGAACAAAACACATTGAACTTAGATATCATTTTCTAAGAGAGCTAGTTGAATCAAGTTCTTTACAAATTTCTTATGTTTCAACTGAAGATCAATTAGCCGATATTTTGACAAAACCTTTGGATCAAAAACGTTTTATTCATTTGCGAAAAGCAATAGGAATGCTTTCCTTAAAATAACAATTTTTGAACCATTGCTTAGGTTAGGTTTTGTTTTGTGTTTTTGTACTTTCTTTTTGTTGGTATATAGAACATTAACTGAGCATTAGTTAATTGACTTTAATTGCATCATTTCATATTTTGAGAAATCTATTATGATTTGGATATCATAATAATTCATTTGATGCAATGATCATTTATATAAATTAGTTCATCTTTAATTGATCAAAGTCATTTCCTCTCTCAAATGATCTCTTGGTATAGTCTTTATCTTATTTGATAGTTGAGTCAAGTATGAACACAAGATCAATTTTTAGTTGAATACTTCATATCTTAAATAATTGATAGCCAATTGAGGGGGAGTCTAATATTAAAGTTTCATGCTCAAAAGATATGGAAAGAGTTACATCCTTAAGTGGAGTTGTAATATCATAGATTTTGTAACACTTAATACATCCTGCTAATAAAGTTTCCGTTTAAATGTAACTAATGTAACGGGTTTACTTAAGTCGATAATTCGGAAGTGCGGGTGTTTTCTGCGATAGAGCTCGGAAAACGGAGAACGGCAGTGCGATCGGATCCGGATTCTGACTTACGGCACTCCCGGAAAGGGGTAGAAAGTGATCGCAATGGCCAGGGGGTGCATCGAAATCCGCGTAAGTGATTTGGCACGTTTTCCGAGAAAAAAGAGGGAATTATCTTTATAGAATTATCTTTAAGGAATTATCTCGAAGGATCTTAATTGAGGAATTAATTAATTGAGAAATTAATTAATTGAGGAATTAATTAATTGAGGAATTAATTAATTAGGATTTTAAAATACCCGATGTGGTTTTTGTCGTACGAAAAAGATTATTTTGTATCTTCTCCCGAAAGAAAGAGAGAGAAAAGGAAAAGAAAGACGAAACCCTAACCGGAAGGAAACGAGAGGAAAGGCGAAACCCTAATCGGAAGAGAACGGTGGAAAAGAAGGTGAAGGCTAAAGGACCCAAAACCTCACGACGAACGTGCCGAAGCCGGGAGCGTGAACGGATAACCGTCTCCTACGATTAGAGGTAAACTAATTTTATTTTAGTATAGTTTCGCGCGGTTTTTGGGTTTCGGTCTTTCATGGAATTTAGGAGTAGCCATTTGCTACCCAACGTATCGCGTCGCGAAGCCCTAGGGCGTCGCCGCGCCACCGTAATGCGCGCCGCGCGGGGACGGTGCCTGCGCGGCCGCGGCTAGAGCCGCGCGGGATCAAGCTTCCCGCGTGGCCGCGGCTAGGGTAAACGCCGCGCGGGGCCGGTGCCCGCGCGGCCGCGGCAAGCGCCGCGCGGGACCGGTGCCCGCCCGGCCGCGACAAGTACCGCGCGGGCGAGCGCCCGCGGTCGAGGCACGTGCCGCGCGGGGCCCAAGCCCGCGCGGCTGCAGCCAGTGCCGCACGGGCAGGCACCCGCGCGGCCGCAGCTGGTGCCGCGCGGGCGGGCGCCCGCGCGGCGGCGGTACACGCCGCGCGGGGCCTTGCCCGCGCGGCGGCGGTTTGTGCCGCGCGGGGGGGTGCCCGCGCGGCGGAGGCGGTGCATGCCGCGCGGGGCCTTTCCCGCGCGGCTGCGGTTTGTGCCGCGCGGGCAGGTGCCCGCGCGGCGGCGGCAGCGCATGCCGGGCGGGGCCTTGCCCGCGCGGCTGCGGTTTGTGCCGCGCTGGCGGGTGCCCGCGCGGCGGCGGCAGCACGTGCCTCGCGGGGCCATGCCCGCGCGGCCGCGGCTAATGCCGCGCGGGCGGGCGCCCGCGCGGTTGCGGCGCGCGGGGTCGGTGCCCTCGCGGCCGCGGCAAGTGCCGCGCGGGGCCGGCGCCCGCGCGGCCGCGGCTTGCGCCGTGCGGGGCTGAGGTCCACACGGTTGCGGATGAGACCCCGCGGGGTTGGTGCCCGCGCGGCCGCGGCGTGCGCCACGTGGAGCTAGGGTCCGCGCGGTCACGACAAATACCGCGCGGGGCCGGTGCCCGCGCGGCCGTACGACCCGCAACTCCGCGGGGGCGGCCGCGTCGCTCAACGCGCGCGGGCGCCACCGCCGGGTCAAGTTGTCCTTAGTGTTTTTTAGTTGTTGGGCGCGGTTTATCCACTATTATATGTTTGATCTGACCACGGCTCTTTTAGGGACTACTTCTAGGTCCGTGCGTCAACAGAGAGCAAGGTTCGGTCTCCGGAGTACACGTTTCGCATAATCGAGGTGGGTAGGTGTTGGTTATTATCGGTGTGGTGTCCGTTTCCGGATACTCGTTTTGATAAAGTAGATATGTTTATAGTTTGACTAACCCCATAGCATGTGAATCCCTTTTACTATGTCAATCAAAGCGGCTGCGGTCGCAGGTGCGTTATACTTTTCTGATTAGAGCGGCTGAGGTCGCAAGGCAATAAATATGCTCATATTGCTTACACGCACACCGGCAGTTTGGCCACTGCACAGGGTGTATTTTTCCGGAAAGATGGTAAGTCGTTTACCAGTGTACCCCACAAGGGGAGGTTAGTGGGGACCCCTCAAGGAGAGACGGCTGCTACTTGGGCAGTCGAGGGGTTGGAGGCACCAAGAAGATGAGTACGGTATTGGGGTTGGGGCCCAAATTATTATGAATACTGGGGTAGGTGCCCAGCGGGACTTTCAACAGGGATTTAGCGATACATGAGGGGGAGGGGGAAAGTAAATGCTCCGGTGATTCGGTGTGTTCATTTTATTATTGCGTTTACTTACATGTTTCTACTTTATCAGTCACTGACTACCCACACTGTGACAGGTTCGAGTAGAGGTGGAACTCGGGACGACGGTGAGGCAATAGTTAGAGGACACTAGCCGAGTGGGCTAGTAAAACGATATGTTACTTTCTTTACTTTTGGTTATTTAGTTATACTATTGTTAGTTTAGTTGTGATTCATTTACTGTGGTTTCTGATGGATGTTGGGATGAGGATTTTCTTGTAATTAACTGGTGAATGATAGGATGTGTAATCGTGGCTTGTTTTCAAATACAAACCGGTTTCAAAAGTGTTTTCAAAGCAAGTGCCGTGTGGGCACCGATTTTAAAACCCGTGGATTTATCCTTTCAAGTTAATGGCCGCACAAAGAGCTTGCGAAAACGTTTTATAAAACTGGGTGTTGTGTGGGCACCGATTTTCAAAACCCATGGGTTTATGCTATAGTCTTATAGAATAGCAGTGATGATGTGATTTAGTATAATCTCTCCTCTTTGCGTGTCATGTTTGGAATGGTTAAACTATTCGACTTGTTGGCAACGCCGTGCATATACAAAGGAGACTCCGCCCGTTTAGGGAGTGAATTTGTATATGCGGCGGGTCTGATATGCGCCGGAGGCAAGGTTCAGTAAAATATTTTAGAAAAAAAAATGGGTACATTTTTTCGCAATGTTAGAACCTCCGGCGCGTGACAGATTTTATGGTATCAGAGAAAACAACTTTAACCAAGGTGATCATGACCAACATCCACACAAGTGACTAACTAAGTTGATAACCAAAGTATTGGTGTGTCACGTACGAGCGTGAGCGCGGGGAAAATAAGGGATAGAGTCCCAGGGTTAGTAGGTTAAGGTGCCAGGTTTTCTTTGAAATATTGGGATTGGCGTGAATTCTTTATGTGCACAGATAACAGTCCGGCTCAGTGAATAATCGTCTACGGGAAATGGATACTACAGCCGCAGCGAACCGCTTACTACGCAACCAGCTGCACGATGTGGCTGGGCAGCTGCTGACCCTCACGGAACGCTTGTGTCTACTGACACGAGAGCTGGAGAGTGTCGACCACTTTCAGCACGGCGCCAGGTGTTGGGTTATATGTAATACGGATCTAAATAGGGGAAAAAACACCTAGAGGGGGTGAATAGGTGTAAACGTATAAACACTCAAAAAAAAATCGTTGCGATAAAACCCAATGCGGAAATAAAAATAATACGCAAGATTTTTACGTGGAAAACTCCATCACCGGAGTAAAAAACCACGGGACCGATAACACGGCAGAAATCCACTAGAATTAAAACACGTACAAGGTGATTTACCGTACACACTTACGACTCAACCTTTTCCATACGCTCCTAGAGGATCTTCTCCGCTCGCTCCGCGACGCTTCTCGAATCCACGATCTGCGCCCAACGCCGAATCCACGGCGTCCAACGTCGAATCCACGACGTCCGACCGAATCCACGGTCTTCACCCAATAGCACCCTTCGAATCCACGAACGTGCCTCGCTCCGAATCCACGAGAGCGGTTGAACCTTGAATCCACAAGGACACGCGAATCCACGCGCCGATTTTTGGGGTAAATCGTTGTTTTGGGTGGTGATGATCCGCCGAATACTTAGATCAAAGATAGATCGGAAATACCATCTAAGTATTCATTAGTTTGATTCAACTCGAGATGTGAGTATGAAAACCTAGAATCAAACTAATCAATATAGATGAAGAAACATAGAGTATTCTCTAATGATTTCCTTTCTTCTCTATATGTGGATCTATAGCCGTATAAAATGGTATATGAAAATGACGGCTAAAGACTATGTGGATTCACCCTAGAAAAAGAGTCATAGGGTGTATTTATAGGTTAGAAACCCTAGGAAGGAGATAAGAATCAAAAACCTAACATTTCTGGAAATTTTACGGACGGCGATCCGGATCGGACTAGCTAGGATCCGGATCGTCGTAACGAGACAGCCAGTTCTAGAAAAACGAAGGTTCGGGATCCGGATCGAAGTGCACGATCCGGATCGTTCATACAGTTTACCAAACATCAACGTTCGGGATCCGGATTGCGAAGCATGATCCGGATCGTTCAAGGAAAATGGTAAACTCATTGTTCGGGATCCGGATCATGAGACTACGATCCGGATTGAACTGGTGTATGAACGAACCACCTTCGGGATCCGGATCGAACAACCTGATCCGGATCCTGAACATGTCCCAAGTCCAGTTTTTGATTTTTATGCAATGAAAGATTCTTCCAAGTGTTTCTACACTACAAGAAGTATTCGGATCACACAAAATATTTAGTTAAACATACCTGATCCTTTTGAATTCTTCTTTCTTGAGATTGAGTTAAATGATCCAACTTTCTTCACCTTCAATCTTCAAGACTTGAGACTTTCACGAAACTATGCCAACTCAAATTCCGTAACAATCTCCCCCTTTGGCGGTTTTGTGACAAAACATAGATCCACTAAAGAAAATTCAAAAAGATATTTTTGTTGCTATCACCATACAACAAAAATTTACAATGGAGATCCAAAAATTTAAAAACATGAGATAAACTCCTAAAACAGACTCTAGACTTAGACATCTGTACTCTCTGCACAAAGAAATCATTCTTGACAAAAAGAGATCGTTAGATACCTCAAGAATATTTAGCATACAAAACCTAGTACAGAGATAGAGTTTATCTAATCACCATGATATTTGAGAATTCAGATATGTAAGAGAATCAAAGTTAAAAACCAACATATCTTCTATGCATTCACAAACCAAATGTCAAAATGTTAGTCCAACATCAACTTGTTAGTTATATTACATGCCCAAATAGTTAGTCGAATAGTTAGTCGAGACATGCAAACAATCACAAGATGAAAACCAAAGTTGAAGTTGAGATCATACTTACCTTGATGTATACAAAATCTTCATCATCAAGATTTTCACAATCATTGTTCCCTTGATGTATACAAAATCTTCATCATCAAGATTTTCACAATCATTGTTCAAGTTCCCTTACCTTGATATTTCATCATTCATTGTTCATTGTTCAAAGTTTGTTCATTGTTCAAAGTTCTCTCTAACTCTCTCCCCCTTTTTGTCACAAAATAAAGCCAAAATTACAAAATTTAAGGAGAGTTAAATGGTTCACAATCAAGAAAAACCTGAGAACTAAAATTAAAACTTAAAACTTAAAAACCTGCAATATTAACGATAAGGGTTAGAGCATAAAAGATCAAGCCAAATCAGAACTATCTGAGCTAGTATCGTCTATCTTGTTCAAGATTCCTTTCAGCATTCGCGATAATTTGGAACATCTCTTTTTGATCTGTTTGTGGTCAGCAGCCATTTGTCGGAGACCTAATGCCAATTTCTCTTGCTGAGCAGAAAGTCTTCTTTGGTCCTGATGAATGGCGGCCAATACAGTAGCTGCTAGAGCGTTTCTCTTGGAAGTCGCTGGACGAGTTGTAGAGGCAGATGATGCATGCTGGTCTTCAGTCCATGCGAATTCGCTAGGTACAGAGTATGCTCTAGAGAGGGATTTAGTACTTTGAATTCCACTTCCATCTTCATTTTCCTTAATCCTAGCCGAGCTGATAAAGTCATGTGGAGGTGCTTGTCTAGCAGCTGGTTGCTCAATGGTGATTCCTCGAGCACTCCCTCTTTTGCGAGCAATACTTTTTCTTCTTGTTTTCCCAGAAGTTTCTTCCATTGGAGCTTTCCCTTTTTCAGCAGCAGTAGGCGGAGCCTTCGATGTTTCCGCAGGCGCTTTTCCCTTTGAAGCAGTGGGAACAGTCGTTGCTTCAACTTGCAGTTCATCCCAATCAATTGATTCTGTTTCAGATTCTGTATCGGAATCATCTTTCGCTTTCTTCGCTTTCTTAGCTTTCTTAGCCCTCTTGGGCTTGACGGTGTCTCTTGTATGAACCATTGTGACCAGGAGAAGGATTAACCAAGAGAGTGCCATTGATCAAAGTGCTTGAGTTAAGAAGGTGTCCTGTGAAAACCAACTCAAGAACACAAAAATTCTTAGTTTTCAAAAATTGAAAAAATTGTATCCAAAGAATCATTATCATGTAGAGAGACTAAGAATCAAATTAGTTTTGCAAAAGGACTTTTAAAAATAGATCAATTGCATGATTTTCGAAAATCCTTATTATATGCCCTAAAACCGAAATTTTAGAAATCGAAGCCTAAAAATCCGTTAATCAGGAGAATACCTAGCATATAATCAAAACTAATCTACCCAGAGTTCTTATTTCAAAAGAAATTTGATCAAAAACCATCCACAACAAAGTTGATCCAAGAAATTCATCACGTTTGAGGAGGAAAAGAGAAAAAACGGTGAAAAACCGAGATTTTGATCAATAAAACTTACTTGGAGTTGAAGAACCTGAGTTTGAAAGCTTCCAGGAAGGATGAAATCTAGAGAGAGAGGCTCTGGAAACTTCGGAACAAAAGATTGGAGTAAAGAAATCAAAAACCCCTTTCGTTCCTTATAAAACCTAGCCGCGATCCGGATCAGTTCATAACTGCGATCCGGATCGGCTACCCGCAGTAAGAAACTGCGTTCGGGATCCGGATCGGCAGATACAATCCGGATCGTCAGCCCGCAGAAGAATTCCTGCGTTCGGGATCCGGATCATCTAGCCCGATCCGGATCGGCCCCAACTTTTTCTTTAGAAAATTTCAGAGAAATTCAAGAAAAACCAGAAAAAGATTGTAAGCACAAATGTGTATCAACTTTAAACAAAAATCATCGTTTCATACAACAAGAATTAGATTATGCCAAATCTATCAATAATATCCAAAAATGAAACGAAAATTTACAAAAATTAAATCCCTTAAAGTTGAACACCTTCAATCACATCTAACTTGATCTTATGAGTAATGCCTTTATCAAATCATCAATTTAGTAAAGAAAATGAAATACAAAGATCAATAGATGTTTGAAATCCCAAATATAGTAGATAATATATCTAGACAATCTGTTGAAGAGAGTGGCTCTTTGAGCATCTTTCATTAAAAACCCACCTTATACCAACCTTGAAATTTGACAGAGTCAAGTATTTCAACATGCATTTTACTTAATCAAAAATTTGAACAACCATGCTTGGTATACATGTGGTAGCTGCACACAATACTCGGACGACCGAGGTGGTAGCTCTTTCCTCCATGTGGTGGTAGTTTTCACACTCCTCATTGGGATGTAACTCTTTCCACATCTTTTGAGCATTTTACCTTTTCTAAGACTCCCCCTCAATTGGCTATCAATTATTTAAGATATAAAGTATTCAACCAAATATTGATCTCGATTTCATACTCGACTAAGCAGTCAAATAAGATAATGACTATACCAAGAGATCATAGAGAGAGAGAAATTGACTTTGATCACTTTAGAAGATGATTTAATTAACATAAATGATCATTGCAACAGTGAAATATTATGATGGCAAAAGCATAATAAATTTCTAAATGTGCGAAAAGATGCAATTAAAGTCAATTATGATCTATGCTCAATTTATGTCCTATGTACAAACATAGATAATGAACAAAACAAAAATAAATACAAAACCTATCCTAAGCAAAGATTTCAAAAAGAGGATTATTTCAAGGAAAGCATCCCAATTGCTTTTCGTAAATGAATAAAACGTTTTTGATCCAAAGGTTTTGTTAGAATGTCAGCTAATTGATCCTCAGTTGAAATATATGAAAGTTGAAGAGTATTTGATTCAACTAGCTCTCTAAGGAAATGATATCTAAGTTCAATATGTTTTGTTCTAGAGTGCAACACAGGGTTTTTAGAAATGTTAATAGCACTAGTGTTGTCACAAAGTATTGTTACCGAAGATGCTGAAATGCGGAAGTCGCTCAGTACGCTTTTCATCCAAATGAGTTGAGTTGAGCAACTTCCAGCTGAAATGTATTCCGCTTCGGCAGTCGAGAGTGCTATGCAATTCTGCTTTTTACTGTGCCATGCAACAAGGCAATGGCCAAGATAGAAGCATGCACCACTCGTGCTTTTCCGATCATCCACTGATCCTGCCCAATCGGCATCTGAGTATCCAACAATATCCAAACTTGTTCCCATAGGATACCAAATTCCGAAATTAATTGATCCTTTGATATACCGGATGATCCTTTTCACCGCTTTCAGGTGAACCTCCTTTGGTGCTGATTGATATCTCGCGCAAATCCCAACACCAAAAGATATATCCGGGCGACTAGCCGTGAGGTAAAGTAGACTTCCAATCATACTTCGATACAATTTCTCGTCTACATTCTCACTATGTGATTCACTTCCAAGTCCCTTGTGGCTAGTTCCCATTGGAGTCGGAAAATCATTACAATTTTCTAGATCAAACTTTTTGACCAACTCCATTGCATACTTGGATTGACTCAAGTGAATACCTTCATCATTTTGTTTAATTTGCAATCCAAGGAAATAAGTCAATTCGCCCATCATGGACATCTCAAATTCGCTTTCCATGGTCTCCGCGAATTTAGAAGCATCATTATCTCTTGTTGCGCCAAATACTATGTCATCGACATATATCTGTGCTACAATGAAATTGTTTTGATAATGCTTCACAAAGAGAGTCCTATCAGCTCCCCCTCGAGTATAGCCCTTCTCCAATGTTACGGCATTTTGGTGTTGGCATATTTCGTGAGTCAAGTCAGTGAGTTGAGTCGGAGTCTTAAAGGGATCAAATTGTCAATCAACAATCAAAGACTTAGAAAAGATTCAACAAGAGCTCAAGTTGGCACTCAGTGTCTTGAGTCTTGAAGATTGAAGTTGAAGAATTGTGGATCAGTTACATCAATCTCAAGAAGAAAGTATTCAAGAGGATCAGGTATGTTTAACTAAATAATTGTGGTGATCCGAATACTTTCTTATAGTGTAGAAACACTTGGAAGAACTTTTAATTGCATAATAATCAAAAACTGGTGTTCGGACATGTTCAGGATCCGGATCAGAGCCAACGATCCGGATCCCGAAGGTTGTTGCTTCATACAAGACTTCGATCCGGATCCATGCAATTTCCGATCCGGATCCCGAATGTTAAGTTTTCTGATTTGTATGAACGATCCGGATCAGGCAATGCGATCCGGATCCCGAACCATGGTATTTCTAGAATCGTCAATCTCGTTACGACGATCCGGATCGCAGTAAATCCGATCCGGATCGCCGTCCTGAAAATTTCCAGATAAGGTATGTTTTTGATTCTTATCTTTTTCCAAAGGTTTCTAAACTATAAATAGACACTTAGGGTTTCTCAAAAACGTGGGAGCTACGGCCGATCAATTTATAAAACACTTGAGAGCAACCCTAGAGGCTAGGTTTTTATCGATCTTCTTCATAGCCTCTTTTAGGTCAATTCGATGGTTCTTTCAAGAACATATCTTTTGTCGAATTGATCTAATCTTTGCTTAGAGATTACTTCTACGGTTCCTCATTGAGAATCTAAGCAAAGGATCACCATCGAAGTCAATATTCTTATCGACTGAGTTTGCGTCGTGGATTCGACGTGGCATCGTGGATTCGGTGTGCTAAAGGCGTTTCGTGGATTCGAAACGTGTGCTCGTGGATTCGAGTGGCGTTCGTGGATTCGAACGTGTGCAGTGGACGTGCAAAATCGGTGGAGCGCGAGGTCCAAGAAATTGAAGGAGGGGTTAAATCCGTGGAGACGGTAATCACCTTGTTATTCTTCTTTTCTTAGGGATTGTTATTGCGTGGACATCCAACCGGTCAGCGCAAGGTCCGAAGAAGCTGAAGGAGGGGTTGAGTCCGTGGAGTCGGTAATCACCTTGTTATTCTTCTATTCTTAGTGGATTGTTATTGCGTGTTGGTCCCGTGGTTTTTCTCCTGGATTGGAGTTTCCACGTAAATCTCGGTGTGCTGTTTTTATTTTCCGCATTGGTTTTTATTTTGCACTGAGATTGAGTTTTTAAGTATTACACCTATTCACCCCCCCTCTAGTTGTTTGATAGTACCTATTTAGAACCTTTGGGTTTAATAACTCTACAATTGGTATCAGAGCGGGTTTTAGGTTTTTCTATCATGATGGGTGAAAGTGGTAATATTTATAGACCTCCTCTTTTTGATGGGACTAATTATGCTTATTGGAAAGTGCGGATGAGGGCTTTTCTCATCGCAATTGATGAGCGGGTATGGCAATCCGTGGAATACGGTTGGGTGCATCCTGTTGAGGAAGTAGGAAATTCTACTACCCCAAACCTCGCTCTAGATGGTCCAAAGAGGATTTTGAAAGATCTTCTTACAATGGGAAAGGTATGAACGCTTTATTTAATTCTCTTTCCCTCGACTGAGTTCACACGAATTTCCGCGTGTGAAACCGCAAAGGAAATTTGGGATATTCTCAAAATTACACATGAGGGTACTTATCTTGTAAAAATTCAAAAGCTCCAGATGCTTACAAGTCAATTTGACTCTATTCATATGGAAGAGCATGAATTGTTTACAGATTATTACACTAGATTTCAAGATGTAATAAATACATGTGCTAATTTAGGAGAAAAGATCCCGGAGTCGAAAATTGTAAGAAAGATACTTCGGACTCTTCCGGAACGGTTTAGGGCAAAGGTTACCGCCATTGAAACCGTTAGTCATCCGGATGAGATGAGTATAGAGGAATTAGTAGGTGCTTTGCAAACTTATGAAATGACTTTTCCTACTAATCAAGTTTCTTCCAAGTCTTCTTCTAAGCTTACAGGTATTGCATTCAAATCCACAAAGGAAGAAGATAGCGAATCAAGTTCCGACGATGAAATCTCTTTTGCCGATTTGAAGAACAATTGGCACGGATCACAAAGAAATTTCGTCGGAAATTTTGGAAGAATCGAACCGATGGATCTTCATCCACGAAATCTTCTAAAGGATCATAGGGTTCTAAATCCTCTAAACTCAAAAGCTTTGCAAAACCTTCTAAAGAAAAAGAAAAAGATGATTTCGAAGGGGAAATCCAATGCTATCGATGCAAAGGCTACGGCCATTTTTCAATGGATTGTCCTTCTAAGAAATCATATAAAAAGAAGGCTTTGCAAGCGAAAACTTGGGACGATTCTACTTCTAATGAATCAACCTCAAGTAAAGAGGAAAAAGGAAAAATCGTTGCTTCTCATGCCTCTCATTTTCCCTCTTCTAATAATTGTTTATCATCTTTAGTCGCTGACTCTACTCCTTTGATTTTGTATGAAACATCAACAACCGGCGGAGAGTCATCAAGTGAGGGGGAGTGGGACGAGGAAGAACTCGTTGAGGCATATCAACAACTTCTTGCGGAATCTAAGAAGATGGCCAAGCATATCAAGAAGTTGAGGAAGCAACGACTTGAGAATCAAGACGAGAATCATGCTTTAAAGAAAAAAACTTCATGATCTCGAGGAGGAACAAGGACGTTTATTGAATAACAATAAAATCCTCCAAGAAAAGCTAAACCAATCGGAGACAAACGCTAAATCATATACGGACAAGATTGGTTTTCTAGAAAAACAGTTTGAGGAGATTCATGTCACCAACCAAGCATTGACCAAACAAGTTCATCAACTTAAATCCGACATACAAAGGATCTCAACCGATTCCAAGAAACTTGAGTGTATGTCCGGTTTAGGTCAAACAAGCAAGGTTGGTTTGGGATTCAAAAAGGACCAAACTGTGCATGCTTCAAGTTCCACAATGAAATTGAAAGGAAGAACTTTTCACTTATGTGGACTTGAAGGACATTTGGTGAAGAATTGCCCGAAAAAGAGAAAGAAGAGTCCTTCGGCAACTTCATCTACGGAGCGAACTCAACGGAATCAAATGACACATCAAGTCAAAGGAGTTCACTCAACCCACCAAAGGTCCGAGCCACAACATCAATCATTCAAGTGGAACACTGCGAGGCAAAGACCTAAGGTGGATCAACAGTCAAAGCGGACAACCCCCGGCCACAACGAATCAAGACAACCCAAAATCCAGCGATTTTGGATTCGGAAAGGTGATATCTTTCCTTGTCTTAAGTTCTAAATAGCTTATGACTGTATGTAATGCTTTGATTAGTTTTCTTTTCATATTTTTCTTAATCTTTGCATTACATGTTTTTCAATGCTCTTCGTTTTTATACTTTGTTTTGAACAAAAGGGTTTTTAATGAACAAGTGCATTGAATGAAAAGGGCTTTTACTTTCAATCACTCCAATTTAATTTTATATGGATTATCAACTTTACTCCATAATCATAATCTTGAAGATACTTCATTATAGGAGTTTTTGATATTATAAGCATCAAATTTTAGAAATCATGTGTGATCTTTAGATGCTTAATCTATCTCGGTTGTGTGAGTTCATTGTGATAAACGTGAGACAACCGATAGACTAAATTTGGGATTTAATTCTTTCACGTAAGAGATTGCATTCTTACAAGGGTATTGAAATGATTTGCAAAAGATGTGGAAAGAGTTACATCCGAAAGGAGTGTGAAAACTACCACCACATGTTGGAAAGAGCTGCCACCCCGGTCGTCCGGTTTGTGTGTGAAGCTACCACATGTTATGGATGCTTGATAGTATTTTATGAGAAAATCTTTAGTTGAAGCATTTGGAGATTTATATGCAAAACTCTTATATTTTGAACAATCTCCTGGTTGGTATAAGGTGGGATAGTTTGAAAGATGCTCAAAGAGCCACCCTTAGGAATTTTAGTGATTATCTCAATTTGAAAGGGTAGAATTCAAGATTGATGTCGTTTGGAAATCTCCGTATGTCATCTTTGTAAATCCGTTACATCTTGATAGACTTTGGATCTCAAGATTATTTTTGATGACTTGTGTTTGATGAATATAACATGAAAAACGGTTTATAATGTTTTACCTTTATTTTTCATGATTTTGGAGTAAATCTTTTTAATTTTGTGAAATTAATTGGATTGAATGACATCTGTGTGAATTCACTGTTTAAAGCACTTAAATTGATTTATTGATGGAATACAAATCGTTTTTTGAAAAGATTCTAAAATCTGGATTTGTTTCAAGAAATTATTTGATTTTTGCTTTCTGGTACAGGTACGGAATCTGCATTTTTGTATATACCAGAACTGAGCTTTTATCTCTCTTTCTCTATGAACTAATATTGTTAGTGATTTCCTTTTGTCTAGTATGTTCACTGTTTGACAATTTGTGACAAAAAGGGGGAGAAGAGAAATGACGGAGATGAGATCATCAAGAGAGGATAAACGAAACGAAAATGGAAAAATGGGGAGAACGGAAAATGATGATCGTGTCACAAAGGGGGAGAACATAGATGCTCAAGAACATGGAGAACATGTTAGAGATGCTCAAGATAGGGGGAGACAAGAAAAAATTGAAAGAGCAGAAAAACAAAAGAACCAAAAGGAAGACGGATCAAATGTAGGATTTTAATTTCTAACAACTAACGTTTGATTTTGTTTGGAGTTTTGTTTGCAGGAATTACATCACTTTAAGACTCCAAGTCCTAAGTCATAGAGTATGTTCTAGGACTGTTTGGTTCAAATGTAATTTTGTATTTATTGGATCTTTCACGCAAAGAAAATCAATGTTTTGGTGATGACATTGAATTTCGATTTTTTGGTTTTAAGATGAGTGACTTGAGCGCTTTTATGTATTTTTGGGTTTTGTCACGAAATTGCCAAAGGGGGAGATTGTTACGGCATTTTGGTGTTGGCATATTTCGTGAGTCAAGTCAGTGAGTTGAGTCGGAGTCTTAAAGGGATCAAATTGTCAATCAGCAATCAAAGACTTAGAAAGATTCAACAAGAGCTCAAGTTGGCACTCAGTGTCTTGAGTCTTGAAGATTGAAGTTGAAGAATTGTGGATCAGTTACATCAATCTCAAGAAGAAAGTATTCAAGAGGATCAGGTATGTTTAACTAAATAATTGTGGTGATCCGAATACTTTCTTATAGTGTAGAAACACTTGGAAGAACTTTTAATTGCATAATAATCAAAAACTGGTGTTCGGACATGTTCAGGATCTCGATCAGAGCCAACGATCCGGATCCCGAAGGTTGTTGCTTCATACAAGACTTCGATCCGGATCCATGCAATTTCCGATCCGGATCCGAATGTTAAGTTTTCTGATTTGTATGAACGATCCGGATCAGGCAATGCGATCCGGATCCCGAACCATGGTATTTCTGGAATCGTCAATCTCGTTACGACGGATCCGGATCGCAGTAAATCCGATCCGGATCGCCGTCCTGAAAATTTCCAGATAAGGGTATGTTTTTGATTCTTATCTTTTTCCAAAGGTTTCTAAACTATAAATAGACACTTAGGGTTTCTCAAAAACGTGGGAGCTACGGCGATCAATTTATAAAACACTTTAGAGCAACCCTAGAGGCTAGGTTTTATCGATCTTCTTCATAGCCTCTTTTTAGGTCAATTCGATGGTTCTTATCAAGAACATATCTTTTGTCGAATTGATCCTAATCTTTGCTTAGAGATTACTTCTACGGTTCCTCATTGAGAATCTAAGCAAAGGACCACCATCGAAGTCAATATTCTTATCGACTGAGTTTGCGTCGTGGATTCGACGTGGCATCGTGGATTCGGTGTGCTAAAGGCGTTTCGTGGATTCGAAACGTGTGCTCGTGGATTCGAGTGGCGTTCGTGGATTCGAACGTGTGCAGTGGACGTGCAAAATCGGTGGAGCGCGAGGTCCAAGAAATTAAAGGAGGGGTGTAAATCCGTGGAGACGGTAATCACCTTGTTATTCTTCTTTCTTAGGGATTGTTATTGCGTGGACATCCAACTCGGTCAGCGCAAGGTCCGAAGAAAGCTGAAGGAGGGGTTGAGTCCGTGGAGTCGGTAATCACCTTGTTATTCTTCTATTCTAGTGGATTGTTATTGCGTGTTGTCCCGTGGTTTTTCTCCTGGATTGGAGTTTCCACGTAAATCTCGGTGTGCTGTTTTTATTTTCCGCATTGGTTTTTATTTTGCACTGAGATTGAGTTTTTAAGTATTACACCTATTCACCCCCCCTCTAGTTGTTTGATAGTACCTATTTAGATCCTTTGGGTTTAATAACTCTACATCCAAAGGTGCTTTGTTAACCTTTCGTACCATGCTCGCGGTGCTTGTTTCAGACCGAAAGAGCCTTTTTCAAACGAAAAACATGGTTAGGTTGTTTATGATCTACAAAACCTTTCGGTTGAGCCACATAAACTTCCATTTTAAAACCCATTTAGAAATGCGCTCTTAACGTCCATTTGAAATAATTTGATTTTAAAATGACAAGCAATAGCAAACAGTATACGAATGGACTCGAGTCTAGCTACAGGGGCGAATGTTTCGTCAAAGTCTATACCTTCTACTTGAGAGTAGCCTTGAGCAACTAATCGTGCCTTGTTCCTGATGATAGTACCATCCTCATTTTTCTTGTTCTTGAAGATCCATTTGGTACCTATCACATTGTGTTGCTTTGGAGGCTTCGTTAATTCCCAGACTTTGTTTCGCTCAAATTGATGGAGCTCTTCCTGCATTGCTTTAATCCAGTAGTCATCCTGAGAGCTTCATCTATGTTCTTTGGTTCGATTAAAGATACGTAGCAAGCGAATCCACAAACCAACTGCCTCCGAGTTCTGACTCCTTCTTGTGGATCTCCAATAATATTCGATTCCGGATGATCCTTGGAGATTCGTAACGTTTGTTGAAACGGAGTACTCGGAGATATATGAGATGATTCCTGCACATCAGATAAACTAGAAGAACCATTAGATGCATCATTATATTGGAAGTATTATTATGAGAAGATGCACTAGCAGGAGAATCATCATCTAGAGAGATATCGAGGGTAGATTTTCCAGTTTCAAAGTGAAAAGCTTCATCTACTTAAACATTTTATAGATTCTCGATCGTCTTAGATTCAATGTTAAATACTCGATATGCTCTGGCTATTCGTAGAACTAACCCAGAAAGATCCCTTCATCACTTCGAGAGTCGAACTTTCCAAGATTTTCACGGTCACGTAAAATGTACATCGACTCCGAAGACACGAAAATAGTTGATATTGGGTTTCTACTAAAACCACAGCTCATATGGTGTATTTTAAAGTTCCTGGGCGCAAGGGAAGGGACTAACTAGTATTAATGACATAGACAGCGGTGTTCACAACTTCAGCCCAAAAATGTAGCGGCCAAATTCCGGCTCTTGATGAAGCATCAACGCGCCATCTCTTGAACAACCCTGTTCTTGCGTCAACAACACCATTCTGCTGGGTGTATAGGGGGCCGAGAATTCATGTTTGATTCCATTTGAATTGTGCAAAAAATCCAAATGAATCTGATTATGAATTCTCCGCCTCTATCACTTCGAACACGGGGAATGATCTTTTCATCTTTTCAATCATAATACGATGGCTAAAATCTCATGAAAAAAAGAGGTTCAAATCGTATCCTTTCTTTCTCTTTAAAAGTGTACCCATGTGAAAAACCCGTGAGAGAAATATCAAACCAATAAAAAAA